>JAQPPZ010001113.1:1200000-1800000 GCA_028583015.1 Wollemia nobilis | reverse complement strand
CGAAAGAGGCGTAGGAAAGAAAAAGTGTCGCGATATCGCGACATGTCGCATTTTCATGACTCAAAAGGGGTAGGAAGGCAGTGAAGCAAAAATGTCGCGATATCGCGACATGTCGCGTTTTCACGACCAAACAAAAGGAAAGAAAAGGCAGGCGGTTACAAGGGCCGTTATAGAGGAAATTATCGAGCGATGGGTATACCGAACGTCATCATTGGTTGACAAGCGGACAGAGTCTACAGTGGCAGCATTGGACAAGCACGTGGCACCAAGGTGCAATGAAAGCAGACGAAGATCAAGAGTCGGAGAGAAAGACGTTTCGAAAGCCAAGACAACGAAGAGGCACGAGAAATGAAACGAAGGGTCAGAAAAGGAAAACGGAGAGTCACGCCAGAGGTTTTAAAAGGGGAAGCGAAGGCATGCACAAGGGTCGAAAAACTATGGAGACAGAGTTGCAGACGTGAAGGCAAGAGGGCCATTCTGGACCTGTTTAGGCTATTTTTCTTCCAGGGCGGAAGATGTTGTAATATAAACTATCTTTCGGGATAAAGGAGTTTATTTGGCAGACTGCTGCCATTATTGTAATCTTTTTCTGAATTGTTGAATGAGAATTGAGAATTTGGCGTGAGCGATTTTGGCTCCCCCATCAACTAACCAATGCACCCAACACATTCATGAGGCTTATGAATGAAATATTGAAGGAGTTTATGGGAAAGTTTGTCATTGTCTCATCAAGACCTTGGAGGAACATCTTAGGCACATCAAAAGAGTTCTGGAGAAGATGAGGGAGGAACATCTACTGATAAATTTGAAGAAGTGTAGTTTTATGAATGAGTTGGTGTACTTGGGATTTATCATCTCAACTGAAGGTCTAAATATGGATCCAGAGAAGGTAAAGGTTATCATTGACTGGCCTACTCCAAGGAGCGTAACTGAGGTAAGATCATTTCATGGTCTGGCAAGTTTTTACAGAAAGTTTATTAGAAATTTTAGCAGTATTTGTGCACCCCTAACTGAAATATGAGAGGGGATAAGAAAGACTATAAGTGGACCTTAGGATATGATAGGATATTTTAATTGTTGAAGAAGAAGGCCACTGAGTAACCTATGTTGGCACTTCCAGATTTTAATAAGGTGTTTCAGGTAGATTGTGATGCTAGTGGTAGTGCCATATGCGCTGTATTGAGTCAGGAAGGTCAGCATGTTGCCTACTTTAGTGAAAAGCTTAATGATGCCAGGAATAAATATTTTGTCTATGATTAGGAGTTTTATGCTATAGTTCAGGCTCTAAAGAAGTTGAGACACTATTTGTTGCCAAAGGAGTTTGTTTTGTATACTGATCATCAGGATTTACAGTATATTAATAGTCATAGGAAATTGAATCAGAGGCACTTAAAATGGGTTGAGTTTTTACAAAGTTATACCTTTGTGCTGAAACATAGGAGTGGGAAGTCAAACAGAGTTGCATATGCCTTAAGTAGAAGGTAGAGTTTGTTGACAACAATGAGAGTGGAAGTTGTGGGGTTTGAAGAACTTAAGAGTTTGTACCCTGAAGATCTAGATTTTGCTAAAGCTTGGAGAGCTTGTACAACACCAGTTACTCTAGATAGGACTAAGTGGTTGGATTTTATGATCCAAGATGGAATGTTGTTTAAGGGGAACCAATTGTGCATTCCTAGGAGTTCAATGAGGGATAATATGGTCAAAGAGAAGCATAGTGGAGGATTGGATGGACATTTTGGTAGAGACAAGACCATTGCCTTGGTGAGTGAGAACTACTATTAGCCATAGTTACTACAATATGTGAAGAAGTTTGTACAAAGTTGTAGAATATGCCAGATGGCCAAGGGTGTGACGCAGAACACCGAGTTATATCAGCCATTACCTATACCAGAGAGACCTTGGGAGGACATCAACATGGACTTTGTTCTTGGTCTGCCAAGGACACAAAGGGGAAATGACTCCATATTTGTGGTAGTTGATAGGTTTTCAAATATGGCACATTTTATTCCCTGCCATAAAACTAGTGATGTAGTTCATGTTTTTGGATTGTTTTTCAAGGAAGTGGTATGACTTCACGGTCTACCAAAGAGTATAGTCTCTGATAGAGACACAAAGTTCGTTGGCTATTTTTGGAAGACCTTGTGGAAGAAATTGAATACAGATTTGAAGTTCAATTTTGCATACCGTCCACAGACTGATGGATAGATAGAAGTGGTGAACAAGAGTTTGGGTAACCTACTGAGATGCTTGGTAGGAGATAAGCCCAAGGGATGGGATATGATTTTACCATAGGCAAAATTTGCCTATAAAAATTTTGTCAATAGGAGTACTGGTAAATCACCATTCCAGATTGTATATGGGAGTATTCCAAGAAATGCTTTTGAGTTGAGGAAGTTGGACAGGGAAGAAAAGAATAGTGTTGAAGTTGAGAACTTTGCAGAGCATCTGAAGGATTTGCATGAAGAAGTAAAACAACACATCAATAAGATGAACACTCAGTACAAGATAAAGGCTGATCAAAAAAGGAGGTTTAAGGAGTTCCAGGTTGGTGATGAAGTCATGGTGCACCGGAGAAAGGAGAGGTTTCATACTAAAACATATAACAAGATAAAAATGCATAAGTTTAGACCATGCAGGATCTTACAGAAAAGAGATTCGAGAAATGCATATGAGGTGGATTTGTCGAGTGGATTGAACATATCACCTGTGTTCAATATTTTTGATTTGGTAGAGTATTATGAAGGTGACAGTTCTAAGGAACAAGTTGCAGAGTTGTGGAGTGTTTCGGTATTGTCTCCAATGATAAAAGAGATAGAGGAAATATTGGATACGCACATTGACAAAAGTACAAGAAATAGGTAGTATGAAGAATATCTGGTGAAATGGAAGGGAAGGCCTATAGAATATTTGACTTGGCTGTCCAAGTCCGAGGTTGACTGCCTTGGTTTTCCTCCAACAAAAAATAAGTGAGGTCACTTCTCAAACTTACCCTGGGTATCTAATGTAGGAGCATCTAGTTGCAGCAGAGCAATCTTGCATCAACAAAAAAAATAGAAATTTTCTACGTGTTTTGCCTTTGTGTTTGTCAGCCGCCAGTTGGGCAGGAAAGTAGAATTTAAAATTTTGCATGAGCGGGAAAATTAAATTTAAAGTTTTTTGCATGGGTGGGAAACTTCAAAATCATGTAAAAGGGGGGGAAAATAAGATTTAAAAAGGGATTTTGGATCTAAAAAAAGGGCCTGGTTTTGGGCTCGAATATTGTACGATTTGGCATTGTAATTTCTGCCCCTTTTGGCTGGCATTATTAAAATAATTCTTTTATATTGTGATTTGGTTCCTTGGATAGTTTTGTTCGTGTTTGTTCCTCCTCATCAAATTCAAGGCGTATCTCATCCACTTAGGTAGATTTTAGACCAAGAGTTCTCCTTTTTTCCTTAGATACATAGACAATTTGGTAGGAAGACCTCATAGTCTTCCATCTACCAATGGAGAAATTCATTTTTTGAGTGCTCTTCATCTTCCAAACACTTCTCCAATTGCAATATGCCATCTTTGTTTGACTCCTATCCATTATCATTCTCTAATGATGAATTACCTGATTCATCAAATGTTGCAAGATATTTGCTAACAGATTAATTCTTCAAATTCATCATATACTTATATTGGTCCTTAAAAGTCAGATGATCCTTCTCCCAATTCTAATTGACCTTTATTATGTGCAACCATCCTCATCCCAACAACCCATCATATGTCGATTTCTACATGGCGATAACTACAAATTCATGATGAATTATTTATCAGATATCTTCATTTTTTGAGCAGTTAAGAATCCCCTCCTCTCAATGCCATACTAGTCTACACCATGTAGTTTAAAATTTGAGGACCATAAGAATGGTGACCCAAGTCCTCTCCAAGTCTTCTCTGGTAATATGTTCACTCTCAATCCTCCATCAAAGATCATTTGTGTCAACTTATGGTCTAGAAAATCAATGTGGATCAACTTTGACTTCTTTTCAACATCGATCATCAACACCATTGGATCAATGAATTGATCCTTTCTTATTTGGGTTATCTCTTGCTAGCATCAAGGCTCAACCACTCTCCTTGTTTGTGTTAATTCTCCTACTATTGCATAAAGCTCCAATATTATGTAAAGTAAGTTGTACACCTTCACTTTCACACTTGTGTTTAGCACTTGTGTTGTCAACTATTGTGTTGATTTTTATATTTCTTCACTTACAATTGACTTCTTCGACTTCTTCTCTTGGAGGAGTCTCTCTTGATTTGTCTTTTGTGTTTCTTTCTCTACCAGGTCATGTTTTTCCAATAATCTCTCCTTTTTTTTTGTATTTTATGGGTATTGCTCAACTTTCCTTCCCTCAACTCGTGTTACAACTAGCACATGCTTATCTTTGTTTTATCAGTTCGTTGGAGGCTCTTCGATGTCAATAAGATTGAAATTTCACGTGTTGCTCAAACTTGATTTATTTGATCAATTGGCCATCTTATGATTGCCTAGTCTACACTATCAACATATCAATACATTATTGTTGTTTTTGGCATATCTACCACTAGAATAATTTGGCAATTTTTGACAAAGTGCTCCCCCTCTTGGCATCTTCGACATTGAATGATAGGTCTCCAATTTGAATAGTATTGTAATCGACCTTGTCCATGTTGTGATTCATTTCCTTGTTGTGGTTGTCATCCTCCTCGGCTATTGTTTCTATATATGCCACTTGTTACTTCTTGCCCACTTTTCTTCCTTCTTATTTTGCATTATTAGATTTGATGCCTTATGCTTCTAAGGTTTAATGGGAAATCCACAACCTCATGTTCCACAACTTCACAAATGTTACAAAATTTATTTTTTGGACAATTTACATTTGTGTGTCCGTCTAACTTGCAGTTAGAACACCACATGTCCTTATTTTTTCTCTTCATATCATTGATCATCCTTTCTAGGTCCTTCCTCATGCCCTAGATGGCAAGATTTTAATCATCACGATCACTATCTAAATCATCATATCTATAGTGACTTACTCATGTTGTTGTTTGATTCATTTTTCTCTTCGAATTGAGAGCTCTATCAAAAGCTTATTGGTAGGTAGCAGGTGGTACTACCTTCATTTTCTTTTATATCTTGCCAGCAATTCGTCTAGGAACCATCGTATCTAAAACTATCTGCTGGTTTCACTTCCATATTGTCGATTAGTTTCTTTAGTTTTCTATTATATGACTTGATATCTTCTTTCTTTTGTTTTTTGGAGTAAATTTCTTTGATGATTTTTGTTTCATCACGGAGTAACCTAAATTCCTTTGTGAATTCAGTCTTCAATTCACCCTACATTGTGAAGGGATTTACTCTTTTTAAGTACCAATCCATTGTGATCTCTCACAATATCACCAAAAATCATCTAAGCCATGACCCTTCATTTTCAATTCCATTCACTCGTCATATTATCTCACACATGCCAACATGGTGTTTTGTGTTTTCCTTTCCATATCCCAAAAATGATGGGCACTTATGTTCACTTCTTTTTGTAGCTATATTTGTCATTGTTGGTTGATCTTATTCACTGAATAATTCTTCACTTGCAAACAATATTAGATTGCTTCCTAGTACACTTGCACTTTGCGATATCCTTCATGAATATATGAGCGTTGGCTCTAGTCTCTACATGCTCTCCCTTGGTTTCCCTCATGCTTGACTCCCATCCTTTGCACCTCTAGAAACTCTCCCCAACACTTGTACTGGCATTACCAATTGTTCCACCTCATCTCCTTTTGCACTCTCCACGTTGGTGCCTCCACTTGCATGAACATTCTCCTCAAATTGATCTTTGTTTGATCGATGTGCATCACCATGTTCTTCTTCCTCCATTGTTAAAAACAACGTATACCACCTTTCACTTTCTTTTCTTGAGCTATCCTCTGCTTAAGGATTCCAAACACATTATACCTCCAATTCTTCAAGTTTTGTTAATTCCTATTGCAATGCTTCTTCATCAACATTTGAATCTTAATCTTGTGCAACATGACATTGTTGAGCAATCCTCTGACTCCTTACGGGTTGGCTCTCAATTCTTCTACAACCAAATTTCCCACATCTTTGCAACAAATTATCTATCATTCACATTTTCAAAACTCATGCAGTGTTGGCTCAAAATTCATACTATAATAGTTCCAAATGTAGCACAATGGTGAGTACTCCAATGTTTGGAGGAACAATTTGATATGACAGACTCAAGAGCCAACCAATATTGTAGTCAACACTATCTCCCACTTGTACAACATTTCACTTATATGGCAAACACTTGGATAGCAATTTGTTTGAACAACAATCACTTGTATAGTAGTGACTCCACTTGAACGACAACCTTCATCGATAATGCTTGTCTGACACTCTTCGTCAACACTCCCTGGTATAGACACTCTTCAATGGCACCTTAGACTGCAACTTTGGTCTCACATCTGCACACAACTTGGAAAGAACATCCTACGAATATATCTAGTGCAACAATATCATCACATAAAAAGTGTACACAATCACACATATGAAAGATGAATAGTCATTGCCTTACTTTTGCCTGTACGACAATTTCATGACATATAAATCTGCACTGGCAATGTTATAGGCACTACGAATGTGCTCTTTTGGACTACAAATGATACAATGGTGATAGATACTACTATGGATAATACCCTCATTGATGGAATACCCACATAATTGAATAGGGGATCCTATTTATCTATGAGGGGTGGCAGTTAAAAACAATTGTCATCTGAGACACCTCATCTCTACTTGCCCTCCATTCACACATACTAACGACACATATTTGCCATACATTATGAACTTTAGTTTATCCATGCTGACATCATCACCCTTGACATCAAATAATATTACATTACAAAATTGCATTTCGTTTGCATTTACATTTTCTTTTCATGTACATGTGTGCACATTTGCACTTATTTGACTATTTACACTACTTTTTTGCTTGAGGTTGTTCAGAACTAGTTCCTACAACAACGACCCTCTAGTCATCTTCATGTATATATGACTGTATTTGCATCTTTATAAATTGTTCTGTATAGTCTTGCATTGGCATTTTCCTTTGTGTCAAATTACAAACTTTTATGTGCAAATTTTGATAATAATCAGAAGATATAAAATTTGGTCTTTATATGTTTTTTTATATGTTTTAACAACTTAATCCAGGTTTGTATGTTCTCCTTGCCTTGCCACCTTCTAGCATTTTATAAGTTGTCCCACCACTAAGCAATGTGTGACTTCAACTTTGTCATTGCAATTCTTACTCTTCATGGATCATCTTCATTGGTATTCTCCATATCAACATATTTATTGAACTCTTCAACTCAATCTATGAACACATGGATTCAACTGTCCCTTTAACTCTAAAACTTTGCTCTAATTTTATTTTACTGCTTAGTCAGAATGTTATTTGTCTGTCCACCACTCCATCACACCAATTGGCATTCTCAGACTATAATCTCTTTTGCTACAATCTTGCCTCTAATGTTTCCAATCTGTGAAGGATATCCACACCAATGTCTCCTTACTCCAAACATTCTTTGTGCCTCTTCTACCCCAACTTATGTGCATGCCCCTTTGAGCCCTCTTATGTGGTATACCATTTGATGCAGGGAAAAACAATGGTATCCGTATTCTAGATAAAAGAAATGGTCGCTACTGTCTGCACTTACTCATTGCCCTAGGCATCTGGTCAAATCCAAAGGTTTGCTTGCTCCACTGTGAATATAAAGGCCATGTTCCAATTGTACTGCACAAGAATAACCCAACAAAATTCCCACTGGACACATATATACCTTTTACACAGATTTTAAGGCCCCTCCATATATACCTTTTACACAGATTTTAAGGCCCACAACAGAGGGGAACAAGTACACAAAACCTGGAAGTGAACAAAATTTACACCCAGCAAAAATAAAAGGCAAAATGCATACTGTACATCTCTTCCAGTATACAAAATGTAAAATGCAGGTCGACAAAACTTTAATACCATCATATTGTACATCCCTTCCAGTATACAAAATGCTAGTGTATAAAATAAACACCACATGGAAACATAAGTTGTTTAAATTGTAATTAATTATTAAATATTTTTATTAAAAAATATACAAAATAATTATATTTTCTCAAATAATAGAAATGTGTTGTTCGAAAAAACCACAGATATCAAATTATACAAATAAAATATAGTATTCATAAATTATTAAATATTAAAATTAAAAATTTTAAGTTGATGACTAGTCTTGACATATAAAAATAAAGATAATGATACTAACTATAAAAATAATAATAATAACGATTATGTAGATTAAGATTTTACCTTCCCTAAAAACAATTGTAACCATTCGTGGCTTTTGCTTCGACGTTTACATCAACTTTTTCTTTCTATGGTCAATCCATTGTCCATCTCTTTTATAAAGCAGCTGAAGCTTCAAGATTCGAACTTTCCACGTGGATGGTAAAAGTGATGTCAATCTGTCAATCTCATCCATCGTACCGTTCTATCGCTTTATGTCGTTTCCACGAAAAAGAATTATTTCAACATATTATAATAGAAAATGAAACAATTTGTCATAGTCTATAAAAGTGGGGGCTAAAGTTAAAAATCTATTTGATTTTTTAAGAATATTAAAATTTTAGGTGATTTTTAATGGTAGTTTTTATCAAAATATTAAAATATTATATTTGTTGTTAATAGTTTTTTTTATTATATAAGAGAGTTGGTTACAACTACTATTTTTAGTAACTAGTGAGAGTAGAGTTTAAAAACCATTAGGATTGCTCCCAACAAGCCTATTCGTCTCGTTCTTGTTGATTTGGCGTGAGATGGGGACCACAGATCGCTCGGGGTTTGTACCGTCGTTGTTGGTTTGGTGTGCACTCAGAGGATTCAGAACAAACTACTACCTTTGCAAAGGGTTGGCTTCCCCCAAGGTTTGAACCTAGGTCTCTTCTTGGTAAGTGCCCAACCACACCTGCACTTACCAATCCACCTAGCCGTTGGGGGTGTTATTATGTTATTAATTATTTTAAAGATATTTTTATTGTAAATGTTAAAATATTTTTAATTATAATAAACACATCTACAAGTAGCGGAGGGTGGTGGCGAGGTGGTTGTGGGGTGGTTTTGGGTGGTGGAGTAGCAGGTCGTAGGTGGTCTTGGGAGGAGTTTTGTTGGGTGATGGGACAAATATTGTTGCCCGTGATCAGGGGGTGGGGTTTTAGCCTTTGCCAAGTGGCAAGGTTGGTGGGACTCTGGTATGTGATGGGACCCCATTGGGGGGGCTTTTCATAAGCCATTTGACCTAGCATTGGTGTGTCCTTTGTAGCGGTGGTCTCGTCTGGCTCAAGGAACCCTAGTTCAAAAGTGGTGTTTGACATTTCCCTAGAGGAAGATACTCTTAGGGTTTTGGAGGAGCTGATTAAAATTACAATGGAGGATGGTGCGCTTAACTTGGTTGGAAAATTTATGGGGGCCCATCCTGATCTTGATGTGGTCCACAGATGGGCATTTTCCAAATGGAGGCCTCAAGGCCATTTGGAAATTGTGGCTCTCCCTAAAGCCTTCATAATGTTTAAATTTAATCATGAAGAAGACTCCAGGAATGTGCTTAGTAGGGGCTCGTGGTTCTTTGGGAAGTGAGGTCTCTTCCTTCAAAGGTGGACTTCAAACTTCTATCCTGATTCACAGAGGATAAACACAACCCCCCTATGGGTCAGGTTACCTGGTTTGCCTTTCCAGTACTGGCATGATGATGTGTTATGGGGTATAGCCAAATGAGTGGGTGAACTCATTCTCATTGACACAACGACAAGAGCCAGGTCAAGATTGATATATGCTAGGATGTGTATTAATGCAAACTTGGAAGCAGATCTGCCAGATTCTATTAAGTTGGTCTCGAGTCTGGGTACTCGAATACAACCAATTGTATATGAAAATCATTCAAGGTTCTGCACTAAGTGTAAAGCTTTGAGACATCTCTCAGGTCAATGTTCGACAAAGAAGTCGACGAGGAAAGTCTGGACTAAGGTAGATATGAAGAACAAATCAGCCCAGATTGAGCCCCAAAATAAAAAAGGGTAGCTTCTGAACAAGGGTTGGAAATGCCTCGACCCCTGGATGGATCTATTCAACACATGGGGTCAACTTTAGAGAAAATTTTGAAAACCACATCGAAACCCCTGGGTGTAAGCCAGGAGGAGCCCAAGCCAATCCTTGAATGTGGGATTCAGAAGCATGTTGAACAGGTAAGTGCTCTACCTTCTTCAGCCCCCCTTATTATTCAAAATTCTTTTGATTGTCTCAAAACCCATGGAGTGGAGGAATTGTTAGATTCTATATCACCAGATATGCCTTCTCCTCTTGAGTTTCTAGCTCCCATTAATTTGGAGAAAGGGTCTTTGGGCCCAAAAACTAGAAGCCACAAAAAAGGGATTATGGATGTGGGGATTGAGAGAAAAGTGGGGAAGCCCCTGAATAAAGAATCTCAAAAAAAGGAGATAGACTTAGATATAGCCAATGGGACTCAATTGGTGTTAGGAGGGGATGAAGGATTGGTTCCAAGAAGAAAACAACTAAAGATAACATCCTTTAATAACATTTCTCCTCATAGGTTGAGGGGTGGGAAGAAATTCTCTTTCAATCATGGTAAATGAAGTTCCTTTCCTGGAATGTGAGGGGCCTTAATGGTCACTCGAAATAGAGATTAGTGGCTTCTCTTAGATTTAAGCATAAGCCGAATATTATTCTTTTGCAAGAAACCAAGGTGGAAGATAGTAGAGTAGATTTTGTTAGAGCGACTATTTGGAAGAATGCAGGTTTTTGTGCTAGCCCAGCTCATGGGGCGTCAGGGGGTTTGTTGTGTTTGTGGGATTCAAACAAACTGGTGGGTTCAATGTTGTCAACTTTTGATAGAATAACAAATGTTTTGTTTTGTTGTAAAGAGACTAATAGGAGATGGATCTTGACCAATATATATGCCCCAAATTCATATGTTGATAGAGGTCTTCTATGGGAATATTTGAGCACTTTGAGAGAAGGCCTACAAGGTGAAGCTTGGATCTTGGTTGGAGATTTTAATTCTCCATTGTATCATGTTGATAAAAGAGGAGGCATTATCGGCACTTCGAGAGGAATGGAATATTTTACCTCTTTTGTCAATACAAATGAACTTATGGACTTAGACCTTAAAGGCAACAAGTTTACATGGAGTAATAGAAGGATTGGTACCCAACTCATCCAAATAAGGTTAGACAGAGTCCTTATGTTAAAAGAAGCATGTTTTCTGTTTGAAGATGCCTCTTTATCATCCCTCCTAAAAGTGGGTTTGAACCATAACCCTTTGGTTTTTGAATTTTCTCATGGCATTTTCAAATTTCCTAAACCCTTTAGATTCGAAGCAATGTGGCTGAAAGACCCAGGGTTGGAAGCTAATATTAGTGAGTGGTGGTCTCAAAAATTCTCTAGGCCATTAATCTCTCAAGTGGTTGAGAAATTAAGGTGGGTTAAATTTAATTTAAAGATCTGGAATAGAGAGGTTTTTGGCCATGTGAATGTGAAAAAAGAATCCTTGAAGGCTCAACTTAAAACTTTGGAAGCTGAGATTGAAACTAGAGAGTTTTTGGTGGAAGCCAGATTGAAAGAGAAGACTCTATTGGTGGACCTGCACAACACTCTGGCATGTGAGGAAATGCTTTGGAAACAAAAATCTCGAGCCTTATGGTTAAAAGAAGGAGATAGGAATACAAAAATTTTCCATGTGTCCACTCTGAGGCATAGGAGTATTAACAAGATTAATGAAATTTTAAAAGTAGATGGCCAAAAATTTGTTGATATTCACGAAATTAGAGCAGAAGCGGTAAACTACTTTGAATCCCTATTGGGGGAGAAGTCAAATGGGGATGAACAGGTAGAAAGAAAGTTATTATCTAGCATTCCGCAGTTGGTTATAGAAGAGATGAACTCTATTTTGATCAGCCCTTTTGAAGATGAGGAAATTAAAAAGGTGGCCTTTTCCATGGGAGGGTTGAAAGCTTCGAGGTCGGATGACTTCTCTCCTATCTTCTTCTAGAGATACTGGCACATTGTGGGGAGAGATATTGGAAATGCTTTGAAAGAGGTTCAGAGAATGGGGCATATTTCGAGGGATGTTAATTCCACATTTTTTATGCTTATTCCTAAGTCTCACAGGATAAAGGATTTTAATGATTTCAGACCTATTAGTCTGTGCAACATTGTGTACAAAATTTTCTCCAAGGTTTTGGCTAATAGATTAAAAATTTTCCTCTCGGAGATCATTGATCCAGCTCAAGCAGGTTTTATGGCTGGAAGACATATATTGGATGGGATTATTGTTGTGCACGAGATCATTCATTTTGTGGATAAAAGTGGAAGATCAGGTTTTTTTCTCAAATTAGATATGAACAAAGCTTATGATCGTGTCTCTTGGGAATTTTTGATAAAAGTCATGCATAAATTTGGGTTCCACCAGTAGTGGCTCAGTCTTATCAAAGAATGTATTTCGATGTCTTGGTTTTTGGTCTTAGTGAATGGGTCTACAATCGGGTACTTTAAGAGCCAAAGGGGGCTTCACCAAGGGGACCCTCTCTCCCCCTTTTTGTTCATCCTTCTTGTTGAGGCGCTCGGTAGAGCCATAAAAGTTGAGTCGAGTATCGAGGGTATTAGTCTGACTTTACACTCTGATCACATCTCTCATAACCAATTTGTAGATGATACTCTTTTGTCCACTGTGGCGTCCATTCCCCAAGTCAAAAAGGTTAAAGAGATTTTGACCTTTTATGAAAAGGTGATGGGTCAGATGATCAGTTTCCATAAGAGTAGACTTTTTTTCTTGAATACCCCCCTCGATAGGCAAAGGAAGATTGCCAAAATTTTGGGTTGTGAGATTGCAGCTCTGTCATCTTCTTATTTAGGGATGCCCCTATTCAATGGTAGAATGAAAGAGAATCTTTGGGACCCAGTATTAGATAGGATTCAAAAAATCTTGTTGGCTAGAAAGGGGCTCTTCTTAGCCAAGTTGGAAAGGCACAGTTAGTTAAGGCAACTCTATAGAGCATACCAGTCTATTTCCTCTCTATTTTCAAAGCCTCGATGAAAGTAGTTCAAAATATTGAGCAACTTCAGAAGTCTTTCTTATGGTCTAGTTTAGAGAGTAAGAAAATATTTCATCTTGTCTCATGGGAACAAGTTTGTAAAGAAATCAAAGCTAGGGGTCTAGGTTTCAGAAGGGTCAAGTGGATGAATGAAGCTTTAATGGAAAAGCAGGCATGAAAGCTGTTTAAGAAAGAAAACATTGGTTGGGTGAATATTGTGTTGGCTAAATATATTTCTACCAGCTTTAATTTCTTGAATGATCCTTCATCGACCTCAGGATCGGCCTTTTGGCTCAGTATTTTGAAAATAAAAAGCATCATCCATAGAGGGCATAGATGGATTCTAGGCAGTGGGAATGCTATTGATTTTTGGAAGGATCCTTGGATCCAGGATCAACCTCTAATATCCTCCCAAGAATTGGCTGAAGCTGAACCTATAGCCATTGTTGTGTTTGGTACTAAGGTGGTTGATTATATGCAGATTCAATAAGGGGTTAAAAGTTGGAAACCACTTAGAATGCAAAATTTGAATATGTTGGAACAAAGAAGTTTCAGCCTCATTGAAGACTTATTAAGGTTGCAAGTTATAAAGAACACAAAAGAGGAAGATAACTTAATTTGGAAGAATGAAAGTGATGGGTTATTTTTTTTTAATTTAGTCTACTATATTTTTTCTTTGATGCCACTAGGGAAGTCCCTATTTTCAAGAAAATCTGGTTTAAAGGTTTTCTGTCCCCAAAAGTGAACTTTTACCTTTGGTTGGCATCTCAGAATAAAATTCTCACGGTGGACAATTTACAAAGAAGAGGTATGATAATTACAAATTGGTGTTCCCTCTGTAAAAATTTTGATGAATCCACCAGTCACTTGTTTTTCCAATGCCCTTTTTCGAGGGAAGTGTTTTCTCTCCTGATGGATTTTTTGGGAGTTTCATGGGTGTTTCCTGGCTCATTACAGGATGTTATTGAGCAGTGGACCTCTCCATTTGTAAACCCTATCTTATGCTCCTTTTGGTCCTTCAGCCTCCCACATCTCCTTTGGGGTGTTTGGAAGGAAAGAAATAGAAGAGTTTTCAAAAGCATGGAGAGAAATGTTGAATCAATATGGCTTAGAGTGTTAACGATAATTGTTGAAAATATGGGGAATCTAACTTCAGTTCTTAGTCATGGAGGGGTAGCAAAGATTGCTCTTTTGAAAAAAATAGGTTTTTCAATCAGTGCTAGAATGATAGATATTCTAGATATCAAAACCTCTGTTAAATGGCAACCTCCACCTCAGGATTGGATTAAATTTAATTTTGATGGAGCATCGAAAGGGAATCCGGGGCTGGCGAGGGTAGGTGGCCTCTTTAGGAATCACAATGGGGAGATTCTTCTTGCCTTTGCGAAAAACTTGGGTCCACAAACTTGTCATTTTGCTGAAGCTAGGGCGTTGTATCAAGGCACTGCGTTAATGGAATCTTTGAATTGTAAAAAAATTATTATTGAAGGGGACTCCTTAAATGTGGTTAAGGCCTTTTTTGGTGATCAAAATCCTAGTTGGAACATCTTCAATCTAATTAAGGAAGCCCAAATATTCTATCAAAATTTGGAGGGAATTCAAGTCAGGCACACCTTTAGAGAAGGTAACAAGAGTGCAGACTTATTAGCTAATCTAGGGTTAAGCTAGGATAATCTCTCTATTTGGAGGGAGAATTTTCCCATAGAAGTTGAACAATTTATTTGATGAGTTTTATTGATAATGTGAGCCTTTTTCTATGGGGGGTCTGCACATTCTTATGGCTAGATCCATGTTTTGTTGGAATTTGAATCCCATTGCAATTATTGATTGGGAGATCCATATACTTGTTGGAAATATGAGCAATATTTGTTGTCATTAATGTCAAAAGTCAGTTTTAGTGAGCAGTGCAAGAGGAAGGATTTCAAGAGTTAGGTTTTGAAATAAGGTGATCAGATAAGGTCTACAGGAGAAGTTAGAAGGCCCAAGAAAAATAATATTATAATATTTTATTATAATATTAAAGGTCTAATGGACAGACCTAAAGTAATTAAATTAATTATAATAATTTCATTATAAATTAATTTGTAATTTAATTTAATTAACCCTATGGTTATTAAATTAATTATAAGTTAATTATAATAATTTTATTATTAAAGGTCCGAGGTGTAGACCAATTGGTTCATCCAAACCCCATAAGGGGGTGGAGGTCCAAGGTTCAAATCTCGAGCCTCGTCGGACTGAACGCTTGTCCCTTTCCTGGTGCTTTTAGCGGCGTAAAGGTTTAAAATGATTGTGGCATGGTGGTTATAGGGGCGGACTGCGCAAAGATCTGTATGGCGGCTTCTAGGGCGGACAACGTAGAATACTGTGGCGGCCATAAAAGCTGGACAACCTGCCCGAATTCGTGGCGGCTACCAATTCCACCATGTAAATTCAAAAAATAAAAATAAAAAAATAATAATTTTATTATTAATTAAATTATAATCTAATTTAATTAACCCTAAAGTTAGGGTTTCAAGGCAAAAAGAAATGCATCGACGTCATGAATAAATCCCTCCACCGACGTCTAATTTTGTGGTGGCATAATGGTATAAATACCATATGCCTTGGTGGCAAATAACTTACCTTCGTTCGAATTACTCCAAGCCTGCAATTTATGCGATTTTGTGCAAGGAAGAAGACAAAAGTTTTTTTGTCTTGTGTGCGCTAGTAAGGAAATAAGTTTGGTGAGGCTCTAAGCCTCATATCCATCCGACGGGTTGGCCTGGTGGTAAACGGTTGTGACTTAGGAATTTGGCAAGCAGGAGGACCCACGATCGAATCTCGGTGGTAGTTCTTATGAGAGTTTTGTTTGGGCGCCAAAGGAAGCAGTGCACTCTTTTTGGTTTAGGCACCAAAAGGGAAGGATATAAAGCACATGGTGCTCTTTGATTCCAAGGTGAGAACCTAGCTCACACAATGGTTGGAGCCACGACTAGGGCGCTGGTGGAAGCGCAGCGTGGGTTCGATTCCCATCAAGGGCAAAATATTTCAGGCAAGTTTTGGTGAAGACTTGTTGAGTAGATTGAACAAGTTCTAGAGAGAACTTATGGACAGATTAAGGTGAGCTTTTATGGAAGCTTACTAGGCAGAGTTGATTGATTTATTTGTTCAAGCCTTGGGTTAAGGTTTGGGGCAGATCTAGCAAAGTTGATTTGTGATTGAGTCAAGCCTTGTATTAAGGTTTGAGGACATAATTGAGGACACATCTTGGTGCATATTTGAGGATAGATTTATGCTAGATTGAAGGATTGTATTTAGTGCATATTAGAGACAGATATTGAGGACATATTTGTACTAGATCAAAGGGTTGTGTTTAGTGCAGATCAAAGATAAAAATTGAGCAGATATGTGCTAGACTGAAGGACTATGTTTAGTGCAGATCAAAGACAATGATTGAGCAGATATGTGTTATACCGAAGGACTGTGTTTAGTGCAAATCAAAAATAGAGATTGAGCAAATTTGTGCTAGAATGAAGGACTGTGTTTAGTACATATTTGAGACTGAGATTAGGGTATTGGTGTCTCCTTTGGACAGAGGTCCATAAACATTGTAATAGGGAAAGGATTCCCAAGAGAATTTATTTGAAAAAAGTTTATAAGAAGTATTTTCTCCGTGGAGTAGCCCACATTGGGTGAACCACGTTAAATCGTGTTTGTTATGTGTGTGATGTTTTGTGTGATGTTTACTACTTTATTATTTTTGATGTTATCATATGGATTGAAAAGCAAAAAGTTTTATCTTATATTCTTCACCCCCTCTCAGTATAAGCACATGTTCTTCAATCCTGTGCCTTCTGAAGAGCGAATTTAGTTGTGGGTTCGTATAGTCAGGTTGTAGGGGGTTTTTTGTCCCTATCTCTCTGCCCCTATGTTTATGTTCCTTTTGTTTTGAGGATGTCTCTTATTTGTTTTAGTTGGGTTGGTAAGGTAAATTTTAGTGTGGATTCTCTTCTTGTTTTTGAGTTGCTCTTGTTATGCCTTGGTGGGTTGGTTGGTTTTAAGTCCTTGCATGGATTGCTCTCTGTTCGTGCCCCTTTTGAAAATCTTGTAGGCTTGGCTTTCTTCTTGTTTTAAAAGGTTCGGGGACATTTCAACACCCCTTATATAATTATAAAAAAAACACACCCACACAAATATTATAATAAATAATATAATAAATGGAAATAAAAACATAAATATTGCAATATAAAATAAACATACAATAATTTTATTGATTAAAACATGATAATAATGAAAAATTATTGGCCTCTTTGAAGGGACAACCTCCTTAGAAGCATAACTTCGATACAATATGAAAAGACTAGATACATTTCATTTATGTCCTTGCCTTTTTAAAGACTCCTATCAACCCTAACCCTAATGCTCAAGGGTCGGTTTCACATGCAACTAGGGATCCAAGCTAGAAAATTTTACTAAAGATTCAATTACATATTTTATAATAGTTACATTATATGGACCCATATGTCTAGGGACCCCAAGTGTTGCATACATATTACATTGTATAACATGCTAATTTTACAATAAAGACATTACATAATAATGTGAATATCAGGTCCTAACATGCCCTTCCTCTTCAAAAAGCTTTGTCATCAAAGCTTGATATGATAAAATTGCAATTGTAGCTGGTGAAAGTCCTAAAATAGTGTAGAATATTTCCTCTAAAAGATAGGGCTAGAATCCTGATAATAACATCTTCATTATTTATATTGTGGATTATTGCCAGATTCAAAATATCTTGGTAGTGTTCATATGCATTTATTCTAGATCCATCATAAGTGGTAATAGCCTTAGACATAGCCTAAGGGATACCATGCATATAGGCTAATCTAAGGGGGCTAGTTGTGTTCCATCTGGGGTACTCGTGCAAAGGCTGATTTGAGGGTGCATTTACCTGATTTGGGATTGCATTTCTTGCCATGTTTCTAGGTGTAGCTACTATTGGAGGTGTTGTTGGATTAACTGTAGTATTTTTCTCATGAGGTTCTTATTCTAAATGAAAATCTTGGTTTAAATTCCTTATAATAGTAGACCCTCTATAAGGTAGCTCATAGTAAAAATAGGAGTCAGGGTTATTCCTTTTGAATGACCTAGTATACATGAAAAAACAATGGTCTACAAGGATAATTTTGTTTGGGTTTAAAGATCAGGGAGTTGCCAAGTGAATTTACTATTCTTCGCTTAGCAAGGTCAAGACAATTCTCCATATCTTGATTCCTCTGGGTAGAGATAAAACAATAACTCATATGATGGGTTTTTGTGTTTCTTTTAAACTAGTCCCACCGGGTGTGCAAAAAATTACTGGGTACCGAATTGACACCAAGTTTTACTTGATACTGTGACTTTCTATCTTCCAATTTTCTATCCAGGCATGCACCCGATAGTCATAGCTCGACACTCTTTTTATAGTTTTATGTTTTGTGCCTTGTTAAAAAGTTATCAATTTCTTGTCATTTATTGTAAATAAAATTTCTCCTATTGTGTACCCTATTTTTCATTATGTGATGTATGAGAGTGGATTTGTAGTTATATTAACTCTTTTTATGTTTGCATTTATCATTTCTATTTTCTATAATTTTAGTCACAACTTTTTACAGTTTTTAGCAACTTTTCTTGTTTTAACAATTTAGTTTCAACAGTTTCAATTTTAGCAATGATTTAACTTAGTGATTTCAATTCGGCATTTCTATTCTGTTTTATTTTCATTTAGTAAAAGTAATCTAGTTTCATTTCTAGCATATTTCAAATTTTGTAAATTAAGTAGTTTTCAAGTTCTGCAATTTAAGTAGTTTCAATTTCTACAATTTAAGTAGTTTCAATTTTTGCAATTTAAGTAGTTTCAATTCTAGAAATTACATATAGTGTGATCCATGAAATACTTTATGAGCCTCTATCCCACTGAATAAGAATGTGTTCTAACATCTGGACTATAAACTCCCAAACCTCCTCTATCATATATAGCCTTGGACACCGCCCTGGATTTGACAAACATTGAAATTAAATGATGACATTAACGACACTCATCATTTTTTGTGTCATTGCTGAGGATAACATAGGTGTTGTTAGAGGATAAAATATTCATATGATTATCATTGTGTCAAGTTGTAACAAATGAACCATAGATTATTTTTTGATATAACAACTTGCATGAAACATAGTTGTTTAGCTGATAGTTGCATTTCATACCATTAGGAACCAAGCATAGAATGAATGAATAGATTAAGGGATAAAAAAATATGATTTATCAAAACAAACCCTTTTCCTACAATAGAAAGGTGATATTCATGCCAAGGGGTTGAATTACCCATATTTGAGATTCCTAAAGTTATTAAACAAGAAAACCCATCCTCATCATCAGGAAGTGTATCTCCTGAGAGATAATTACAAGAGGATCAAACTAATAGTACCTCCTCACCTACTCTTGATATATCCTTAAATTCAAGGTATTCTAAATGAATCTATACTAGGTTTTGGGGAGACATAATGGTAGATTTACAAGGAAACCCAGATAAGGGTAGCAATGTTCATAATCAAGTAGACAATCCTACTCTTGCTAGGACCTTTGAGTATCCTATTAGGTTAAATCCCATGCAAAACTCTCCAATGAAAAAAATTGCACCTTCAATGCTACTAAACTTTAGGAGATTGCATCTAAAGACCCTGATCAATTCTTATTTGAATTTAAGGTTGTATGCCAAACATACGATTACACAAATAACAATAAAAAACTTAAATTTTTCTCTTCCACACTCAAAGACATAGCTTTATGCTAGTTTATGTGCTTAGCACTCGAATCAATCCAAACCTAGGAAGAAATGGAGGAAGTATTTTTTAATAAATACCAAGAATACTGTTGAGTGAAAAATATGAAGGATGAATTATTCACAATAAAAAAAGAAGTTGAAAATCTAGAGGATTACTTGGATAGGTTTACTTTTGTAAAAAATAGATGTGGGTCTATTGAACCATAAATATGTATGACCATATTCTTAAGAGAATTACAATATGACTCCAGAGATATGTTAGACTTAATGGGCAAGGGATATGTAAGTAACCTTGATATTGGTGAGATTTTAGAACTATGTAGAAATTACTCCCACACAAAACAAAGAAGACGAAAGTAAGGTAATAATGGTAGTGATATGAAAGAGCTTATGGAAGAATTTGCCAACTTAAAAATTGACATCCTGGTACATCTAAATACTACGCTAGGGAAAATGAATGTAAAACCAAATCTACTAAACCCCTAACCATTAACTATATAAGATGCAAAAAATAAGCATGTTCTTCAAGACTATCCTTTAAACAAAATCGCTATATCTACTATTTACAACCTTTTTGCAAAAGGACATGTCATGGAACAATGCCATTTACTTCTAGGACTAAAATATATCTTGGAAACACAAATAAAAGAACTCAATTTTGTTGGGCAAAGACAAGGGGGGAAGTTTTTACAATATCCAAATGCCCCATATTTTCCCACAAATTGGGGATAAAATCCTTGGTCTATGCCATAGGGTTAATCAAAACCTCCACAAAAATCTTGGAGTCAACCTCCATGGTCATCTTATCAAGATTGATCATAATTTGGGTGGATAAATCCATAGTGGAATCAACACAATCCACCATGGATGCAAGCACAAAATCATGGAAAAAATTGGGGATAGCAGTATCAACCATACCAAGGACAATGGAGTTACAAAGATCAAACACAAAATCTATTGCCTGGTCCTGCTCAAAATTTTCCTCAAGGAATACAACAACAACAAGTGAAGAAAAACTACCACTTCTAACCCAACCTGTGGCCAACCCTAATAATATTAGATAGATGGCTCCTATATATGTGGTTGAATCTAATGAGACTGTCATGATAGACATAATCAATAGTATTAATATCCAATTAAGCTTAGGAAAAACACTTCTTGAGCCTACTCCACTTATTATTGAATAAATGAAAATTGATGAATAAAATAAGAACCCTTTATCCTAGAGCAATAAAAATCAACTTTGTATGAAGGAAAAGAAAAATAAGAGAACATTCCTCAAGAAAATTACCTTCTTCATCTAAAAAGATACCATAGCTTGAACGGTTTGAAAAATCTAAAATCACTTTGGAATCATATTTGGTAAAGGAGCTAAAAATTTTAAACAATTCAATTCCTTAATTACAAGCTATTAAAGATATGTCATTAATAAATAAAACCATTTAGTACCTTTTCTGCTAAAAGTTAGGAAGGAAGAAGAAATCCTTTCCTAAAACCATATAGGTAGATGGAAAATTAACTGACCTACTTTTTGGAAAACTTTTCCACCCAAATATGGTAATCCAATAAATCCAGTAGTCATGATAACCATAGAATCAATCTAGATATCTAATTTTTTGATTGATATTGGGATGGCCATTAACGTTATGACTAAATATACGATGTAGAGATTACAATTGAAAAACTTGAATCCTACATCTACTTTATTAGAAATGGCTAATCGATATGTTGCTAAACTGGAAGGAATAATAGAAGATATTCTTGTGATAGTTTCCTCATGGGAATATCCAGTCAACTTCTTAGTATTGCAACCTCACAATTCTATGAATGGTTATTTTTGTTTTATTGATGGCTTCAACGGATACAACCAGATACAAGTTGCACCTGAAGACCAATAAAAAACAACATTTACTTATCCATGGGGAAATTTTATTTATAGTCTTACCTTTTGGCCTTTGTAATACCCCAACAACTTTCCAACAAACTATTCTGGATAATTTTTTATTTAACTACTGAATGTGTAGAAATTTATATGGATGACTTCATAGTTTGTGGGGAAGCTTTTGACATCACAATAGAACATCTTGACAAAGTTTTAACCCACTATGAAACTTATCATTTGGCCCTAAACCTTGACAAGTGCTTCATGATGATGGAAGAAGGAATTGTCCTTGGCCATCATATATCGTCTGAAGGAATTAAGGTAGATCCTAAGAAAGTAGAGATAATTAAGAACCTTCCTCCTCCCTAGACTCAAACTGATGTCAAGAGTTTTTGGGGCATATTAACTTTTATCAACATTTCATTTCAAATTTTAGTACAATTGCAAACCCTATGTTTGCATTGCTAACAAAATATTGTGAATTTAAATGGATAAAAAAATTCCAAAACTCTTATGATGTTTTAAAATAAAAATTGATCACTCCACCTATTTTGAGAGGTTTGAACTGGGAATTACCATTTCACATCCAACTGATGCATCCCATACTACAATTGGAGTAGAATTAGGGTAGGTGGAAAATGGGGTGCATTATTCCATATACAATATTAGCAAAAACCTCATTGGAGTAGAAAATAACTATACTACCACTAAAAAGGAATTTCTAGTGGTATTATATACTATAAATAAATTCCATCACTACACCACTGGTTATCAAGTATTTTTCCATATAGATCATGCAACTATTAAATACATGATAAACAAACCTATGGTTAGTACGAGAATAATTCGTTGGTTATTACTATTGTAGGAATTTGACATCACAATAGTTAATAAACCAAGAAAAGCTAATGTTGTAGCAAAATTTTTATCTAGACTAAACAACACAAGAGAGGATGAATAGATAGAGGATACTTTTCCTAATGAAAAATTATTTGCTATATCAATAAAATCACCTTGGTTTGCTGAAACCACTAACTTTATAGAAATAGGAAAAATCCCCTCTCACGTTACTTCAAAATAAAATAAACAATTGATAAAGCAAAGCTCATCATTCAAATGAATCAATGGTCTACTATTCAGATGTGGACCTGACCATATATTACACTATTGTATTTTAAACTATGAAGTGTATGATATCCTCTCTGCATATCACGATGAACCTTTAAGAGGATAGTATTCAGTTAAAAGTCTTGTTAGGAAAATTTTGAGAATTGGCTATTATTGGCTATCTCTTCACAAGGATGTAAAAAAGCACATACGACAATGTGATGCATGTCAAAGAAGGAAAACCCACATATACAAATGAAATTCCTTTACAACCTCAAGTGGTTTTAGAACCATTTTAAAAGTGGAGGTTAGATTTTGTTGGACCCATTGACCCACCTTCTCAAGGAAAGGTACATATCTTGGTATGTACTAATTATGTAACCAAATGGGTTGAGGTGCATGCTTATAAACATACACATGAAGCAAAGGTTGTTGAATTTCTGTATTCCTAAATTTTTCAAATATTTGGAGCTCCACGGTCTATCACCACATATCATGGACCCTAATTTGCATCAAAAGTTATAGAAGATTTTAATGAACTTCTAAAATCAAATATAAAAAAACATCATCTTATCACCCTCAAGCGAATGATCAAGTTGAAGTAACCAACAAGGAATTGGAAATAATCTTAACCAAAATAGTAGCTTCACATAGGAGGAATTGGTTAAATAAATTACCATAAGTCGTTTTGGCATACAATACAACATGGAAATCTACCACTAGTTTCACACTTATGAATTGGTTTATGGTAAGAAACATCTTTTCCCATTGAATTTGAGCTACTAACACTTCACACATCTTTAGGAATTGGTATTGATTTATCACAGGTATAGATGGATAGGATTATGCAACACAACTTATTAGATGAACTTTGATTAGAGGCACTTCACCAAATGGAATTTATCTAACAAAAATGAAAGATATGGCATGATAGTCACATTCAAAAAAGAAAATTTGAGCAAGGAGATTGGGCTTTAATGTTCAATTCTCGTTACGAATATCTTCTAGGCAAATTATAGACTAGGTGGCTTGGACCATACCAGATAGAAGAAGCATTCGAAAATAGAGTAGTTCATATCTCTACTATAGATGATTCAAGAAGAAATTTAGTGGTAAATGGACATCACCTTCAGGTATACCATCACTCATTAACTAAGGAGGATTTTATAGAAAAAATTGCATAGTTGGATTTACACATGATGGAAGAGACTCTCTATCCCATTATAGATTCATAATAATTTAAAATATTTTGAAAATTAAAAAAAAAAACAAGAAAACAAAAAGAAGAATAAGCTTGATTGTGAAATTCCTTCATGGGCATAATCAAGCCCAATTGGATATTTTGAATAAAAAAAGAGGAAAAAAAATGTGAAAAAAAAACAACCATGAAAAAATACCATAAAAGAAAAAAATTAATAATTCAATAGTGAAAACCTTTTTAAGGTGCTATTGAATTAAGGCTTACATGAAAATTGTTTTTCGACATGTTTTGCCTTCTTGAATTATCCATCATTGATCATTATACCAAAAATCACTTACTACATGTGTCATGTTTTTGTTTTCAGATATCTTGCTAACAATCATCAAAAGTGATTTACAAGGTGTATGATAAATTTTTAGGTAGTAAGGTATGTGTTTCTTGCATTTAGTCATAGTTAGAATTAACATGTAATGTATGATAATTAGATATTTGGCAAAAACTATTTGTAAATTTAGCAAACAAATGGAACATTTTGTTCAACATGTCAAGAAACACCCTATCTTGCCCTTGGTTGCATAAAAAATTTAGTCTGGCAGCATAAAAACCAAAAATTTATAGAGCTCTAGAATGACCACAGCTTCAAAATGGGGCCTAGTAAATTTTAAAACGTGGGGTTAATGAAAATTTGAATGCATAGAGTGCGCATTGTGAATTTAAAAAAAAAAAGATTTCCCACGTGATGCCACCTCATGCAACCAACATTGAACTCAAGTGCAACTTTCTAGACACGCACATGGAATCTATCAGGAGGATGTCATCTTGCACATTTTGAAGCACCCGTTGTACCTAGTTTTCATGCTTGTTTTAGAACCATGTGATTGATGTGCTTCAACATAAGTGATAGCATGGATCAAGGATGATGACATTCATTTTTCACAAAAGCAACATTGTGTTAGCCAAATCAGACTGTGCAAATCAACCTAACCATTTTTAAATTATGCATGGTAATTTAGAGATATTTTGGCCCACCACCTTTGTTATGTGTTGAAAATTAATTTTTTGTGATGCAATAAATAAACACCTGCCATGTATCCCATTGATGCATGTGAAATCATAGCGTACTCTATGCCATTTTTTGAAGTCGATTATTACATCTGGAATTCATGAATGTAGAGGTATTGTAATCATCAAATCAATAGGGGCCATTGAAATCAAACACAAGTTGTAAATAAAACTAGACTATGCTGCAAGGAGGGGTTTTAAAAAAACTATTGAAGTGTAGTAAAATTACCAAAAAAATAGAGTTGCAAAATATCACAACAGGGGCACAGTGAATGCTGGTAAATCATTTTCAAACAACATGGGATAGAAGAATAAAGTTGAACCAGAAACCCTAGACGAACTCTAGTGACACCCCGGGGTGATGTAAATTTTTTGACAAGTTAGGGTGATGTAAATGTTTTGACAAGTTAGGGTGATGCCATTTTTGGAGAAATTCTACAGTTATTCTGAAGGGTTAGCAGTTGAATTTGCTCACACTTTCTATAATAATAGAGCAACCATAAAAAATTAACCCAGTTGAATTTGCTCACACTTTCTATAATAATAGAGCAACCATAAAAAACATGTGAATTGAGGTAACCCCCTTAATTTTAATCCAAATTACTGAAATGCCATTACAAGGAGTAGAAATTACTAAAACATTTAAGGACACACTCCCTAAGGTTGGTAAATATTTTTTAGTAGAAGGATATGTGCAACCTAGAATGCAAATAAACAAGATCTACAAAGGGGTCAAACATGTTAGTTTACAACCACCTTAGGATGCAGTTGTAGTGTGGGTTATAAGGTATTTGACATATGAGGGGTACTACACTGTGTTATATGGCCATTACATGAAAATTTTCATTCATATTAGGTATGGTACACAACATCCAAAAGTGAGGGTGAATATCCCTTTGTATTTGCACCAAGAGCTACATAATATGGCTAAAAGGTACCAACAAGGCCAGAGGCCTCCTAAAAACCATGGCCTCATCAAACTAATTTGTAGGTATCATTTTAGGGGTAATCACTAGAGTTTCAATGGGTTATTTGCACCCTAGAATGAGTGGGTTTATGTTGAAGAGGAACCAAAGGAAGAAGAAAGGGTAGCTATCAGTGGAGCAATAATCCTTGCATAAAATGTTGATGAAGGAGTTATTCCATGAATTTGAAGAAACTCCATAATTCCCCATGGTCTAGCAACTGTTATAACTAGGACACAGAGAAATGAAGAGCTGAAGGTAGCCCTGTAGCAAAACCTAGTACCAAGAGAGTAAGTTTTAAATATGAAGTTATTGAGATCCTTGCTCAGGAAGATGAATCTACATAGCCAGAGTTCTCCAATTCTGAAATAATTAGGGTACAAGCTAAAGTAGCCAATTTATTATTAGTGGAAGAAGAATTTGAAAGGTCTATAGGGATAAAGACTATATAAGTAGAGTAGACTCATGGGACACAGGAGATAGGATCACAGCCATTGAGAAGGTCCACCAAGTAGAAGAGAAAGCTACTACTAAAGAACCTAATGAAACAAGGGAGAAAGAGGTTGAAACTCGGGATAAACCACCTTCACTCCCTCCTTTGAGAAGAAGCAACAAGAAATTGTTGCATCACAATAAACAACACCTCCTGCACCATCCAAACTAAGAATAATGAAGAAATTAATTTTGTAGAAGGATGAAGATGATGTTATTGAGGAAACACCTATTCATAAAAACTTTTTTAGGCGGAAGACTCACTTGTAGAGGCTGAAGAATGTGAGAAGCTAGATTCCCTACCAGTTATGGATCTATCCACATATTCTTTTGAATCTAAATAATATAATGCATATGAGCCAGAGGATTCAATGAAGGCTTCTAGGATGATCATTAAGAACCAACATACCTATATTGGAAAGGAGAGGTAAAAATCAAATAGAAGGATGAATATATTTGTCAATTGATGCATGAATTAAATTAATTGAAGGTGAAAGTGGCATAGTTGGAAAGTCTACCTGGAATTATTGATTT
Source organism: Wollemia nobilis (assembly GCA_028583015.1). Lineage (NCBI taxonomy): Eukaryota > Viridiplantae > Streptophyta > Pinopsida > Araucariales > Araucariaceae > Wollemia > Wollemia nobilis. The sequence continues at coordinate 1,772,786 of JAQPPZ010001113.1, read as the reverse complement.
AGGAGAAGAGGCAACAAAAATCTTATTGGAATTGGTAGGGCAGATTCCATTGGTGGTAGAAAAGGAAGATATCCCACAATTACCTCATACAGTTGAAGAAGCTACCTTAGAGCAAGGATATCACCTTTTTGTTCCTTCCATGGTTACTATTTTAGCAAAACAACAACAAGCAGAAGAGGAAATTTCATCTATGAAGAGGGTTGGTAGAAATATAATGGAAATTGAAGAGAGTTCCCACCAAGTGAGGGACACTCCATAGTTGGATCAAAAACATTTTTTTTAGGAGCATATTATGATAGAATATACTTTGGAGCTTTCAGATGCAGTTCAAGCACATTCCAAAGTAGCTCTAGAAAATTTTGAAGATGAACAAGGACATTCTAGAGTCACTCTAGAACATCCAAAAAAAGCACCAAAATGTCCAAAGGAAGCTCTATAATAACAATATGAGCAAGTAATATCAACCACCAAAGTTCTTGGAGTGCAAAATACTTCAATGCATGTAAGTACATCACCTAAGAAAGAGGAAAAATAGATTTTACAGAATTTGTTCAAATAGTTCAGATTGTAGAAATAGGCATTCAAGTTGATTTTCTTCCAGTACATGAACCTCCACTAGTGGTAGTTCATTCACTAGATATGGATGGCATGTTACCATACCTTGGAATTATTCTTTACAATAGTAAATTTTTTAGAGAAGCAGAGTAAGAAATAGACTGTAAAATTTATATTATTGTAGACTAAGGTGAAGGATTTATGCTTAATTGTAGAACACCTGGTGTAATGTAAAATGCCTACCAGGTTATACAATCTATTCCTTAAGGAGATATTCCTTAGGTGGTAGGTAATGTGCATTTGCTCTAGCCTATCATACGATTTTTCTTCTACCCAATATTTTCTTGATGTTGTTAGAGTTAGAGTCTATTACATCATTTGGATCATGTAAGTGTACCTTCCTAGGTACATTCTTAGGACATAAGATTACTTTAGGGGGAATCTATCTAGTTACTTCATGCAATGTAATAAATGCACAAGTATTAATGTGCAAGTTGTAAATGTGTAAGGTGTCACTTGTACATATAGGTAGAGTGTTGGGCAAGGAATCTATCCTCCATTATAAGAAGCCCTCATTGTAAGAGTTTGATAAGCAAATCATTAGGAAGTAGTAGTAGTAGTGAGAAAATCCATTAGTGTTGGAGCACATTATGGTTATGTTGCATCTTGCATGGAGTGCCCATTTCCTCCATAGCAATATTGTACTCATTTCTATTTATAGCATATTTTAGAAATCTTGTGAGTTTACTTTCTTTTATATTTTTTCATCTTGTGATTTCCATATCCCATTGTAATCTACCACAAAAGCTAATAGTTGTATCAAATCCATGGTATATCTAGTCATAGTAGGTCAATAGGAATACCACCATTATTATCGGGTTTGAGTTTTTTTTCAACTTGATGTGCCATTGGACCAATCACTGTCAAAAATTCTTAGAAGAGTCTAGGTGGTAGAATTAGGGAGACTCACAAGTGAGGACTAAAATAAATCTTAGTTTTAGAAAGTATTGATATTGTATTTGGCTAAAGTATCTCCTCAGAGTTACAGGAAAACTCGTGAAGACCAGGACTCAGTATTCAACCCACTAGATTGACTAAGCATCTAGTGAAGATCATCCAGAATATCTGGAACTTGGTAACTATTGTCTGAAGGTTCTTTTTACTACATGGAACCAAATCTCAGATGATTGAGACACCTTCAACAATATAAATCTAGGAGATTTCAACTTTGTTGCCTAAAGGTCGGAGTGCCTTCATAGTGCAGATATTAGTTGTTGTAAAAGAAGAATACTACAGAAGAGACTCTAGGAGAAAGAGTCATAGTGAAGTCTAGAGATTGAAGATCTCTATTGATAAAGTCAACTTCATAAAAGAAAAGGCCATAGAAGCCTTGATAAAAAAAATGCCACATAAGTCTTAATCTAAAAAGACCACAAAAGAATTAATTTAAAAAGGCCATCGAAGCCTTAATCCAAAAAAGTGCCATAGAAGCCTTGATCCTAAAAAAAACTCCAAAAATGAGTACCTAATTTAGATGCAGATTTAGATTTCAGTACTAATCATTTGTTGCAAAAAATAGGAGATCCAATGAAGTTGAGAAACTTCCTACATCAAATTTAGGATTAGTAATTACTCCAGAATCATCCAACACCTGAAGTAAACCTAAAGGTGAAGAGATCATGTAAATATCTCATTGAAGAAGCTTCCATTCTTGGAAGGACAAGAAGAACCAAAAGGAACCTGTTCAGATCCTAAAGCAGGAGAATAAAGAGATCCAGAAAGGAGATCTCAATTCCATAAGAATAAGGCCTTAAGGAAGATCAAAGCAACTACAGAATCAAAGACCTAGGAGAGGTATCAAGAAAAAAGGCTTGGATAATCTTTGTTTCTAAAGCAATATCATCGAAGAGTTCCTAGAAGAACTCATTAGAGAAATTCTCCATTAAGGAGAAACTTTCTCACAAGGGAATACTTGGGACAATTATCACCATCTAATAATAAGCCCAATAAGGTAAATATAAATTGAAAAAGAGTGCTAAAGAAGATATAGAAGACCTCAAGACATTCAAAGTCTTGAGAAGAAGAAGATCCTTCTTGAAACCAGAGTTCAACAAGAAGACAAAAGGAGTTTGTCAAATCTGAGAGACTAGAGGATTACCCAAAGAATCCTCTAAATCCACAATAGAAAGGAGAAGACCAAATCACCAAATCCCAGGCTCATGAAAGGAATTTTGAGACCTATTTTTGGTGAAGGAGGAGCTACTCAAAAAAGTATACAAAGGTACAAAAAGCAACAAGCCTGATCTACAACTATCAAAAAGGTAAGCAACTATTGGTGCAAGTGAATTCATTATTCAAATTACTCAGTAGATTTGTTAAAGCACCTTATGGTACATCAAAAATTGCAAAGAGGAAGATTGCATTATAAGTCTTCAAAGAAGTTCAAAAATAAAAGTTATTTTTAAGGTTCATTTGCACATTAATTTGGATTTGATTAGATTAAAAAATTACAAGTATCTATCAACTACCTATTTTATATCTTGAAAAAGAAGACTAGATCATACAACTATGTTTGTAGTAAAATTTGTAGACTATATTTGAAAAGTTGCAGTGGAATTATTAAGAGTATATTTAATAAATCAGCGGAGAAATAAGGTGAATTTATTATTACCATTTATAGTGCATCTATTAAGCACTATTCTGGTTAAACTATTAACTAGTTGCTCTATATTTGTTTTTGTTGATTAAGAAGCACAAAAAAAATCTGTAGCACTTTAGTGGCCAAAAGAAGCCACCGTTACAAGTAGAAAGGTTGAATAGAAAAACCACCATTGAAATCCTTGAAGGAAGACTCAAATCGAGACCTTGGTAGTCTCAAGACTCAAGGAGAATAAAAGGATTCTTTCTTCAAGCACAAAGTGTAGGAATCCCCACTTTCAATAGCTTGGATTGACTATCATCCAAAATAATCAAGAAGGATTATAAATATTCTTTATTTTAGGTGTAAAATTACATATTACAAAAGGCACCTCCTTTGTTCCTTGGAATAACAAAGGCTTTACCATTTACAGGGGAGCCAAAGGAGATTTTCATCTAACAGGTTTACAACCAAGGGGTGGAGCTATCCAAAGCTTACACAAGTAGTACATCTACAGCCAAAAGGAAGAGCTACCAGAGAGTTCACATGTCCTTGTTCAAATAGAGTTGCAACCAGGTGAAGGAGCCCATATGAACAACATAGTTGCAACCAAATAAGGAGCTACCAAAGAGCCCACACGTCCATGAGTTGAGGTGTTTAAAAACACCATTTTTCTTCCATCAGAATCAACCCTATAAGGCAATGCATCACCTACAATAGTGGAGCTATTGGAAGAATATATTAACACTCATGCATACATAGAAAGGAGGACAATATTCAATGAAGGATTATCTACATAAAATATGAATCATTGGGTGTTCTAACTAGCAGTAAAGTAAGGAAGAAAACAATGTTAGAAATCTACAAATAGGTACAGAGAGAGGAAGCTATATCTAAGGCTTCCATTGAAGTGAGAAGAAATTAAAGGTGTGCCAAGGAGTTATCTAGTTGTAGCCATCCATAACCCTCTCCAAGCCAGCTAGCAGAATAAATCTTGCACACCAAGAAAAAGTAAGCTCACATAGGGTGCAAGATAAAGGTGAAATTAAGATTACTTGGAGCTTTAGAAAGAAATTTTGCATGCACAAGCCACTTGGCACAAACTCTCTACATTTACCAATGTTCAAGCACTCACCTAAAGGGAATTACACTCATTTGGAGGGATTTGAGATTCATTTGAGGTTACAACCAACCTCATAATTTCCAAAGTAATGTCTATCACCACCAAAGAAACACTTATTGCAAAAAAAACATTCACTGTCGAAGAACACTCATTATTGCCAAAGAGATTTGGCTCATAACACTTCATGTGACACTTGTCATGAAGCCCATTCTTATTAATATGCCAATCTAGGAGAGTGAAGGACACAACAGTAGAATGCAATCAAGCAAATCAAGGAGCATTTAAAATTAAGTTAATGCTTCAAGGTGAAACGTGTATACGCCATTCAATGGCGTAACGAAGATAGTAAAGACATTGTCATAAAGCCAACATTTGGATAAGACCAGTGAAGGATATTTGAAGTCATCAAATTGTAGAGGTGTTCGATCACAAATCGAGGGACAAGTTTATGCTAGTCAAAGAGGGCCTTGAATTGCCCACAAACACTATGCAACACATAGCTACGGATATACCAATATACAACAATGAGGAGCGATTGAGGTAAAATCTTTATGCTTGTCTTAACATAAGGTTTATGGAGTTATAAGGAAACATATTCTTATTAAACAAGCATACTTTAGATTTATTATTTGCAAAATTTATCAAGGAGGAATAAGGGATATTATAATTGTTAAAATAACTTGCAAATATTATTTTCTAAATTTTCCAAAATTGGGAGTTATAAGGAATACAACATCAACTTAGGAATTGGAAATTAGAAAACATTAAATCAATCAAAAAGGGGTATTTAAAGAGGTTTATTAAAAGTCTTCAAAAGTTGGTTTTTATAGTGTTGTCTCAAAACACTAAAAGAAAGGAAAATAAATACCAACTTCAAAACCTCTTCAAAAGAATTAAAAATAGTGCTTAGTTCAATAGGAGTAATAAGGAGATAAAGAAGTTTTTTGTATTTACAAAATTTTAGAAAATCAACTTAGACTTGATTTACAGTTTACAAAAGCACTATATTGATAATACATCCTATCCAAAAATATCCTAGGGAGTCATAAGGTATTCTACAAAACTTGGTAATATTAGCATCAATTAAAAATGATAAAGTTTAAAATTTATTGGGTATATGTAAGCTTGCTACAAAACCTAGAAATTATTAGATTTACTCTCATCAATTAAGGAGCTATAATAAATACTACAATTCTATTTTAAACCTATCCAAATGGGTAAATGAATGTCACACAATGATAGTAAAACTTGCTCCAAAATGAACCAATTCACAAATCATGAACAAATGTGGTTTATTGACTGTAGATCCAGCCATTATATGATATGAAATGTATAATGGTTTGACTGTCTTGAAATTTCTAAAGGTTACAGAATAAGAATTGTAGACAGTCAAATGTATCCTATACATGGTTTTGGATGTGTAACACAAAGAAATTTATTATTTAGATTACTTAGCAGATGTGTTAAAGCACCTTATGGTACATCAAAATTTGCAAAGAGGAATATTGAATTATAAGTCTTCAAAGAAGTGCAAAAAGAGAAGTTCTTTTTAAGGTTCATTTGCACATTAATTTGGAGTTGATTAGATTATAAAATTTTAACTACCTATTTTATATCTTGAAAATGGAGTTGATTAGATTATAAAATTTTAACTACCTATTTTATATCTTGAAAAAGAAGACTACATCCTACAACTATGTTTGTAGTGTAATTTGCAGACTATATTTGAAAATTTGCAGTGGAATTATTAAGAGCATATTTAATAAATTAGTGGATCAATAAGGTGAATTTATTGTTACCATTTATAGTGCATCTATTAAGCACTATTGTAGTTAAACTATTAATTAGTTGCTCTATATTTTTTTGTGTTGATTAAGAAGCACAAAATAATTTGTAGCACTTTAGTGGTCAAAAGAAACCACCATTACAAGCATAAAGGTGGAATAGAAAGACCACCATTGAAATCCTTGAAGGAAGCCTCAAATCAAGATCTTGGTAGTCTCAAGACTCAAGGAGAATAAAAGGATTCTTTCTTCAAGCACAAAGTGCAGGAATCCCCAATTTCAATAGCTTGGATTGACTATCATCCAAAAGAATAAATAAGGATTATAAAGATTATTCATTTTAGGTGTAAAGTTACATATTACAAAAGGCACATCCTTTGTTCCTTGGAAGAACAAATAATTTACCATTTACAGGGGGCAGAAGGATATTTTCATCCAATAGGTTTGTGGCCAAGGGAAGGAGCTATCCAAAGCTCACACAAGTAGTACATCTATGGCCAAAAGGAAGAGCTACCATAGACCTCACACATTATTTTTCAAATAGAGTTGCAACTAGGTGAAGGAGCCCATATGAACAGTAGAGTTGTAGCCAAAGAAGGAGCTATCGAAGACCCACACATCCAGGAGTTGAGGTGTTTAAAAACACCATTTTTATTCCATTAGAATCAACCCTATAAGGCAATGTATCACCTACAATAGTGGAGCCATTGAAAGAAGAGATTAAAAATTATGCATACATATAATGGAGGAAAGTATTTAGTGAAGTATTATCCACATCAAATATGAAGCATTGGGTGTTCTAACCAGCATATAATTAAGGAAGAAAACAACATTAGAAATCTGTAAATAAATGCAGAGAGAGGAAGCTATACCTAAGGCTTCCATTGAATTGAGTAGAAATCGAAGGTGTGTTGAGGAGCTATCCAGTTGTAGCCATCCATTACCCTCTCCAATCTAGCTAGTAGAAGAAATATTGCATACCAATAAAAAGCTAGCTCACATAGGGTGCAAGATAAAGGTGAAATTAGGGTTACTTGGAGCATTAGAAAAAAAATTTACATGCACAAGCCACTTGGTACAAACTCTGTATATTTACTAACATTCAAGCACTCAACCAAAGGGAGTTACACTCAGTTGGAGGAATTTGAGATTCGTTGGATGTTATGACCAACCTCATCATTACCAAAGGAATGTCTATCACCACCAAAGAAATGCTTGTTGCCGAAGAAACACTCACTTTCAAAGAATGCTCATTATTTCCAAAGAGATTTGGCTCGTAACGCTTTGTGTGACACTTGTCATGAAGCCCATCCTTCTTAAGATGCCAATCTGGGAGAGTGAAGGAAACAACAGTAGAACATAGTCAATAAAATCAAGGAGCAGTCAAAATCAAGTTAATATTTCAAGGTGGAACATATATACGCCATTCAATGGTGTAACAAATATAGTAAAGACGATGTCATAAAGCCAACATTTGGAGAAGATCAGCGAAGGATATTTGAAATCGTAAAATTGTAGAGGTGTTCAATCAAAAATTAAGGGATAAATTTACACCAATCAAAGAGGGCTATGAATTGCCCACAAGCATTACACAACATGTAGCTATGGATCTACCGATGTACAATAGGGAGGAGTTATTGACGAAAATTTTGTATGCTTGTCTTAACATAAGGTTTATGGAGTTATAAGAAAATATATTCTCATTAAACAATAATACTTTAGATTTATTATTTTCAAAATTTATAAAGGAATAAGGGATATTATAATTGTTAAAATAACTTGCAAATATTATTTTCTAATTTTTCCAAACTTGGGAGTTATAAGGAATACAACATCAAATTAGGAATTGTAAATTATAAAAAAATTAAATCAATCAAAAAAGGGGTATTTAAAGAGGTTTATTAAAAGTATTCAAAAGTTGGGTTTTTATAGTGTTGTCTCAAAACACTTAAAGAAAGGAAAATAAATACCAACTTTAAAAGCTCTTCAAAAGAATTGAAAATAGAGCTAGTTCAATAGGAGTAATAGGGTGATAAAAAAATTGTTTTTTGTATTTACAAAATCAACTTAAACTTGAACTACAATTTAAAAAAGCACTATATTGATAATACATCCTATCAATAAGGCATTCTACAAAACTTGGTAATATTAGCATCAATAAAAAATTATCAAGTTCAGAATTTATTGGGTATATGTAAGCTTACTACAAAACCTAACACTTATTAGGTTTAATCTCATAAATTAAGGAGCTATAAGAAATACTACAATTCTATTTTAAACCTCTCCAAATGGGTAAAGGAATGTCATAGAATGATTGTAAAACTTGCTCCAACATGAACCAATTCATAAATCATGAACACATGTGGTTTATTGACTCTGGAGCCAGCCATCATATGACAAGAAATTTACAATGGTTTGACTGTCTTGAAATTGCTAAATGTTACAGACTAAGAATTGAAGACAACCAAACGTATCCTATACATGGTTTTGGATGTGTAACACTAAGCAAATTATTTCCAAATATTCTACTATAGAAAGTATTGTATGTTCCTAGATTAACATTCAATCTCATCTCAGTAAGAAAATTAGTAGAAAATAACTATATGATTAACTTTGGATATATGGATGGGATCAATACATGTCTCATTATGAATCAGGAAGGCATAAAAGCAATAGGCTCAGTTCATGAAAATACCTACATCTTAGACTCAATAAAAAATACACAAGACATTGTGATGTTTCAAAAATATGCTAATACATTTGCAGAGGAACAAGTTGAAGAAAATTAAGAACCAATACACCAAAAGGACAAGCACAGAAGGATCAAAAACAAAAATATGATAGGACAATTGCATCATGCGCTAATCATTCATCAATCAGAACCAGATGGAGATACTTGCAAAATTGGATGGATAGAAGACAAGGAAGATGAATCTAAAGAAGCCAAAGATCATCCATTGAAGAAAGAAGTATCAAATCTAGCTTACTCTACATCATATGAAGACACAAATTATCTACTGAACCTAAACACAAAGAATCCAAAGAAATAATACAAAGTTCAATATGAGTATGAAGATCCATATTGAAGACCAAAAGTATTCAGTTCCCAAATAATGTAATACAGGGGGGTGTGTAGACACCTAAAACGCGTCATATCGAAGGCGAATACTCATATGAGATATTCTACAAGACCATATGGAAGATCTTGGACAGAACCCAAGATAGAGTAGTGGTTCTAACCACTCAATTTGGGCTCCTTGGCCTAATCAGTCTGAACCACAGTTGAGACCTATGGTCTATAGTCTGAACCGTGGTTGAGACCTATGATCTACAATCTAGGCCACAACTATTACCTATGGTCTAAACTGAAGTTCAGTTGGCCTTCATCCGAGCCAAATCGATTTGAATGGCCATTTGTTCTAGAAGAAGGTGGTTAAAGGATGGAAGCTTCCAATCCAACTATATTAACCACCTCTTCTTGATCTTGGCTTCTCCATGAAGTCACTCCTAGCCCTTAGGTAATCCTATAAGTAACCTTTCGAATTAGGGCAAAGATATAGTGTATTTTTGATAGCGAAGCACTGTTGAAATAGAATGAGAGAAATATTTGGAGATTAAAGTAGCGAAGCCCTATCAAATTGTAGACTCACTTGAGTGTACTAAGAGAGATTTGTTGCCAATCAATCATCAATTCATCAAGCATCATGACAATTCATGCCATGGATGCCCTAAGGAGCTAGAATGCCAAGAAATGCTAATTCGGGCAAACGGAGGCCCAACTACGCAATTCAACCGCCAAACCTGTCATAGGACACTAAGGCGACCCTTGATCATCAATTTGACAAGGAGGATCAAACCCACAACCTTAGATTTGGAGGGAAAATCCACTTGATTGCTCATCGTGGCTGACAGCCATGGTGTATAGTGCAGACTGCTCATCAGAGCTACGGTTTGCAATAGGTGACATATCTCCTTACTATTTCTGCTTTAGTATGCTTAATTAAGTTAGATTAGTCATTTTAATGGTTTATTTGGTATTTTAGAGACTTCGACTAGCTTAATTAGGGATTATAATAAGTTTACTTCATCATAGCAAGTAGGACATCAATGGCTTATTTTCATGCTATCTTGTTTCATTCCATGCGATTCATGCAATAGATAGATAGTTGCACCTTCTACTTTTATGTTTCTAACAATCTTCATGAATCTTGAAAATTTTTAATATGTTATATTCATCTTCTTGATTTCATAGTTGTTATGACATATTTATGCATATTTTCCTTAAAGGGCCTCATCATGAGAGGTTGCCTATTCTTTTAATGCTTTTGTGTTGTTTCTTGACCGCATAAAAGTAGGTTTGAAGGAGATTCAATCATCTAATTCCTTCCTCAATGCGAATAAGAGGGTCAAATCCACCCTAGAGTAGTTTGTAACTATTTAGAGAGCCTTAGTATTGTGCCTACCCCATTGGGGGCTTTGGAATTGTATCAATTGTATCAACATTTGGGTGACCCTAAGAGGGGCATGATTGTAACCGAGATTCTTTTCAATATTAATAAAAGAAATATCCATTTTATTGTTATATGCCATCTTGTTTATAATTTTATGCTTGTATGTTGATTCTAATTGATGTATTAGATAGGTGCATTGCTTTTTGGATAGGTCAGAAGGCAATCACGATGGGACTCCACAATTCATGCCCCTAATTTTTAAATTTTTTTTAATATTTCCTTATATCAGGTGCAAACCATAGCTTACAAATATGATCTCATCGTTGGCCCATGCCTACAAAACATGGTCTATAGTAGCAACTGCACCACATATCTACGATTTACAGCAGACACAACAAACAATAGGAGCTAGAAGCTAGATCAGGTGAGGACCTGAGGTAGGCCCTTCTGACACTCTTTGTCTCTGTATTTTGCCTCTATGTTTTTCTAGAATGTATAAAATAGAATTTAATTAGTACATATTAAAGGAACGTGAGAATGAATTAGGTTCTTAGGGTTTCCTTTTCTGTGTTTAGCTAGGCACTGCTAGGAACAACGAACCTTTGATTGCAATCCGCCCTAGAATCCAACGTGCTAGAGTATTTCATCTAGTGGTTTTTCATGCTTGAGGCCTAATCAAAGGCCATTAGTCATCTTAAACTTGCATTGTCAAAAGTTCATGTAGGATGTAGCATGCATGTTTTCTGAATATCAAACATTCTCTTTATGCATATCATGTAGGAAATGATCATGTGAGTGCTATATTATGCATCGTTCCTTTTTATGCAATTTAAAAAGAACCACACACACCACGTTTCAATTAAATGCTAGTGAGTTGGAAGTGACATCCAACCACTAGTAGGATTTCAATGACGGTGGAGGTGATTTCCATCCGTTGGCCCAAATCCTACGTACCCTTGGATACTAGACCAATACCGGATCCGAGAACCTTTTGTACCCTAGAAAATTTTTATGTATTCTCTTTGGAGGGTATAATGCTGATAGGGGGAAAATGGGTGAGGATATAGGAGGACCTGTGCTCCCTAACCATGTGTGGACTTCATTACCACACATTATAGGTTGGATTACGCAGCCTGGAGTTCATCTCCAGGTTGTCGAGTTGTGAGTATACAAGTGAAATCCATTAAACAATCTGAGAATATCATCAACTATTGAAAAACATGATAAGAGTTATATTGTAGTATCAACAAATCTCAAAACACACTAAAGTAGTTTTAGAACACACATCAAAAAACTTTTAAAAGAGATAATCATATTGTCTACTTTGTGTGTTCTTATTATTATTTGGGTAAACAACATAAGATCCTTGATCTGGGGCCAAACCCTAACCCTAATAATAATATTTTTTATCAATAAGTAAAAAAAAAAAAATTATATACTTTTTGATTCTGCATCCAACGGATCGAGAATCGTGCAAATCGAAGCTATAACTAAAAAGTTATTTTGGTTTTATGATTACTCTATTTTCGAAGCCGAAAATAAGGAAAAACTACACTAAAACGGTCATAAAATGGTCTAGACAACTCCAAAAATTGCCAAATTTGTTTTTTTTTGTCTTAGTTATACCCTTGTACACCTCTCACAAAAATTTTGTATCATAAATCTTCATGGTTCAAAATTTCCCCAAAAATCCTAAAAGTGGCCATTTCCCCACGAGCCCCCGTTGGCCAATTATTTCAAAAATACAAAATTTAGACCCAAAAATCATATTTTTGAGTTACATATCATGGTGATAAGCTCATCACACTGATAATTTTGATATATAACACTTATTACATTTTTTCGAAAGCCAAAAAATTTTATATGCCCCAAGGACCTCCCATGGTGAGCAAGACCTCCAATATAGAGAGTGAATCAGGTTCCCTAACCATTGAACATGTTCAAATCAGTCCAAAATACATGGCCATGCCCAAATGGCATCCTAGGTCTTATCATAACATCAATACCATCCATAGGTGAAGAACATGGACTTATACTGAGAGGGGGGGTGATGGAGAGCCAATTTTAACCAGTTAAAATTATAAAGAAAAAGACGCGATTTTATTTCGAAGCATGGAAAGCTTAATTCGAAATCATGGAAGATTACAAAGTGTAGAAGAAAATACAGTCGCAGTTCATTCTACATCTTTCCAGCCTTTCAAATACTTCGAAAAAATCCCCTTTTATAATCTAGGTTTCTTGCTGTAACCGTCATTCGTAACTGCCTTAATGGCTTCTATAACTGCCACATGGAACGGTCCTAACGGTCTTTGGAACTGCCACTTGGAACTGCATTAACAGCTTCTGGAATCGCCACCTGTCATTCTGCACAGTCCACTCCAATGTGTCACGATATCGCGACGTTTTTCTGCTTTTGGTTCTCTTCCTCCAAGGTGTTGCAATATCGCAACACTTCTATGGCTTTTGGCTTTGGCTGCCAAAGTGTCGCGATATCGCGACACTTCTGTGGCTTTTGGCTTCGGCTACTAAAGTGTCGCGATATCACAACACTTTTGTGGCTTCTGACTTTGGCTGCCAAAGTGTCGCGATATCGCGACACTTTTGTGGCTTCTGACTTCGACTGCCAAAGTGTCGCGATATCGCGACACTTTTGTGGCTTGTGACTTCGGCTGCCAAAGTGTCACGATATCGTGACACTTTTGTGGCTTGTGACTTCGGCTGCCAAAGTGTCGCGATATCGCGACAACTTTGATGTCGCGATATCGTGACCAATATTTGCGTTTGCCATGGTTCTTAAAATACGTCGCGATATCGCGACGACATTTGTGTCGCGATATCGCGACCATTATTTGCTCTTGCCACGGTTCTTAAAATACATCGCGATATCACGACGACATTTCTGTCACGATATCGCAAAAAAATTTATATTCAGAAAAATTTGCAAACTTCTAACTTTTTCTTTTTTTTTTGTTTTTCTTTTCGGTGATGCAAGATTGCTGTACGGCCCTGGACGCTCCTGCATCAGACACCCGAGGTAGATTTTTAGAAGTGATCCTCACTTCTGGGCTATCAGAGGAAAACCCAAACGATCAACCTCTGATTTGGACAACCATGTGGCATCTTCGACAGGTCGGTTCTTCCATTTGACCAAATACTCCGAATATTTCCTGTTTCGGGTACTTTTGCCTTCACGAGTGTCGAGTATGTCTTCAATTTATTCTTTGTCTGGAGTGGATGCAGGAATGTTCCACAGATCCGGACTGGGTGGTTCACTACAACTTCCTGCATGATATTCAACCAAGTCTGAAATATTGAAGATAGGTGAAATATTTAGCTCACTTGGTAGATCAACTTCATAGGCATTGCCTGAATCTCATTTGCCTATGATCCGGCATGGTCCAAACTTCTTCATCTTCAACTTATTGTAAGTTTTTCTAGGAAAATGTTCCTTACGCAAGTGAACCATGACTTCATCCCCTACTTGGAATTCTTTGAAACGCCACTTTTGATCTGCTCTGGCTTTGTAAGTAGCATTCATTTGACTGATATGTTGTTGTACCTCTTCATGTAAAGTCTTCATGTGTGCTGCAAAGTCTTCAGCTTCAACACTGCACTTGTTTGCTTTATCCATCGGTCTCAACTCAGAAGCGTTTCTTGGGCTGTACCCATGCACAATCTGGAATGGTGATTTACCAGTACTATGATTGACAGAATTGTTGTAAGCAAACTCTGCTTGTGGTAAAATCAGATCCCATCCCTTAGGTTTATCTCCTACCAAACAGCGTAGAAGATTACCCAAAATTCTGTTGACTACTTCGGTCTGTCCATCAGTCTGCGAATGGTACGCAGAACTAAATTTCAAGTCTGTTTTCAGCTTCTTCCATAAAATTCTCCAGAAATAACCCACAAATTTGGTATCTTTGTCCAAAAAAATGCTTTGGGGTAGACCATGAAGTCGAACTACCTCCTTGAAGAACAAGCCGACAATGTGAACCGCATCACTTGTCTTCTGACATGGAATAAAATGGGCCATTTTTGAAAACCTGTCAACAACAACAAAAATGGCATCATTTCCACGTTGTGTTCTTGGCAGACCAAGAACAAAATCCATGCTGATATCTTCCCAAGGTCTTCCTGGTACAGGCAATGGCTGGTACATTCCTGTATTCTGGCTGACTCCTTTTGCCATCTGGCACACTCTGCAACCCTGCACAAATCTGGTCACATCCGGCTACAACTGTGGCCAATGGTAATTTTCACTAACAAGAGCAATGGTCTTATCACGACCAAAATGCCCTGCTAGTCCTCCGCTATGCTTCTCTTTGATCAAATTTTCCCTCATGGAACTTCATGGAATGCACAACTGATTCTGCCGAAATAGCATCCCATCTTGGATCATGAAATCCAACCACTTAGTGCGATCCATAGTAGTAGGAGACACACAAGCTGTCCATGCCTCTGCAAAATCTGGATCTGCTGGGTATAAACTCTTAAGTTCATCAAACCCAACAACCTGCACTCTCATTTCCATCAAAAAATTATGCCTTCTACTCAAGGCATCTGCAACTCTATTAGATTTGCCACTTCTATGCTTTAGTACAAAGGTATAACTCTGCAGGAATTCAACCCACTTCAAATGCCGTTGGTTAAGTTTACCTTGACTATTTATATACTGCAAAGCTTGATGGTCAATATATAAAACAAACTCTTTGGTTAGCAAATAATGTCTCCATTTCTTAAGAGCCTAAATTATAGCATAGAATTCTTGATCATAAACAGAGTATTTCTTTCTAGAATCATTCAATTTTTTACTAAAATATGCAACAGGTTTACCTTCTTGACTCCACACAGCTCCAATGGCACTGCCACTGGCATCACAGTCAACCTGAAACACTTTATTAAAATTTGGAAGTGCCAGAATGGGATGTTCTGTCACTTTCTTCTTCAATATGTTCATGCTGGTATCTGCCTTGGCAGTCCACTTAAACTCTCTCTTATCCCCTCTCATAGTTTCTGTTAGGGGTGCACAAATACTGCTAAAGTCTCTAATAAACTTTCTATAGAAACTTGCAAGACCGTGAAATGATCTTACCTCTGTCACATTCCTTAGGGCAGGCCATTCAAGGATAGCCTTCACTTTCTCAGGATCCATTTTCAGACCCTCCTCTAAGATGACAAATCCCAGGTATATCAACTCTTTCTGTACAAAACTGCACTTTTGTATATTTATCAATAACTGCTCCTCACGCAGTTTTTCAAAAACTGTCCAAACATGCAACAAATGTTCATCCAATGTTTTACTAAAAATCAAAATATCATCTAGATACACTATCATGAACTTTTCCAGGAAGTCACGCAATACTTCATTCATCAGCCTCATAAATGTACTGGGTGCATTAGTCAATCCAAATGGCATAACTAACCACTCATACAAACCCTCTCTGGTTTTAAAGGCTGTCTTCCATTCATCACCCTCTCTAACACGTATCTGATGATATCCGCTCTTCAAATCAATCTTAGTGAAGTATTTAGCTCCACTCAAGCAATCCATTATATCGTCCATTCTGGGTAATGGAAAGCGATATTTAATAGTAATTTTATTAATGGCTTGGGAATCAGTGCACATTCACCATTCACCATTCTTCTTTGGTGCAAGTACTGCTGGCACTGCATAAGGGCTCAAACTTGCCCAAATCAAACCCTTCCTCAACAATTCCTGAACTTGCCGATTTAACTCTTCATTCTCAACAAGAGACATTCTATGGGCTGCCTTGTTGGGTAAGCTAGATCCTGGCATTAAGTCAATCTGATGACTAATCTTCCTCATTGGCGGCAAACCCTCAGGCACATTGTCTGATATAATATTAGGAAATTCTGCTAACAGATGTTCAACTTCTGCTGGAATGTTAGTAGTATCTTCTCTTTTTACAGTAGGAATTAATGCATAACACATTGAATCCCTCTTTATACCATCCAAATTTTTTTTGCCATCTACTAAAAAAATTCTAGCATTATTGCATACCTTTTCCTCAACCTCCTTCAATGGCTTCAGTTTGTGGCATACTCTGTCTTTTGTCAGGGAATAGGTATTTGCATATCCATCATGTGCTGCACGTCTATCAAATTGCCATGGTCTTCCAAGCAAAAAATGGCAAGCATCCATCGACAAAATATCACACAGGACCTCATCCTGGTATCTTCCAATTTTGAACTTGACCAAGCATTGTTCACTGACCAATGCTCTATGATCCTTCTGCAACCATGCAATTCGGTATGGATGCGGGTGTTGTCTTCTTTCTAACTTTAACTTAGCTACCATTTCCTTAGAAACCAAATTATCTGTACTACCATTATCAATAATAATATTACAGATTTTACCTGAACATTTGCACCTCGTGCGAAATAGGCTTTTCTACTGATCTGGTTCCTTCTCTTCATTCAACAAAGTTCTCCTTGTGATCATCACTTCTTCGTGCTCTGCTTCTTCAGAGTGCTCAGATTCAACACCATCCTCAGCAATTGTAGCTCTGGCATTACCTTCAGGCCTTCTGTTTGGTGCTTCTTGGTGTTTGGGACACTCATATGATCGATGCCCTTCTCCATAATTAAAATAGGTTCCACAGAATCTGCCTCTGCCATATCCGCGTCCACCTCTACCTCGTCCCCTTTGATAATCATTGTTCTGATTACGGGGTCGGTAAGCATTCTCATCCTTCTGTTCCTGGCAATTGCTGGTTTCACCATTATGTTTTTGATCATCATATTCCACTAGTTCTTCCACCAGTTCTTCCACCATGACCTCTTCCTCTTTGCTTGCTGTCAAATCTATGATTCAGTTTCTCTTCCACTTTTAGAGCAAACTGGTAAGCATCTTCAATGCTGTTCATTCGAACCAAACCCAATTCTTCTTGCACACTGGTTCTCAACCCATTAATGTAACGGGCTACTCTTTCTTTACTTGCTTTCATATGACTGGTTCTAATAGAAATTTTAAAAAATTCTTCTGTATACTCTTTAACAGATTTGCTGTACTGGCACAAACTCTGCATTTTTCTCAGCAGATCTAATTCGTAATCTGCTGGAATAAACTGCCGTTTCAGTTTTTCCACCATGCGATCCCACTTGGTGATCTTTTCTTTGCCTCTCTGATTTCTTTCCAGTTGCACTCCTTTCCACCATATGCCAGCATGGCCTTTCAATTTTGTTCTGGCAAATTTAATTCTATTTGGGTCTTCAACGTCCTCATATTCGAAATATTATTCCATGTCATTAATCCAGTCAATTAATTCTTCTAGATTTAAATTTCTAGAATATGTGGAGACGTCAATATTTGGTCTTTTCCTAATCTATGAAATGGCTTTAGTCATTCACGATTCTGCTGCACTCGTGCTTCCTCTTTTTCTTCAGACGAGTCTTCAACTCTGTCATCATTGCTTCGATCTTCTCCTCTCGGCTCCACTCCTCTGCGCAATTCTTTCTGCAAGGCCAACACTTGTCACTGCAATGCTCGGAAGTCTCCTTCAGGAACCATGTTCCATCTAACACCACGATTTCTTCACGGTGACATTCTGCTTCACTGTTACTCATAACCCGTAACCCCAGATCCTAGTGCGAGCTGCCTCACGTTCGGCGCTCTGCTCACACACTCAAAATCTTGCTGCTCTGATACCACTTGATGGAAAGCCAATTTTAACCAGTTAAAATTATAAAGAAAAAGACACGATTTTATTTCGAAGCATGGAAAGCTTAATTCAAAATCATGGAAGATTACAAAATGCAAAAGAAAATACAGTCGCAGTTCATTCTACGTCTTTCTAGCCTGTCAAATACTTCAAAAAAATCCCCTTTTATAATCCAGATTTCTTGCTGTAACTGTCGTTTGTAACTGCCACATGGAACGGTCCTAACGGTCTCTAGAACTACCACTTGGAACTGCCTTAACGGATTGTGGAATCGCCACCTGTCGTTCTGCACAGTCCGCTCCAATGTGTCACGATATCGTGACGTTTTTTTGCTTTTGGTTCTCTTCCTCCAAGGTGTCGCGATATCGTGACACTTCTATGGATTTTGGCTTTGGCTGCCAAAGTGTCACGATATCGTGACACTTCTGTGACTTTTGGCTTCGGCTGCCAAAGTGTCGCGATATCGTGACACTTTTGTGGCTTCTGACTTCGGCTACCAAAGTGTCACGATATCGCGACACTTTTGTGGCTTGTGACTTCGGCTGCCAAAGTGTCGCGATATCGTGACACTTTTGTGGCTTGTGACTTTGGCTGCTAAAGTGTCACGATATCGTGACACTTTTGTGGCTTGTGACTTCGACTGCCAAAGTGTCGCGATATCGTGACACTTTTGTGGCTTGTGACTTCGACTGCCAAAGTGTCGCGATATCACGACACTTTTGTGGCTTGTGACTTCGGCTGCCCAAGTGTCGTGATATCGTGACAACTTTGATGTCGCGATATCGCGACCAATATTTGCGTTTGCCATGGTTCTTAAAATATGTCATGATATCGCGATGACATTTGTGTCACGATATCGCAACCAGTATTTGCTCTTGCCACGGTTCTTAAAATACGTCGCGATATCGCGACGACATTTCTGTCGCGATATCGCAACAATTTTCATACTTAGAAAAATTTGCAAACTTCTAACTTTTTTTTTTTTTGTTTTTCTTTTCAGTGATGCAAGATTGCTGTACGGCCCTGGATGCTCCTACATCGGGGGGTGAACAGTATAAGACTTAACCATTTAATATTTTTAACTTTAGATAGCAGTAGCATCAACACAACATTAATCAAGACAGAAAGCATCACACATTGGAAGCCCATTTTTAACGTGGTTCACCCAGAAGGCCTGGGCTACGTCCACAAAACTTTTCTCTAAAAGTTATCTCAAAGTTCTTTGGGAAACCTTCCCAATTACAATGTTTATGAGCCTCGGCCCAAAGGAGACACCTTCCCCCAATCTGAATTTATGAGCCTCTGCTCAAAGGAGATACCTTCCCCTCTGCTCTGGAAATGATCCCTCAGAAGATCAACTGCCTCTACCTCTTGCCAGCACGTGGAACTCCTTTCCACCGAAGACCTCCTATCCTCAATGCTTAGCCTAAGAGACCTCTGCCTTCTATGATCACGTCCACAGTAGCTCAGCTACCTGTACCAAACACAGTCAGTCGGTCTAGTACAAGTCTTCCTCTGTCTGTCAGATCTGTCCAACTCTTTGAACAAATCAATCCTCTGCACACAAGCCTTCTCAAAGACTTGCCAAATCTGTCCTCGGGTTCTTCTCAAAGAACCAATGCACCTCTGTCCTCAAGTTCTCCGATAGAACTCTCAAAAACTCAGCTCACAAGTCCTCTGCTAGGACCTGTCCAAATCTGCTCACAAGTCCCCACAAATTCCAAAACACAAGTCCCCAGTAGAACTGTCCAAAACCTCAACAAGCTCACCAAGAAAAACTTGCTTAGCATGAACCCACAAAGAGAATTGTTAGAGACCCAATGTGATTCATAAACCTCATAGAAGCATAAAGAGAATTGTTAGAGACTCAATATGTTCTATACTTAACTCCCAATCTCAATCTCAAATCTCATAGAAACATAAAGAGAATTGTTAGAGACCCAATATGTTCTATACTTAACTCCCAATCTCAATCTCAACTAAATCTCAATCTCAAAAGAATAAGATAGATGTAGTATGCTTTTCTCAAGAATATGAAACACAACCCAACAATTGCCAACTATGCAATATCTCATATAACAATGATACTTATATTCTTTTCACCAACAACTAGGGTTTCATCATCTCAATGCAAGTAGCAAGACTTACTAACATAAACCCTATTGTAAAAATGCTTCCTCTTCCTCAACCGGAATTATGCATTCACCCAAAAATTCAACAATAACTTTAATGCATAAACAATCTTCAATATCCGAGAAAATAAGATTTACACCAAAAATACCTAGTAGACAACCTTTTCACTCCAAACTCAATTTCAGAAAATATACCATAAACAACATACATGGAAGAAGTTGCCCATACCTTTACTTTGATGAAGAAGGAGAACTCAAAATCTGTCACAACACTAACTCTCAATTTGCCACCAATTAGAGTTAGCAACTATACAATAATACACAATAATAAAGATCCAAATATAACACCTTATTTCTCCAACTTAGTAAAAACCACCAAAGTACAATATACATACAAAGTAAAACCTCTTTACACCTTATTACTCCACATAAACATTAAACATCAATAAAACAATGTCAAAAACAAATATGATACCTTAACCTTATACCTCCCACGCATTCACAACCACTATCCTTTGCACACCGTGACCAAAAGAAAATTCCCAATGAAGAGAATCGAACTCGGCACCTCTGCCTTCTAGCGCTTTCGCTTAAACGCCACCGTCGTTGGGTCACAAGTGCCCAATGAAGAAATACAGCGCTGCCCTCTCTTTTATCTTCCTTTGACGCCAAGAATCTGGAAAACGTAAACGTCTTCCACAAGCCACATGCAAACAATCCACTGCCATCAAGCAAAAAGGTAAGGATGCAGCCCAAGCTCAAATTCGAGTTTCCAAGCAAGTTTAAACAAAAAGCATGATTTCAAAGACTTCAATTGGAGATTCAAAAACACGGATCAAGCTCAACTCGAAGACACAAGCGTTGTTCGAAGGAAATAAAGCAAATGCAAATTACAGATGCCAAGCGCAAATCGAATGAAATAGAGCAAATGCAAATCGTAGATAACTCAAAAAAAAACGCCAAAATCGAGATATCAATATTAATCGGAGGTACTCACTTTAGAAAATCATCCCCACTTATATAGCCATTTTTCCTTAACTGTTTGACGTCGGCGCTCCTCCAACGATGGCAACATATCGGTGAAAGAATTCTTTTTCTTCCGTCGCTTAAGGGTTGAAAGACCCTTTAATAATAATTAAAATAATAATTATTATTATTTTATTAATAATAAATTAAACTTGGACCTTTGACAAAGGTTTGAGTTAATTTAATTATTAATAATAAACATGGACCTTTGCATTAAGTTAAGCTTGGTTTTAATAAAAACCCTTAATGAGTCCAAATGGTTTTAAGAAAAACCTTTAACCTTGTCACCATGGTTTTAATAAAAACCCTTTAACATAATGAAGCTTCTCAAGATATTCTTGACATCACACTCTTTTGATATCAACACAAAAATGCCTTTTGACATCAATGACAACTTATACATTTGAGCAAAGGCAATGTACCCAAAGTACCCAAAATTGCCAACAATCTCCCCCTTTGTCATTGATGGCAAACCTTTACTTAAAACACTTCTCAAGAGCCAAAACTAAAACCAACTGAAACCAACCGTGCTAACAACTGAGAATCTTCCTTTGAAGTTTTGCTCCCCCTGACTTGAAGCTTTCCTCTTCACTTTGAAGCTCTCCCCCTTACTCATATCTCTCCCCCTTTGTCATCAATGGCAAAGGGCCACCTTTGGGGCTCGGGACTAAGAATTAGCCTCTTAGCTTAGTCCCTCCCCCACCTCCTGATGAGGTGATTAATTCTGGGGTGGGAGTACAACTCCCAATTTCTCCCTTAGATACTCAAACGTATCTCTTGGAAGAGGTTTGGTGAAGATATCTGCAATCTGCTCTTTAGTAGACACATACTCTACCTTGACCTATTTCTCTTGCACTTTTTCCCTTAGAAAATGATACTTGATGGAAATATGCTTTGTCCTTGAGTGCATTACCGGATTTTTGGAAATACTTATGGCACTTGTATTATCACAAAGTATGGAGATGGGTTGTTCATGTTTGACTTTGAAATCCTCTAAGGTGGTTTTCATCCATAAAACCTGTGTACACCCAGCCACTGCTGCTATGTATTTAGCCTCTCTTGTAGATAAGGAAACTGAAGGTTGTTTCTTACTTAGCCAAGAAACCAAACTCTTTCCCAAAAAGAATGCTCCACCACTAGTGCTTTTCCTGTCATCAATACCACCTGCCCAATCTGCATCTGTATAAGTCTGTGAGGGTGAAATCATCACCTTTGGGATACCAAAGCCCAAAGTCCATAGTGCCCTTCAGATATCTGAATATCCTCTTAACTGCCATAACATGAGAATCTTTAGGAGCTGCCTGAAATCTTGCTACTAACCCAACTGCCTGCATGATATCTGGTCTGGTAGCTGTAACATATAATAAACTGCCAATCATTGATCTGTACAACCTCTGATCTGCTGCTGGAGATTCATCATCTTTACTCATCTTGCATCCTGTAATCATTGGAGTACATACTGGTTTGCTATCTATCATCCCAAATTTCTTCAACATTTCTTTGATATACTTTCCTTGAGAGAGAAATACACCATATTTTGATTGAGAAATCTGAAGACCTAAAAAGAATGACAGCTCTCCAATCATAGACATCTCAAATTCCTTCTGCATGGTGTTAGCAAAATCTTTGCACATCTGAGTATTATTTCCCCCAAAAATAATATCATCAACATAGACAACCATAATCAGCATATCATCACCTTCATCTTTAATATACAAATTGCTATCTACCACACCTTTCCTGAAGCCTTGCTCATGAAGATACCTGTCAAGTCTTGAGTACCAAGCCCTAGGTGCTTGCTTTAACCCATACAAGGCCTTTTTCAGTTTACACACATAGTCTGACTGTTCGAGAGAGACACTCCTTCCGGTTGTTCTATGTAGACTTCTTCTTCCAACACCCCATTTAGAAAAGCTGACTTTACATCCATTTGATACACCTTGAAAGATTTGAAGCTTGAAAGGGCCAAAAACATTCTGATAGCTTCAAGACGAGCAACAAGAGCAAACGTCTCTTCGAAATCAACACCTTCTACTTGAGCATAACCTTTGCAGACTAACCTAGCTTTGTTTCCGACAATCTTTCCATCCTCATTGAGTTTATTTCTGAATATCCATTTTGTGCCAATGACATTCTTGTCCTTAGGTCTTGGAACCAATTCCCAAGTTTCACTTTTCTCTATTTGATTTAGCTCTTCATCCATTGCTTTTACCCAAAACTTATCTGCACATGCTTCACTGAAATCTTTTGGCTCAATTTGAGATAATAATGAAACATTTGTAGAATCATGTGAGGGAATGACTCTTCTTCTTGTTTGCCTCCTATTTGGATCACCAATGATCAAATATTTGGGATGATGTTTCTGAACATATCGTGAAGGAGTTTTGGGAAGCAGTTGTTGTCTTTCCTCTTCTTCATCTGAAACCTCTCTGAATTCTTCTTGACAAATTTCATCACTGAGTTCCTGGATTGGTTCTCTTATCCCTGTCTTTTCATCAACAGTTACATTTATGCTCTCTACAACTGTATGAGTTCTTTTGTTGAAGCATCTGTAGGCCTTGCTTTTGCTGGAATACCCAAGAAAGATTCCCTCATCACATCTAGGATCAAACTTACCCAAATTCTGATCTTCCCTTCTGATGAAGCACTTACTCCCAAACACTTTGAAGTATTTTACTGTAGCTGGTCTTCCTTTCCACAACTCATAAGGAGTTTTATGATGATTGACTCTAAGTTGGGCCCTGGTGATAATGTAGACTACTGTACTGACTGCCTCTTTCCAAAAGCCATCTGAAAGTTTTGACTCATTCAACATAGCTCTAGCCATATTTTCAATAGTTCTATTTTTCCTTTCAACTACTCCATTTTGTTGAGGAGTTCTTGCTGCTTGAATATTCTCTTTTGATTCCTTGCTGCTCACAGTATTCCACAAATTCATTTGAAGTGAACTCTCCTCCTCTATCTGATCTTAAACATTTGATTCTCTTGTCAGTCTCATTTTCAACCATTTCTTTGAAAGCTTTAAATTTTTCAAAAGCTTCAGATTTTTCTTTGAGAAAAGTAACCCAAGTCATTCTAGAATAATCATCTATAAAAAGCATGAAGTAGCTTTCTCCCTGAATGCTCTGAGTTCTGGTAGGGCCACATAAATCGGTATGAATAAGATCCAATGGTTTTGAAGAAGTATACCCTTTTGATTTGAAACTGGTTCTGGTCTGTTTTCCATGTTGACAAGGACCGCAAATGATGTTATGGGGCCTTTTTATTTTGGGCAAGTCTCTAACCGCTTCCTTGTTACTAATATTGACAAGATTATCAAAGCTCAAATGCCCCAATATTTTATGCCATAACCAACTCTCATCTTCTTGAGTTAGAAAACACTTTTCCTTTTTTATCTCACTTAGCATGTAAAGATTGTTTGGAGTCCTTGTAGCACTAGCAATGAGTTTTCCATTTTTTTCTTTACTTATCTCACATCTATCTGAAAAGAAAGATACTATGTGCCCTTGATCACAAAGTTGACTCACACTTAGAAGATTATGTCTTAGGCCTTCTACATAAAGCACATTTTCTGTTTTGGATTTCCCATCCAAACTAAGAGTCCCTTTACCACAGATTTTAGCTGACCTGTTATCTCCAAAACCGACTGTTCCTCTGTTTGTTTCTTTTAAGACCAAAAACTTTTCCTTTTCACCAGTCATATGTTTTGAACAACCACTATCAAGATACCATTTTTCTACTTTGTCTAGAGCATGAAAAGGAGTTTGAGCTATCATTGACTTAGATTTGATCTCATTTTTCTTTTTAGTGAACTCAAGGCTAGATCTATCCAAACTGCACATCCTAGCAATATGCCCAAAATTATTGCACTTGTAACACATGACATCTTTATTCATAAGAGGTGCAAAAGAGTTACCATTTTCTTTACTATGTTTATTCATGGACTTATTGCAATGCATAGCTTTGTGACCAAATTTCTTGCAGGAAAAACAATAGCCATGGAAAGTATTATGTAACTTGTTTTGATGCCTTGGATGATTGTTCTTCTTGTGACCAACTGGAATCCACCGCTCTTCAGGATGAAGATTGATCTTGCTCGAAGACCCTATTTCTTGAATGGTGATACCATCCTTCTTTTGCTTTTCACACGGAGTATTATGTCTGAGAGCCAACTGTTCCAACTTCACTCTAAGAGACATAACTTCTTCTTCTAGTTTCTCGCAATCAGCTTCCTTTCCTTTGAGAACCTCTGTCAGAACCTGTTCAACCTTCTTCCCTTCTTCAGCTAGAATTTTGAAGTCTATAACACTTTGAACCAATTCTGATCTTGCTATCTTTTCTTCCTGATATTGATGCTTGAGAACAGAATTCTCTTCCCTGAATTTCTCAAGCTTTCTCAAAGCCAAGAAGAATTCACCTTTGAGATCGAACTCAACCTCTTCATCTCTTTCTGAATCTGTATGATCCTCTGATAGATCCTTCTCCAAGCTGTTAGGCTCTTTCCGGAGAGACCCGCTCTGATACCAATTGAAGAACATGGACTTATACTGAGAGGGGGGGGTGAACAGTATAAGACTTAACCATTTAATATTTTTAACTTTAGATAGCAGTAGCATCAACACAACATTAATCAAGA
The DNA here is from genome assembly GCA_028583015.1 of Wollemia nobilis. Taxonomy (NCBI): domain Eukaryota; kingdom Viridiplantae; phylum Streptophyta; class Pinopsida; order Araucariales; family Araucariaceae; genus Wollemia; species Wollemia nobilis. The sequence goes on along the minus strand of JAQPPZ010001113.1, from coordinate 1,746,759 downwards.
CAGAAAGCATCACACATTGGAAGCCCATTTTTAACGTGGTTCACCCAGAAGGCTTGGGCTACGTCCACAAAACTTTTCTCTAAAAGTTATCTCAAAGTTCTTTGGGAAACCTTCCCAATTACAATGTTTATGAGCCTCGGCCCAAAGGAGACACCTTCCCCCAATCTAAATTTATGAGCCTCTGCTCAAAGGAGATACCTTCCCCTCTGCTCTGGAAATGATCCCTCAGAAGATCAACTGCCTCTACCTCTTGCCAGCACGTGGAACTCCTTTCCATCGAAGACCTCCTATCCTCAATGCTTAGCCTAAGAGACCTCTGCCTTCTATGATCATGTCCACAATAGCTCAGCTACCTGTACCAAACACAATCAGTCGGTCTAGTACAAGTCTTCCTCTGTCTGTCAGATCTGTCCAACTCTTTGAACAAATCAATCCTCTACACACAAGCCTTCTCAAAGACTTGCCAAATCTGTCCTCAGGTTCTTCTCAAAGAACCAATGCACCTCTGTCCTCAAGTTCTCTGATAGAACTCTCAAAAACTCAGCTCACAAGTCCTCTGCTAGGACCTGTCCAAATCTGCTCACAAGTCCCCACTGGAACTTGTCCAAAACCTCAACAAGCTCACCAAGAAAAACTTGCTTAGCATGAACCCACAAAGAGAATTGTTAGAGACCCAATGTGATTCATAAACCTCATAGAAGCATAAAGAGAATTGTTAGAGACTCAATATGTTCTATACTTAACTCCCAATCTCAATCTCAAATCTCATGAATAATAGAATTGTTAGAGACAATATGTTTATATTAATCCCAATCTCAATCTCAACCAATCTCAATCTCAAAAGAATAAGATAGATGTAGTATGCTTTTCTCAAGAATATGAAACACAACCCAACAATTGCCAACTATGCAATATCTCATATAACAATGATACTTATATTCTTTTCACCAACAACTAGGGTTTCATCATCTCAATGCAAGTAGCAAGACTTACTAACATAAACCCTATTGCAAAAATGCTTCCTCTTCCTCAACCAGAATTATGCATTCACCCAAAAATTCATCAATGACTTTAATGCATAAACAATCTTCAATATCCAGAAAATAAGATTTACACCAAAAATACCTAGTAGACAACCTTTTCACTCCAAACTCAATTTCAGAAAATATACCATAAACAACATACATGGAAGAAGTTGCCCATACCTTTACTTTGATGAAGAAGGAGAACTCAAAATCTGTCACAACACTAACTCTCAATTTGCCACCAATTAGAGTTAGCAACTATACAATAATACACAATAATAAAGATCCAAATATAACACCTTATTTCTCCAACTTAGTAAAAACCACCAAAGTACAATATACATACAAAGTAAAACCTCTTTACACCTTATTACTCCACATAAACATTAAACATCAATAAAACAATGTCAAAAACAAATATGATACCTTAACCTTATACCTCCCGCGCATTCATAGCCACTATCCTTTGCACACCGCGACCAAAAGAAAATTCCAATGAAGAGAATCGAACTCGGCACCTCTACCTTCTAGCGCTTTCGCTTAAATGCCACCGTCGTTGGGTCACAAGTGCCCAATGAAGTAATACAACGCTGCCCTCTCTTTTATCTTCCTTTGACGCCAAGAATCTGGAAAATGTAAACGTCTTCCACAAGCCACATGCAAACTCCCCTTCCCCACCCAAAAATGGTGAATTGAATCCACTGTCGTCAAGCCAAAGGTAAGGATGCAGCCCAAGCTCAAATCGAGTTGAGCAAAAGTATTTCAAAGACGTCAATCGAGTCAAAACACAGAGCAAGCTCAATCAAGAACCAAGCGTTGAAGGAATAGTGCAAATGCAAATCAGAGACGCCAAGCGCAAATCGAACGAAATAGAGCAAATGCAAATCATAGATGCCAAGCGCAAATTGAAAAATACAGAGTAACCACAAATCGTAGATATCAAATTAATCGGAGGTGCTCACTTTAGAAAATCATCCCCACTTATATAGCCATTTTTCCTTAACTGTTTGACGTCGGCGCTCCTCCAACGATGGCAACATATCGGCGAAAGAATTCTTTTTTTCTTCCGTCGCTTAAGGGTTGAAAGACCCTTTAATAATAATTAAAATAATAATTATTATTATTTTATTAATAATAAATTAAACTTGGACCTTTGACAAAGGTTTGAGTTAATTTAATTATTAATAATAAACATGGACCTTTGCATTAAGTTAAGCTTGGTTTTAATAAAAACCCTTAATGAGTCCAAATGGTTTTAAGAAAAACCTTTAGCCTTGTCACCATGGTTTTAATAAAAACCCTTTAACATAATGAAGCTTCTCAAGATATTCTTGACATCACACTCTTTTGATATCAACACAAAAATGCCTTTTGACATCAATGACAACTTATACATTTGAGCAAAGGCAATGTACCCAAAGTACCCAAAATTGCCAACAATCTCCCCCTTTGTCATTGATGGCAAACCTTTACTGAAAACACTTCTCAAGAGCCAAAACCGAAACCAACCTGTGCTAACAACCGAGAATCTTCCTTTGAAGTTTTGCTCCCCCGACTTGAAGCTTTCCTCTTCACTTTGAAGCTCTCCCCCTTACTCATATCTCTCCCCCTTTGTCATCAATGGCAAAGGGCCACCTTTGGGGCTCGGGACTAAGAATTAGCCTCTTAGCTTAGTCCCTCCCCCACCTCCTGATGAGGTGATTAATTCTGGGGTGGGAGTACAACTCCCAATTTCTCCCTTAGATACTCAAACGTATCTCTTGGAAGAGGTTTGGTGAAGATATCTGCAATCTGCTCTTTAGTAGACACATACTCTACCTTGACCTGTTTCTCTTGCACTTTTTCCCTTAGAAAATGATACTTGATGGAAATATGCTTTGTCCTTGAGTGCATTACCGGATTTTTGGAAATACTTATGGCACTTGTATTATCACAAAGTATGGAGATGGGTTGTTCATGTTTGACTTTGAAATCCTCTAAGGTGGTTTTCATCCATAAAACCTGTGTACACCCAGCCATTGTTGCTATGTATTCAGCCTCTGCTGTAGATAAGGAAACTGAAGGTTGTTTCTTACTTAGCCAAGAAACCAAACTCTTTCCCAAAAAGAATGCTCCACCACTAGTGCTTTTCCTGTCATCAATACCGCCTGCCCAATCTGCATCTGTATAAGCTGTGAGGGTGAAATCATCACCTTTGGGATACCAAAGCCCAAAGTCCATAGTGCCCTTCAGATATCTGAATATCCTCTTAACTGCCATAACATGAGAATCTTTAGGAGCTGCCTAAAATCTTGCTACTAACCCAACTGCCTGCATGATATCTGGTCTGGTAGCTGTAACATATAATAAACTACCAATCATTGATCTGTACAACCTCTGATCTGCTGCTGGAGATTCATCATCTTTACTCATCTTGCATCCTGTAATCATTGGAGTACATACTGGTTTGCTATCTATCATCCCAAATTTCTTCAACATTTCTTTGATATACTTTCCTTGAGAGAGAAATACACCATCTTTTGATTGAGAAATCTGAAGACCTAAAAAGAATGACAGCTCTCCAATCATAGACATCTCAAATTCCTTCTGCATGGTGTTAGCAAAATCTTTGCACATCTGAGTATTATTTCCCCCAAAAATAATATCATCAACATAGACAACCATAATCAGCATATCATCACCTTCATCCTTAATATACAAATTGCTATCTACCACACCTTTCCTGAAGCCTTGCTCATGAAGATACCTGTCAAGTCTTGAGTACCAAGCCCTAGGTGCTTGCTTTAACCCATACAAGGCCTTTTTCAGTTTACACACATAGTCTGACTGTTCTGAGAGAGACACTCCTTCTGGCTGTTCTATGTAGACTTCTTCTTCCAACACCCCATTTAGAAAAGCTGACTTTACATCCATTTGATACACCTTGAAAGATTTGAAGCTTGAAAGGGCCAAAAACATTCTGATAGCTTCAAGACGAGCAACAGGAGCAAACGTCTCTTCGAAATCAACACCTTCTACTTGAGCATAACCTTTGCAGACTAACCTAGCTTTGTTTCTGACAATATTTCCATCCTCATTGAGTTTATTTCTGAATATCCATTTTGTGCCAATGACATTCTTGTCCTTAGGTCTTGGAACCAATTCCCAAGTTTCACTTTTCTCTATTTGATTTAGCTCTTCATCCATTGCTTTTACCCAAAACTTATCTGCACATGCTTCACTGAAATATTTTGGCTCAATTTGAGATAATAATGAAACATTTGTAGAATCATGTGAGGGAATGACTCTTCTTCTTGTTTGCCTCCTATTTGGATCACCAATGATCAAATCTTTGGGATGATGTTTCTGAACATATCGTGAAGGAGTTTTGGGAAGCAGTTGTTGTCTTTCCTCTTCTTCATCTGAAACCTCTCTGAATTCTTCTTGACAAATTTCATCATCGAGTTCCTGGATTGGTTCTCTTATCCCTGTCTTTTCATCAACAGTTACATTTATGCTCTCTACAACTGTATGAGTTCTTTTGTTGAAGCATCTGTAGGCCTTGCTTCTGCTGGAATACCCAAGAAAGATTCCCTCATCACATCTAGGATCAAACTTACCCAAATTCTGATCTTCCCTTCTGATGAAGCACTTACTCCCAAACACTTTGAAGTATTTTATAGTAGCTGGTCTTCCTTTCCACAACTCATAAGGAGTTTTATGATGATTGACTCTAAGTTGGGCCCTGGTGATAATGTAGACTATTGTACTGACTGCCTCTTTCCAAAAGCCATCTGAAAGTTTTGACTCATTCAACATAGCTCTAGCCATATTTTCAATAGTTCTATTTTTCCTTTCAACTACTCCATTTTGTTGAGGAGTTCTTGCTGCTGAATATTCTCTTTTGATTCCTTGCTGCTCACAGTATTCCACAAATTCATTTGAAGTGAACTCTCCTCCTCTATCTGATCTTAAACATTTGATTCTCTTGTCAGTCTCATTTTCAACCATTTCTTTGAAAGCTTTAAATTTTTCAAAAGCTTCAGATTTTTCTTTGAGAAAAGTAACCCAAGTCATTCTAGAATAATCATCTATAAAAAGCATGAAGTAGCTTTCTCCCTGAATGCTCTGAGTTCTGGTAGGGCCACATAAATCAGTATGAATAAGATCCAATGGTTTTGAAGAAGTATACCCTTTTGATTTGAAACTGGTTCTGGTCTGTTTTCCATGTTGACAAGGACCGCAAATGATGTTATGGGGCCTTTTTATTTTGGGCAAGTCTCTAACCGCTTCCTTGTTACTAATATTGACAAGATTATCAAAGCTCAAATGCCCCAATATTTTATGCCATAACCAACTCTCATCTTCTTGAGTTAGAAAACACTTTTCCTTTTTTATCTCACTTAGCATGTAAAGATTGTTTGGAGTCCTTGTAGCACTAGCAATGAGTTTTCCATTTTTTTCTTTACTTATCTCACATCTATCTGAAAAGAAAGATACTATGTGCCCTTGATCACAAAGTTGACTCACACTTAGAAGATTATGTCTTAGGCCTTCTACATAAAGCACATTTTCTGTTTTGGATTTCCCATCCAAACTAAGAGTCCCTTTACCACAGATTTTAGTTGACTTGTTATCTCCAAAACTGACTGTTCCTCTGTTTGTTTCTTTTAAGACCAAAAACTTTTCCTTTTCACCACTCATATGTTTTGAACAACCACTATCAAGATACCATTTTTCTACTTTGTCTAGAGCATGAAAAGCAGTTTGAGCTATCATTGACTTAGATTTGATCTCATTTTTCTTTTTAGTGAACTCAAGGCTAGATCTATCCAAACTGCACATCCTAGCAATATGCCCAAAATTATTGCACTTGTAACACATGACATCTTTATTCATAAGAGGTGCAAAAGAGTTACCATTTTCTTTACTATGTCTATTCATGGACTTATTGCAATGCATAGCTTTGTGACCAAATTTCTTGCAAGAAAAACAATAGCCATGGAAAGTATTATGTAACCTGTTTTGATGCCTTGGATGATTGTTCTTCTTGTGACCAACTGGAATCCACCGCTCTTCAGGATGAAGATTGATCTTGCTCGAAGACCCTATTTCTTGAATGGTGATACCATCCTTCTTTTGCTTTTCACACGGAGTATTCTGTCCGAGAGCCAACTGTTCCAACTTCACTCTAAGAGACATAACTTCTTCTTCTAGTTTCTCGCAATCAACTTCCTTTCCTTTGAGAACCTCTGTCAGAACCTGTTCAACCTTCTTCCCTTCTTCAGCTAGAATTTTGAAGTCTATAACACTTTGAACCAATTTTGATCTTGCTATCTTTTCTTCCCTGATATTGATGCTTGAGAACAGAATTCTCTTCCCTGAATTTCTCAAGCTTTCTCAAAGCCAAGAAGAATTCACCTTTGAGATCGAACTCAACCTCTTCATCTCTTTCTGAATCTATATGATCCTCTGATAGATCCTTCTCCAAGCTGTTAGGCTCTTTCTGGAGAGACCCGCTCTGATACCAATTGAAGAACATGGACTTATACTGAGAGGGGGGGGTGAACAGTATAAGACTTAACCATTTAATATTTTTAACTTTAGATAGCAGTAGCATCAACACAACATTAATCAAGACAGAAAGCATCACACATTGGAAGCCCATTTTTAACGTGGTTCACCCAGAAGGCTCAGGCTACGTCCACAAAACTTTTCTCTAAAAGTTATCTCAAAGTTCTTTGGGAAACCTTCCCAATTACAATGTTTATGAGCCTCGGCCCAAAGGAGACACCTTCCCCCAATCTAAATTTATGAGCCTCTGCTCAAAGGAGATACCTTCCCCTCTGCTCTGGAAATGATCCCTCAGAAGATCAACTGCCTCTACCTCTTGCCAGCACGTGGAACTCCTTTCCATCGAAGACCTCCTGTCCTCAATGCTTAGCCTAAGAGACCTCTGCCTTCTATGATCACGTCCACAACAGCTCAGCTACCTGTACCAAACACAATCAGTCGGTCTAGTACAAGTCTTCCTCTGTCTGTCAGATCTGTCCAACTCTTTGAACAAATCAATCCTCTACACACAAGCCTTCTCAAAGACTTGCCAAATCTATCCTCAGGTTCTTCTCAAAGAACCAATGCACCTCTGTCCTCAAGTTCTCTGATAGAACTCTCAAAAACTCGACTCACAAGTCCTCTGCTAGGACCTGTCCAAATTGCCCCCCCCAACTTGTCCAAAACCTCACAAGCTCACCAAGAAAAACTTGCTTAGCATGAACCCACAAAGAGAATTGTTAGAGACCCAATGTGATTCATAAACCTCATAGAAGCATAAAGAGAATTGTTAGAGACTCAATATGTTCTATACTTAACTCCCAATCTCAATCTCAAATCTCATAGAAACATACTTAACTCCAATACAATATCAATCTCAAAAGAATAAGATAGATGTAGTATGCTTTTCTCAAGAATATGAAACACAACCCAACAATTGCCAACCATGCAATATCTCATATAACAATGATACTTATATTCTTTTTACCAACAACTAGGGTTTCATCATCTCAATGCAAGTAGCAAGACTTACTAACATAAACCCTATTGCAAAAATGCTTCCTCTTCCTCAACCAGAATTATGCATTCACCCAAAAATTCAACAATAACTTTAATGCATAAACAATCTTCAATATCCAGAAAATAAGATTTACACCAAAAAATACCTAGTAGACAACCTTTTCACTCCAAACTCAATTTCAGAAAATATACCATAAACAACATACATGGAAGAAGTTGCCCATACCTTTACTTTGATGAAGAAGGAGAACTCAAAATCTGTCACAACACTAACTCTCAATTTGCCACCAATTAGAGTTAGCAACTATACAATAATACACAATAATAAAGATCCAAATATAACACCTTATTTCTCCAACTTAGTAAAAACCACCAAAGTACAATATACATACAAAGTAAAACCTCTTTACACCTTATTACTCCACATAAACATTAAACATCAATAAAACAATGTCAAAACAAATATGATACCTTAACCTTATACCTCCCGCGCATTCACAACCACTATCCTTTGCACACCGCGACCAAAAGAAAATCCAATGAAGAGAATCGAACTCGGCACCTCTGCCTTCTAGCGCTTTCGCTTAAACGCCACCGTCGTTGGGTCACAAGTGCCCAATGAAGTAATACACCGCTGCCCTCTCTTTTATCTTCCTTTGATGCCAAGAATCTGGAAAACGTAAACGTCTTCCACAAACCACATGCAAAAAATCCACTGCCGTCAAGCAAAAAGGTAAGGATGCAGCCCAAGCTCAAATCCGAGTTTGCCAAGCACGATTCGAAGACACAAAAAGCATGATTTCAAAGACGTCAATCGAGATCAAAACAAGAGAATAAAAGAAAAGCGTTGTTGAAGGAAATAGAGAAATGCAAATCGAGATGCAAGCACAAATCAAATGAAATAGAGCAAATGCAAATCGTAGATGCCAAGCGCAAATCAAAAAATAGAGTAACCACAAATCATAGATATCAATATTAATCGGAGGTACTCACTTTAGAAAATCATCCCCACTTATATAGCCATTTCTCCTTAACTGTTTGACGTCGGCGCTCCTCCAACGATGGCAACATATCGGCGAAAGAATTCTTTTTCTTCCGTCGCTTAAGGGTTGAAAGACCCTTTAATAATAATTAAAATAATAATTATTATTATTTTATTAATAATAAATTAAACTTGGACCTTTGACAAAGGTTTGAGTTAATTTAATTATTAATAATAAACATGGACCTTTGCATTAAGTTAAGCTTGGTTTTAATAAAAACCCTTAATGAGTCCAAATGGTTTTAAGAAAAACCTTTAGCCTTGTCACCATGGTTTTAATAAAAACCCTTTAACATAATGAAGCTTCTCAAGATATTCTTGACATCACACTCTTTTGATATCAACACAAAAATGCCTTTTGACATCAATGACAACTTATACATTTGAGCAAAGGCAATGTACCCAAAGTACCCAAAATTGCCAACAATCTCCCCCTTTGTCATTGATGGCAAACCTTTACTGAAAACACTTCTCAAGAGCCAAAACTAAAACCAACTGAAACCAACCGTGCTAACAACTGAGAATCTTCCTTTGAAGTTTTGCTCCCCCTGACTTGAAGCTTTCCTCTTCACTTTGAAGCTCTCCCCCTTACTCATATCTCTCCCCCTTTGTCATCAATGGCAAAGGGCCACCTTTGGGGCTCGGGACTAAGAATTAGCCTCTTAGCTTAGTCCCTCCCCCACCTCCCGATGAGGTGATTAATTCCGGGGTGGGAGTACAACTCCCAATTTCTCCCTTAGATACTCAAACGTATCTCTTGGAAGAGGTTTGGTGAAGATATCTGCAATCTGCTCTTTAGTAGACACATACTCTACCTTGACCTATTTCTCTTGCACTTTTTCCCTTAGAAAATGATACTTGATGGAAATATGCTTTGTCCTTGAGTGCATTACCGGATTTTTGGAAATACTTATGGCACTTGTATTATCACAAAGTATGGAGATGGGTTGTTCATGTTTGACTTTGAAATCCTCTAGGGTGGTTTTCATCCATAAAACTTGTGTACACCCAGCCACTGCTGCTATGTATTCAGCCTCTGTTGTAGATAAGGAAATTGAAGGTTGTTTCTTACTTAGCCAAGAAACCAAACTCTTTCCCAAAAAGAATGCTCCACCACTAGTGCTTTTCCCGTCATCAATACCGCCTGCCCAATCTGCATCTGTATAAGCTGTGAGGGTGAAATCATCACCTTTGGGATACCAAAGCCCAAGTTCCATAGTGCCCTTCGGATATCTGAATATCCTCTTAACTCGCCATAACATGAGAATCTTTAGGAGCTGCTTGAAATCTTGCTACTAACCCAACTGCCTGCATGATATCTGGTCTGGTAGCTGTAACATATAATAAACTGCCAATCATTGATCTGTACAACCTCTGATCTGCTGCTGGAGATTCATCATCTTTACTCATCTTGCATCCTGTAATCATTGGAGTACATACTGGTTTGCTATCTATCATCCCAAATTTCTTCAACATTTCTTTGATATACTTTCCTTGAGAGAGAAATACACCATCTTTTGATTGAGAAATCTGAAGACCTAAAAAGAATGACAGCTCTCCAATCATAGACATCTCAAATTCCTTCGCATGGTGTTAGCAAAATCTTTGCACATCTGAGTATTATTTCCCCCAAAAATAATATCATCAACATAGACAACCATAATCAGCATATCATCACCTTCATCCTTAATATACAAATTGCTATCTACCACACCTTTCCTGAAGCCTTGCTCATGAAGATACCTGTCAAGTCTTGAGTACCAAGCCCTAGGTGCTTGCTTTAACCCATACAAGGCCTTTTTTAGTTTACACACATAGTCTGATTGTTCTGAGAGAGACACTCCTTCTGGCTGTTCTATGTAGACTTCTTCTTCCAACACCCCATTTAGAAAAGCTGACTTTACATCCATTTGATACACCTTGAAAGATTTGAAGCTTGAAAGGGCCAAAAACATTCTGATAGCTTCAAGACGAGCAACGAGAGCAAACGTCTCTTCGAAATCAACACCTTCTACTTGAGCATAACCTTTGCGGACTAACCTAGCTTTGTTTCTGACAATATTTCCATCCTCATTGAGTTTATTTCTGAATATCCATTTTGTGCCAATGACATTCTTGTCCTTAGGTCTTGGAACCAATTCCCAAGTTTCACTTTTCTCTATTTGATTTAGCTCTTCATCCATTGCTTTTACCCAAAACTTATCTGCACATGCTTCACTGAAATCTTTTGGCTCAATTTGAGATAATAATGAAACATTTGTAGAATCATGTGAGGGAATGACTCTTCTTCTTGTTTGCCTCCTATTTGGATCACCAATGATCAAATATTTGGGATGATGTTTCTGAACATATCGTGAAGGAGTTTTGGGAAGCAGTTGTTGTCTTTCCTCTTCTTCATCTGAAACCTCTCTGAATTCTTCTTGACAAATTTCATCACTGAGTTCCTGGATTGGTTCTCTTATCCCTGTCTTTTCATCAACAGTTACATTTATGCTCTCTACAACTGTATGAGTTCTTTTGTTGAAGCATCTGTAGGCCTTGCTTTTGCTAGAATACCCAAGAAAGATTCCCTCATCACATCTAGGATCAAACTTACCCAAATTTTGATCTTCCCTTCTGATGAAGCACTTACTCCCAAACACTTTGAAGTATTTTACTGTAGCTGGTCTTCCTTTCCACAACTCATAAGGAGTTTTATGATGATTGACTCTAAGTTGGGCCCCGGTGATAATGTAGACTACTGTACTAACTGCCTCTTTCCAAAAGCCATCTGAAAGTTTTGACTCATTCAACATAGCTCTAGCCATATTTTCAATAGTTCTATTTTTCCTTTCAACTACTCCATTTTGTTGAGGAGTTCTTGCTGTTGAATATTCTCTTTTGATTCCTTGCTGCTCACAGTATTCCACAAATTCATTTGAAGTGAACTCTCCTCCTCTATCCGATCTTAAACATTTGATTCTCTTGTCAGTCTCATTTTCAACCATTTCTTTGAAAGCTTTAAATTTTTCAAAAGCTTCAGATTTTTCTTTGAGAAAAGTAACCCAAGTCATTCTAGAATAATCATCTATAAAAAGCATGAAGTAGCTTTCTCCCCGAATGCTCTGAGTTCTGGTAGGGCCACATAAATCAGTATGAATAAGATCCAATGGTTTTGAAGAAGTATACCCTTTTGATTTGAAACTGGTTCTGGTCTGTTTTCCATGTTGACAAGGACCGCAAATGATGTTATGGGGCCTTTTTATTTTGGGCAAGTCTCTAACCGCTTCCTTGTTACTAATATTGACAAGATTATCAAAGCTCAAATGCCCCAATATTTTATGCCATAACCAACTCTCATCTTCTTGAGTTAGAAAACACTTTTCCTTTTTTATCTCACTTAGCATGTAAAGATTGTTTGGAGTCCTTGTAGCACTAGCAATGAGTTTTCCATTTTTTTCTTTACTTATCTCACATCTATCCGAAAAGAAAGATACTATGTGCCCTTGATCACAAAGTTGACTCACACTTAGAAGATTATGTCTTAGGCCTTCTACATAAAGCACATTTTTTGTTTTGGATTTCCCATCCAAACTAAGAGTCCCTTTACCACAGATTTTAGCTGACTTGTTATCTCCAAAACTGATCTGTTCCTCTGTTTGTTTCTTTTAAGACCAAAAACTTTTCCTTTTCACCAGTCATATGTTTTGAACAACCACTATCAAGATACCATTTTTCTACTTTGTCTAGAGCATGAAAAGCAGTTTGAGCTATCATTGACTTAGATTTGATCTCATTTTTTTTTTTAGTGAACTCAAGGCTAGATCTATCCAAACTGCACATCCTAGCAATATGCCCAAAATTATTGCACTTGTAACACATGACATCTTTATTCATAAGAGGTGCAAAAGAGTTACCATTTTCTTTACTATGTCTATTCATGGACTTATTGCAATGCATAGCTTTGTGACCAAATTTCTTGCAGGAAAAACAATAGCCATGGAAAGTATTATGTAACCTGTTTTGATGCCTTGGATGATTGTTCTTCTTGTGACCAACTGGAATCCACCGCTCTTCAGGATGAAGATTGATCTTGCTCGAAGACCCTATTTCTTGAATGGTGATACCATCCTTCTTTTGCTTTTCACACGGAGTATTCTATCTGAGAGCCAACTGTTCCAACTTCACTCTAAGAGACATAACTTCTTCTTCTAGTTTCTCGCAATCAGCTTCCTTTCCTTTGAGAACCTCTGTCAAAACCTGTTCAACCTTCTTCCCTTCTTCGACTAGAATTTTGAAGTCTATAACACTTTGAACCAATTCTGATCTTGCTATCTTTTCTTCCCTGATATTGATGCTTGAGAACAGAATTCTCTTCCCTGAATTTCTCAAGCTTTCTCAAAGCCAAGAAGAATTCACCTTTGAGATCGAACTCAACCTCTTCATCTCTTTCTGAATCTGTATGATCCTCTGATAGATCCTTCTCCAAGCTATTAGGCTCTTTCTAGAGAGACCCGCTCTGATACCAATTGAAGAACATGGACTTATACTGAGAGGGGGGGTGAACAGTATAAGACTTAACCATTTAATATTTTTAACTTTAGATAGCAGTAGCATCAACACAACATTAATCAAGACAGAAAGCATCACACATTGAAAGCCCATTTTTAACGTGGTTCACCCAGAAGGCTTGGGCTACGTCCACAAAACTTTTCTCTAAAAGTTATCTCAAAGTTCTTTGGGAAACCTTCCCAATTACAATGTTTATGAGCCTCGGCCCAAAGGAGACACCTTCCCCCAATATGAATTTATGAGCCTCTGCTCAAAGGAGATACCTTCCCCTCTACTCTGGAAATGATCCCTCAGAAGATCAACTGCCTCTACCTCTTGCCAGCATGTGGAACTCCTTTCCACCGAAGACCTCCTATCCTCAATGCTTAGCCTAAGAGACCTCTGCCTTCTATGATCATGTCCACAGCAGCTCAGCTGTACTTAATGAGGTATTTAATGATTATGATGAGGTACTTAATGATGAGGTAATTAATCCAATTATGATGAGGTACTTAATGATTATACTTATTGTCCACCTCAACATCAAAAGCGACCTCCTTTGCATAATCAAGGGTGAAGAGATGAAGATCATATCATTTTTTCAGGGGTATACAAAGTGCTAGCTGATCAAATAAATGCATTTGAAAAACAAAATCAAATATTGGTTTATCAAAAACCCATACTAAAGCAGCTTAAAAATTAGGCTTTGCATCCATCAGTGTCATCGCTGACATACCCATCGAATTTCAAGATGCCTACACTTGAAAAGTTCAAAGATGATGAAGATGCATGAGGGCACATGACAGGCTTCATCCATATGTGATTTAGTTTTCAAGACAATGATCCCTTGATGTTGAAAACCTTCATGACAACATTAGCTAGAGATGCTTTAGAGTGGTATAATCATCTACCACATCATAGCATATACACCTTTGAGCAATTAGTCGATGCATTCCTACAATGTTTTTCTTCTAGTGCTAAGTAAACTTGACTAACTTGGTTAGCCTTTGTCAACTTTATGATGAGTCAGTCATTGAGTATGGCAATAAATGGAGGAAAGTGATGTCAAAATTACCTTTTACTTTACCCACAACAGAGCTCATTCGAATGTTTACGAGAAGTTGTTCAAAACATATCTCGCTTCTCTTGCAATTACAACAATATCAAACATTTGAGGAGGCCTTAACACAGGCCCAGGTCATTTAGGACATCAATATACAAGAGGGTGATATTCAACACCACAAAAATGAATGGCCAAACAAGAATATTATAGGTGGCAACATGCAACAAAAGGTTACCCCAGTCAATCAAGTTGTTTTAAGTATTCCTGAATCCTCAAAGTAGGGTGCACCACCTATACCAGTGCAGCATATTTACTAAGCTCAGCTTCCTCTGGCCCAAAATTATACGCAATAGAATTAGATACAAGGCCAACAATATCGGCCACAATGACAATATACTGATTTTCCAGAGACATTAGCATCACTCTTTGATCGATTATATGAGGCACGAAGAATCAATCTTCTAGAGATACGTCTGTTGAAACCTAATAAGCATATATCAAAGGTGCATAGGGAAAATACATATTGTTCTTACCATCGACAAAGGGGTCATGACATCTAGACATGTTATCCATTTAGAGATATAGTTCAAGATATGATCGAGAGGCAAGAGCTTCATATAGGAGTCTTTCATGACCTCTTGCTTGCACACAAAGTAAACATAGCACCTACCAATCAAGTTGAACAACCTAATTAGGTGCATATCAATCAACCTCCCCAAGATTTTGTGGGAATGATCAGTATTGTAATAGAGAAACATGAATGTCTAAATCAATCCACACAACTTGTGGCATTATCCAATGTTTCACCTTCTCTTGTCTCATATCAGCGGTACATTGGCATTGCACCAAATTGCACATAACATTAGGGGGAATCAGTTTCTACTACTCCTCCTAGTCAAGCCAATCATGGTACATAAAACACAATGTACATTGGGGGTCTTCAAGGTGTCACACCTTCCCCACCATCCACATCATGATCAATGAATCAAATTGAGACTTCTAAAAGTATCACACCTTCCTCACTTTCATTGAGTGGCAGAAACACTGGGGGTACCTAAGGTAGTGTACCTTCCCCTTTAAAAACATAAAAACAAGAAGAAAAAAAATCATAAAATTTCAAAAATTCAAAAACATTCAAAACATTTAAAATTTCAAAAACAATTGAAAAAATTAAAACTTCAAAAAAAATGTGGAAAACATCAAAATCCATAAAAATTCAAAAACAAAAGCTCCAAAGGCATCATAAGCCCTTTGGTCAATTCACAAAAGGCTCCAAAGGCATCTGTAAGCCCTTTGGTCATCCCATAAAAGGCTCCAAAGGCGTCTGTAAGCCCCTTTGGTCAAATCAAAATTTCAAAAATCCATAAAAATTAAAAAGCAATAAAAACTAAAAAAAATTAAAAAATTTCAAATTTCAAAACTATTTTCATCATTGCATTTCATTCAAAAACATTGCACTTCATTTGCATCATTGCATTTTCATTTGCATCATGCATTTTCAATTTGCACATACACTTCATTTCATTGCATTGCATTAGGCATAATCATCCACTGCTCTTGCATTAGAATGAATTGTGTTTACAATCTTACAAACAACACCACGTTTGTGTTTCAATAATGCATCTATGCACTATCATTATCATGCATCACCTTTGTGAGTAATTGTGTTTTTCAAAACAACCCTAATTATTGCTATGAAGAATATACAAGGGTTTTCTGGTCATTAAACCATACCTAGAGGTCTTCTCAAGAGTTAATAGAAAGCTTGCTTTGCTTTTGTAGTTGAGATCTAGTTAGTATAGCCCTTAGCATATCATAATTCTATCACTGATCAAAAAATTAAACAATCCTAACAAGGACTAGGGGAAGATGAAAGCCACGAAGCAGGACCATGTATCCTGAGGTGAAAAGATTTATTCTTGCTTATCCCCCTATGCAGACGGTTTGGGAAATGTTGGTAATTGGAAAAAAGACAAGTTTGTTCTCTACCCATCCCTTGATTACATTAAAATGAGCAATATCCCATATCAATCCTCCATATTGATACCCTAGATCGATATCATAGATTGACATCCCATATTGATATCCCATATTGATATCATAGATTGATATCCTCAATCGATATCCCAAAAATAGTTCTCCCCAAAGCAAAATCCCCCAAAGAGAAGTTTCTAAAGAAAATTATCAAATGTAAATTCCAGAAAGTTAAGATCAAATGAAGATCAAAAATCAAAGTTCAAATCAAGATCAAATGAAGATCAAAAAGCAAGTTCAAATGAAGATCAAATGAAGATCCAAAGAAAGTTCAAAGTCAAAGTGGAATCAAATCCCTTGCACAACTATATATGAGCAAGTATCCCAAAAAATTGAAGAAAATAAGGGAGTGAACTTGAATCCATGGAATTTCCAGCACTATTGTACCTTACGCATGATGATATGTCTAATGCATTAGCACCTCGCTTATGTACAAACCAATGTTTGAATGTGGAAGAGCTAGCTTCAGGTGTCCTGTATCACCTAGTGGTCTAGTCCAACTAAAATATAAACCTAGGATTGGATAAATATTTACAGAACCCTTATCTTAGAAATGGGTTGAAATAATCCCGCCTGACATCGGGGTATGCTTATGCTTTATCTTAATATACTCATTTGCACACACAGAGATAATGAACATTTTTGCCTATCCTAGCGAAAGCCTTATATTTCAAAAGTCTAGTATGGTCAGTATACAACTTTTGATAAGTCAAATAGGGTGTTTGAGTCTCATGGAAAACCTCAAAAATTCTCAAATAGCAACAACAAATTTTCAATGCAATCATCAAATGTCAATTTCTTTTATTAGAGTTTGTTTATTAGAAATGTTCATAATATAGGTTAGATATTAGATGGATGTCAGAAATGATATTTAAAATGGTCACTGACTATGTTATTTATATTCTTTTAATTTACAAAAACTTATGAATAGAAAAAATACATAATTCCATAGCACACATGCGTGTTTAATTGATAAATTCTTATGATAAGATACAACTACAATCGATGATTTTTATACATTCGGTGGTGTCATCCATTAGATTGTTAAATTTCATATTGCATTCATACATTATATTTTAAGTGATTAAAGCATACATGTTCATTCTGTAATCATGCAAACAATGGTAGACCGGAATCAATTCAAAATACTGAGAAAATAAGTGTTATATTCTTTTTGTGTTGTAATGTTGATACTCCCTATGTAGAATCATGGGTAATGGTGTGAATACTCTAGAAAATTGGGAATGTTGTCAATATCAAACCTCCTAGAACACCCAAATATGCACAGGATAGAATGGTACCGCAGCGTGCGAATGGTGACCTGTATGGAAGGTGCAGTAAAATGATATCCTAAAGGGGTGGAACTCACTATGTTGAAGCGAGTTCACAATATCCTCTCACGAGAATATGTGGTACTATTTGAGACCTACTATCGGCATACCCATGCTTTCGCTTCACCCTTGGATGGGCTTAGTCAAGAATGATAGTAACCAATTCCATAAATTATACAAGCCTTGTGGATGAAGGTGCTAATCCTGTTCCACTCCGCAGGTAACCGTTGGTGATGAAATCTAGGGCCCAATCACAAAAATGGGGGATTTTATGGTGATGAAATCTAGAAAACCACTCCTGTTGGGCTGCTAGGTGTCTATGGGGGTGATCTGATGGAGAGTGCAACTTGATCCACACCAATCTCGAGCGATGGATTGGGGATGAAGTCCAATCTCACCACTTGTTTAGGGTACCATATGAGTGTGTGTGGGTTTGTGTTTTTATAATGGTTTTTGCAAGGTAAGAAACTAACTAATTACCTTTTCAAAAGAAAACTAATTCTAATGCCTTTTCAAAAGCAAACGATTATATAACTTGTATTCGTAAATAAATGGTCTAGCCTAAATGCCTTTGTGAAGCAAACTAATCTACTTTGCAAAACATATAAACATGACAATCCAAATCTGTTTTGAATAGAGGGGATTATGAAACCCTAACTTGAACTTTCGTAATGCACAATTCTTTCAAATATGTAAGAGGGGATTAGAAACCCTGATTTTACTTTAGAATGTAAAGTTACTTTTAGCAATGGAATCTATAAACAAAGGAAGAACAACTTAGGCTTATACCATATGCAAAAATAAAAGACAAATGCACATTTATTTGAAAAATAAATAATTTTGTACACTTGCTAGAAAGTTGCAGTTCTTAAAAATCTCATAAACCATAAGGATTCGATAACTTTTCAATGAAAACAAAAATATGTCTAGCAATGATTATTTGACTAGTTAGTGAGATTTTTGTTCCCAAAACTTGCAATAGAGGTAGAAAAGGTGAGCATACGTACATTATGATGCTAAGGGGGGTTTTATTGGCCCATAAGAATATCACCCTAGCTGATTTGGGGGTTTTTGAGACTTATATGTTCAAATCGTGACCCGAGGGGCGAATTTGACCCAAATCTCAACCCGAGAGGCGAATTAGGACTGGGTCACGGGGCGGGGGGGCAAATCAGGTTTAGAGGCCTCAAATCAAAATTTTTATGGCCTAGGATAGTTCCTAGGGCTTTGGAGGTCTCTGTGGAAAATAGTTTTGGTACCTGTAATACACAAAAATAGAGGATAATGTCAAATTTACCAAGAAAATGAATCTAGCACTATCCGTTGTGGGGGTCCCATCGGGTGTGCCAGAATTAAATGACCAAAAGTTGAAATTTGATATAACAACAAGTAATAACACATGTCATTTATAAATATATGCTTTATTCATGATAAATTTGATATGGGTTACAAATAGGGTGAATTCCCATTTTTCCTTTCATGAATACACTATAGGCATGATGCCTTCTTCTGATGTCCCATTATAGTGTAGGTGGGCTTCTTTATATGTGGGCCACCACCAGGTTGCTATTGATTTGATGTTGCTTTCCCTCTTTAGATTTTCTCCATAACCTATGATTAACCTACAAAAGGGGGTCAGTACGATGGGGAGATTGCCTTAGTCAGGCCCCATGTTTATAAAGATGAAATGATTGTAAAATCATAACAAAACATGTGATAAAGTATGCAAAAAGTAATAATATGAAAAAAGGGAGCTTACCACCCAAATCTGGAGTGATTTGGGGCCTGTAGACCCAATTTGCCACCTGGGGGGTGAACTGAGGCCAGATTCATGAGGCAAGGGGCGATCTAAGTTGTGATGTCTCTTCTACAAAATCCTTTCGATGGGTTGACTCCTAGGTAGCTGGGGTGCCTTTGTATATCGTTGAAATACGACTGTGTGCACCAGAGAGTGACTGTTCAATATTAGCTTTCCATTTCAATAGAGTAATTATGCTTTGTTGAATTTATGAATCAGAATTAATTAGGGGTTTGGGACCCATTATTTATAGGCAAATGCAAGGTGCAGGGGGGGTTAGATAGACTAAACCTAGTTTTTATTCTAAATAGGGTTAGGTTAAGAAATGCAATGTGGCAACATCACATTCCTTGTGAGAAATATATCATCCTCACACATGTGTGAGGATGGATTAGGGCTAATCCTGATTAGGAGGTGTTTAAGCCAATTTAAGACATGATTAAAGAAA
This sequence comes from Wollemia nobilis, assembly GCA_028583015.1. Lineage (NCBI taxonomy): Eukaryota > Viridiplantae > Streptophyta > Pinopsida > Araucariales > Araucariaceae > Wollemia > Wollemia nobilis. The sequence goes on along the minus strand of JAQPPZ010001113.1, from coordinate 1,726,936 downwards.
TATTTCAACAAACCCTAATTTCACACATGTGGGATGATTTAATTAGTTCTAATCAAGATTAAGGGTTCTTTTAATCAAATTTGCCCTAAAAAGGTGACTTAAGTGAAGTCAACATTAAATTAGATTTTAGGTATTGAATTATTAATTGTTTTGGTCAACTAATACCCCGTGGGGGCATCAATTGCATGTGAATAGACCGTCAAATGATATTTCAATTCACCGTATGTGATTTGGAAGGCTTTTGAGGGTTTAGGACCGAAAAGGCAATGGAGTCTATGACAATCTATGGTGATCTACGCATAACTATGCATGACTACAACCATCTACATATGACTACGCATGACTACAGTAATCTACGCATATCTAGGAGGATCTACCATAGTCTACATTGGTCTACAATAGCCTAGGGGTACCTAGGATGGGCTATGTAAACCTACAAGTGTCTAGAAGGATCTACAAGTAAGTAGGTATAGCAGTGTGCAACTTTTGGGTGTCTACATATGCTTGATGCAAGAATGGTGCCTATTGAGTGGTAATTTTTCCCAAGTGCAAAACCACACTCACAGTTAGGATTTCATTAGAAAACCCTCTCTTGCAAAGAAGTATAAACTTCTCCAAGGTTCCTTTTACTTTAATGTGTGCATGTATGTTTGTATAAAAACAAGTGCTTGGAATACCTCAGTGCTCTGCAAAACAACTATTAACAAGGGGCCTATGTTGGGGTTGCTTTATTATGATATGCTATCATTGTTCATGAAACTTAGAATGAAGAATAAATATGATTGGCCCTCATATGACCATGATGTGAGCATAAAATTCCTTCTATCTGGAAATGTTTTGGTGAGGTGTGACTTGAGCTTGGACATTGATCAGTCATGATTAGGCAAAGGGCGTAACCTTTTGTCCATAGGGGAACCTTGTGTTCATGATTCACGAAATGCCAAGTATTTGATTGATTTAATGATTGCTTGTTTACTGCCCCAAGCAGGAGCGTGATTGTCTTTGTCAATGATTCTTTGAATGCATGTCATTGCCTTGATTGGGTGTGTGCTTGTTGATTGGTGACTAAGTGTGACTACCCCCTCAAGCGACGAATCGATGAGGGAATGACCTTCGTGAGAAAAGCGACGAGTCGCTTGACCCAAGATGACTTAGGTTAGGGTGGCTTTAGATGTTTTTCCATTTGAGCACGTGCAATTTCTCGACATTTGGACCTATTTTTGGTGGGTGTTAACCCTTTTGGTGATGCCATAATGGGGTGAAATCATCAAAAACCCGTCTTCCCGTGGAGCGGTCCAGCTATGATAGCCTTCTTAGGGAAGTAGGAGAATGAGAATTTGAGCCCCGACATCGATTTTCTATGCCAAGAGGTTGAGTGCAAGAGCACTCGTGTCCGGCAATGCTTATTGCTTCTTTTTGTGTTGCATTTTTGTGATGTTTTTGTTGTTTTGATTTTCTTTCTTTACGTAGATGTCATGATTTTATGCACAATGATTGATGTTGGTGGGTGCATGCTACTTGATATTGATGGATGCATATGGTATGATAATTACCAATGTTGTATGTTGATTTAGTTTGATGGATGCATGATGAATGCAAATGCATGTGATATGCAGAAATGAAATGGATGTATGGACTTGGTGATATTTGGTTATGGCACCATAGACTGTTTAGAACTCCATTACTTTGCTATGTACAAATGTGGTGTTTCTTCTTTTTGTATTTTTTGATGGTATTGCAAGGATGAAAAGTAGTGTAATTGGTTTAGCAATGTAGCAAAGGTTTTCTGAGACTTAGACAGCTTTGAGCTTACTAGCCATGATTGTACTTTATCTTACAAGACTTTTGAACAAGGTATGAATCGGACTTGTTTTTAACCAAGTTATTTCACATCCTTGTGTGTGCAATTGAGTTCATTTATGTGGTATTTGTCAGGATACCGCCAGTGCCAGATGGGCTTTCAACCGAACTCATACTGAGGATCACCTAATTAGCTCCACTAACTCCTTTGTTGTATGTAGTTAGATTAATCTGCGGTGTTATCCGGGATACCATAAGCTAGCTCATCCACATGCAAACATTGATCTGTACACAAGTTAATGTGATAGATATATCGTCATGCGAGAAGTTTACCGCCAGTGACCGATAGGCTATCAACCAAACTGGTATTGAGGCTTGCCTCATGACTGTCGAGAATCTTGAGAGTTCCGGGGATTCAAGGTCAACTCCCTTCTTTTTTTCAATTGTATTGGGATACTTGCTCGTTATAGTGATAATAATCACTGTTTATTTTGATTTGTTTTTCTTTTCTCTTGAGCAAGGGATTTGGATATGGAGTGACGATAATCACTATTCTTTGTGCTTTTTGAGATGTGCACTATAGGGTGTCAAATTTTGAAGTTTTGACATTTTGCAAATTTTTGACGTTTTGCAACTTTGGGATTCTTAGGGAATTGGGTAGGGAGGATGCTTGTCCTTTTGCCAACTCTCAGCATTCTTGGGGTCATTCGCACAAGGGGATGAGCAAGATAACCGTTTCGCTTATGGTAACTCTGGATTCTTGTGCGGGTTTCATCCTTCGTTCACACAACTCGGGAATTTTTATGTGTTTTAATTTGTGTTGGGATGTTACGTAACAAGGTGTATTGCAAGTGTAACTCTACCTTCGTAAAATCTGTTTGACTTGATACATTTCATTGCTAAAGAGCAAAATGATGACTGAATCACGAAAAACTCTTGATACATTAAAAGACCACTGACTCTAGTGTGGTAAAATGAATGGTGTTTTTGCTGTTTTTGTAAAATGGAACAGTGTGGAACAAGATGGACTAGTAGAACCATGATAGCCTATGGTGCCGTTGACCTGTACGACCATGAATATGCAATGTATGGATGCAATGCTTAATGCAGCTACATGTTTTTGTATTTTTGATGGATTGATTTTGGTGAATATGAATATGAATTGCGAGAAGAATTCTCTATTTGATGATTTTGAGTATGCCTAGAAATGAGATGCAAATTTTTGTTGTTTTTGGTGATTTTTGTTGTTTTTGAATTTTCATGATTTTTGACCAAGTGATTGTGGAAATCCTTGGAGCGTTTTGGGATTGACCAAATGATTACAAGAATCCTTGGAGCCTTTGGGATTGACCAAGCGATTGCAAGAATCCTTGGAGCATTTTGGGATTGACCAAGCGATTGCAAGAATCCTTGGAGCCTTTGGGATTGACCAAGCGATTGCAAGAATCCTTGGAGCCTTTGGGATTGACCAAGCGATTGCGAGAATCCTTGGAGCATTTGGGTTTGACCAAGCGATTGCAAGAATCCTTGGAGCCTTTGTGGGATTGACCAAGCGATTGTAAGAATCCTTGGAGCTTTTGGGGTGACCAAGAGATTGCGATAATCCTTGGAGCTTTTGGGGTGACCAAGAGATTGCGATAATCCTTGGAGCTTTTGTGGGTTTGACCAAGCGATTGCGATAATCCTTGGAGCTTTTGGGGTGACCAAGAGATTACGATAATCCTTGGAGCTTTTTGGGATTGACCAAGCGATTGTGGAAATCCTTGGAGCATTTTGGTTTGACCAAAGGGTTGATGGACACCTTTGGAGCATTTGGTGTAATCCACTTGCTCTTCAGGGAATAGAGGTACCCCCAGCTTGACAATCGTTGTGCATCGGATCTGGCTCTGTAGGAATTGGCACGAATGGATCGGCCTTATGCACGGATAGGAAGACAGGGTCTGCCTTCGACATTGATGGTGCTATGATATCTCTGGGTGGAAGTTGCTCGCGACCTTCCCCAAGGAGTGGGATGGACATGTGATGCTGGTAGGCTGGGTCTATGCGCCACTCATGCCCTAGTATTATGTTTATCATTTGACATGCTTCATCGATATTTATGGGATGTCGATGTTGTCGTATGTGATTGCTTTGAGCTATCTCTGTTTCATCCTCACCTTCGGACAATGTGTATAGCTCATCAGAATCTGGAGATTCTGAGATATGGAGGACTGCATCATCAGGTAGTCCTACAACCAAGGGTTGATCCTCTTCGAAAAGAGCCTCATGTACGTTGGGCCTTGGGAGCTCTAAAATCTTGGTCTCTACCGACTCTGAGTGTTCTAGCACTTTGTATGTATCGGGAGATTTGAGCTCCTCCTCTTTGATTTGTTCTTGTTGAGGAACTTGGGGTCCATGGAGGGGTAGCTGAATAGCACCCCCCATGTCTTGGTAGGGCAGTTTATCCAGCTCTTCTCCTTGTTCTGATTCCTCAGAAGCTTCGAACAATGTGTATAGCTCATCAGGATCTGTAGATTCTGAGATATGGAGGACTGCATCATCAGTGAGTACAGTTAGAGGTTGATCCTCTTCGAGAAGAGCCTCATGTAAGTTGGGCCTTGGGAGCTCAAAAATCTTGGTCTCCACCAACTCTAAGTGCTCTAGCTCTTTGCATAGATCGGGAGATTTGAGCTCCTCTGCTTTGATTGGTTCGTGTTGAGAAGCGGGGACCTATGGAGGGGTAGCTGAATAGCACCCCCATGTCTTGGTAGGGCAGTTCATCCAGCTCTTCTCTTTGCTCTGATTCCTCAGAGGCTTCTTGGTGACTTTCTAAGGGTGGCCCATAAACCTGAGTGGGTTCTTGAGGAAGGCACTCGTCATTGTTTATAGGAGTAGCCTCTTGCTCATGTCTAGGAGGCATTGGGGGTGATGCTTGATAAGGTCGCAGAGACTCGTCTCGCACTCGGGGGTTGTGCTCCTCATATTGTTGTGCTCTTTGGATGCAAGGGGTTGGCGCCTTCTCAGGTAGTTTATAGCGCAACTTATCCGCTTTGCGCTGCATGTATAAGTTTTCTAACTCCTGGCGACCTTGTTCAACCTGCGTTATTTGAGCTTGGCGGATGACTTTTTTGGCGACTGCCGGGTCGATGTGGTCTACCCTATTTTGCTCAAGAGGTTCGGATTTGTGCCTCTCATAATGTTTTGTCTTATGTGTGTGAGGGGTTGGAGTCCTTTCCTGCATAGTGTGTTGGAACAACTCATCCTTCTGGCGTTGAAAGCGCTCTTCGTTAATATGGTACAGTTCCTCTAACGATAGTCGGTCTCGCTCACGTTGCGTGAGTTGCACCCGACGTGCGAAATGCTTGACAGGCTCTAAGATAGTTGGTCTTGTCGCCTCATGTGTAGAAGGCCTAGATGCCTCTCTGACATATCTATCTTGGTCGTAGTGATCCAAGATCTCTAGAGGCCATCCCTCTCTGATGGGGGTAGCGGCATTTATCTGAGGCGCTGGCCTCAGAGTGTGACCATGATATCTAGCAGGTGCGGAGGCGTATTGCTCCCGCGATGTGTATTGTTTTTGAGGAAGGTAGGAATCTTCCTCATGCTCTCTTTCATAAGTGAGCACGATTTGGCGGATGAAATTGGCTTGGCCTGCCTGAGGAGCCTTGTGCTCTGAATTTGTCCTTGTAGTCCTGACAACTGGAGGGGTTGAAGGAGGGATAGTGTAACCATGTGGTTCCTCTCGTCGAACCCTAGGTTGACTCAGCGCTTCATCGCGCGGTGACCGCTCATAACGAGCATCTAAGGGAGCTCTCCTATGGATGTACCCCTCATGGTAGGATGTGTGTTGAGTGCTATTTTGAATAGGAGTGCTCCTAGAAGGGGTACCCCCATAGTCCTTATCTGTTAAGGTGTGGAGGGGACCGCCTTGTGTGTCAGGCCGCCAAGGTGGTATGACCAAATCCTTGGGGTTAAAGCGAAGGCGACTGGCGCCCTCCCTTTGTGCACCTTCCGCAGCGTCCGCCCTTGATTGGGCTTGGCTACGGGTGTACACCATTGTGTTGCTTCTCTACTATCTAAGCAGATTTTATCTCGTTTATGATGATTTGTCTTTTTGTGCACACCAAGCAGAAATGAACACACACATACGCAAAACCGTGATTATCTCTTTTAAGGATTGATAGTGTGTCCTAAAGCTGGTTTAGTGCATTTTGATGTTTTGTTTTGTGTTTGCAATTTTGGAAGAACATTTAAATGCATAATGTTGGCTCATATGACTCCCATAAATGGTCGCCCCTTCAATATACCATTTGCCGGACCGATATACCAACCTCTCTATATACCCGCCCTTACGTGAGGGAGACTATAGGTACGTGAGAGCAGATGGTACGTGGAACATAGGCGGTACGAAAGGGGAATCGCTCTATTTATGACACCTACCATAGAAGACTTATCCTCGCGTGCATGGGAATCACCCCGGCAACACTCGGTCGACTTTCGTCAGGATTTACGTCTAGCAACGATCGCGATCGAGGTAATGGATGCAATATCTCAAGCCAAAGTGATAATGGAATCCACCTTTGGTCTTGCTCAAGGGTTGGGGTTTTACGACCAACGCCTTGGTTTAAAGTACCACGTGGTGTGTGGGATTCATTTTACTTTGCAAATTTGAAACAAGCAACCGAAAAAGAAATCTTTCCCTATGCCAGACATATACTACAAACTGGAAAACAGCAAGTAGAAAATTAAAATTTTACGACTAAAGCAAGAAAAATTAAAAAATCCTCTACCCTTCTTTAAATAAAGCAAGAAAATTTTAAAAAAATTCCTCTTATCTTTCTTTAAATAAAGCAAGAAAAATTAAAATTCTTCTTATCTTTCTTTAAATAACGCAAGAAAAATTAAAATTCTTCTTATCTTTCTTTAAATAACGCAAGAAAAATTAAAATTCTTCTTATCTTTCTTTAAATAAAGCAAGAAAAATTAAAATCCTTCTACCCTTATTTAAATAAAGCAAGAAAAATTAAAATTCTTCTACCCTTATTTAAATAAAGCAAGAAAAATTAAAATCCTTCTACCCTTATTTAAATAAAGCAAGAAAAATTAAAATTCTTCTACCCTTATTTAAATAAAGTATAAAACAATTTTTAAGCCGTCCAAACTAAAAAAAACCAGAAGACCGAAAAACAGAAATTTTGACAGAAGCTATAAAAACCCCTACCTCTTTTACGCCTAACTGGATGTCTCTGATTTTCTCTCGAAAAATGCGAGATTCGTAATCGTCCCTGGGTGAGACGAATAGCGTACCTGTAAAAAGCAATTTTTAGATCAGTAACTTAATCCAAAAATAAAAACTGTGGACTCGGGTCCCACCGTGATCGCCACTGAAAGCATGAGATTTCGGAATAAAAACAGTGAGATGCAATAAAAACAGAACTAGTTTAATGCATGTAATAACACGGATGTAATCATATCAAAAGGTAAGAGCACCACCTTTTTATATTAATTCCAACTCGGTTACAATAGTCTGATTCTTATTACAAAGAGTGCACAATGATTTTCTTCCGCATGCCCACATGCAAAATGGACAGGCCGGTGTTGCTGCCGCTGGTTGCCGATGAATCTCTGCTTCTGCTGTTCTTCCTGTATTCAAAGAAACAATAACAACGTTTAATAGCACCTGTTAAATGAAAGTAGAACGTCTGTCTTTAGGAAGCAATGGAAAATGCATGCGAAGGATTATTGAATGTGTGAACGAAATAACTCTATGAAAACCTGCAATTCTCACGGGGAACAACATACATATTCGAAAACAGCATATGTTATAGAATCATAAACTGTTTTAATCATATTTGAAAATAGCATGTATTCCGAAAGCATAAGACTTAAGCTATGCTTTAATATATTTGAAAGATACATATTTTAAAACATAAACGTGAGCTATTTTAAAACTTCCGCAAACAGCATATATTAAATTAACAAAAACATGTGCGGGATGCCCAAGCGGGCCGCTCCCATTAAATCCTGATCTCGGCACCAATCCACTGGGAATGGGCCCGAAATCTCAAAGGAAAGAGTTGTCGTCGAATTGATGGATTAACATGATCCAATGTCGGGATTGAAGGTTCAGGTGAACGCAGTCGAGTGTTCAGTGTAACAGCACTTTGTTGCTTTTAAAATGCTTCGTAACTTTTTTTACATTGTATCGAGCCGGTTTTTATAGAGGATTCGGCCTCTGAGAGCATTAATGTTAAAACCCTAAATCCGTAAGGGCCGCTCAGATTTGATCCTTATCGGGCCATTATGAGACATGGCTCGCACTGACATCGGAAGTTATGAGGCGTGGCCTCGGATCGGATATTTTGAAACCGCTTGTTATTCCATTAAAGCTCACCGTAAATTGCTTTGAATGCTTTCTTTGGATATTTGCTTTTTAAAATCATTTTTAATGTTTGCTTTAACTCTGCCTTTAACTGATGACGTGTCGACTTTTGAGTGGTTACATGCATATGTTTATGTGTCTGGCAGGCACGAAGGCAGGCGACGGTCGTGATATCGTGACGGTTGCGGCATCACGACCGCGCGATATCACGACCACGCGATATCGCGATGTGCGATATCGCGACCGGCACGATATCGCGACCGTCGTGATATCGCACGTCGTGACATCGCGACGGTCGCGACATCGCGACGGTCGATATCGCGACGGTCGCGACATCGCGACGGTCGCGACATCGCGACGGTCGCGACATCGCGACGGTCGCGACATCGCGACCGTTGCGATGGGCTCCCCTCCTTTGTTAAGGCTCTATTAAGGCTTTGTTTTGAAGATGACTAACATTGCTTTGATTCTTTTCTGACCCTCCGAACTGCTGTGCAAGTGGTCAAGACCACTGTTTGACCTCTAAAGGCTGCCCTGAAAGTTGTGTATGTGCATGCGATCAGTGTTTTGTAGTCACTTAATCGAATGGTGTTGTTTTGGTGTCTACACTATCATTGTTCATGAAACTTAGAATGAAGAATAAATATGATTGGCCCTCATATGACCATGATGTGAGCATAAAATTCCTTCTATCTGGAAATGTTTTAGATGGATTTTTATCTTTTTAGTTAAGCAAGTTTTAACCAAATTTATCCTTTTATCATACCTTGCTTTAAATATGAAATGAAAGATAAAATATGCATCTAAAATGTGAGTCTAAAAATGATGAAAATCCTTCCTTTTATGTTGCTTCTACCCTGGAAAAGGAATAATCATGGACAACCAACTTTGTAGTTGTAGTAACATTTAATGTGCCTGATAAATGCCCTCTTTAATGAAATCTATTTTCATAAAGAAGATTCACTCTATCACTTTAGAATGAATGGCCCTTTTGAAATGCCAAAGAAATTATTTTCCTTTAATGAAATCTAGGTCTTCATCAAGGAGAAATAACTTAAAATGATTTATTGCTTGAGAATGAAAAATATAAATCTTTAAACCCAAATCTCATGTGAAACCTGTAAACTAAAATTGTAGAACTCCTATGAACACTATAACTTCAATTAATTTGAGGATTTTACATTTGCACTAAAATGAAATCTCATTTGCTTTAAATAACATTTTTTTAAAGCTTATTCTTCTAAAATATGCTTCTATTTTTGTATTTTTATAATTTATAATTTATAATTTTATTTTTGTTGAGCAAGGTGCAACAACAGTATTGTCATTGTTGTCAACACAGTCAAACAGATCGGTTGATGCAGTGGACAGGATTTAAGATGTTCTTCAGAGTATGTACAGTGATTTTCCAAAATATCGAAGTGGCCCATATGCTAAAAATCAAAAGAAAATCACAAGGAAGAAAACTGTCGCGATATCGCGACATGTTGAGCAAGAAAGAAAAACTGTCGCGATATCGCGACATGTTGAGAAGAAAGAAAAATTGTCACGATTTTGCGACATGTTCGAAGAGAAAGCGCAAGCAAGAAAAAGTGTTGCAATTTCGTGACATGTTCGAAGAGAAAGCGCAAGCAAGAAAAACTGTCGCGATTTCATGACATGTTCAAAGAGAAAGCGCAAGTAGGAAAAACTGTCGTGATTTTGCGACATGTTGGAAGAGAAAAAGGCAAGTAGAAAAAGTGTCACGATTTCGCGACATGTTGGAAGAGAAAAATGCAAGTAGAAAAAGTGTCGCGATTTCGCGACATATTGCAAGAGAGATAGTACGAAAGAAAAAATGTCACGATTTCGTGACATGTTGGAAGAGAAAAAGGCAAGTAGAAAAAGTGTCACGATTTCGCGACATATTGCAAGAGAGATAGTATGGAAGAAAAAGTGTCACGATTTCACGACATGTTGGAAGAGAAAAAGGCAAGTAGAAAGAGTGTCGTGATTTCATGACATATTGCAAGAGATATTGTACGAAAGAAAAAGTGTCGCGATTTCACGACATATTGCAAGAGAGAGAGTCTGAAAGAAAAAGTGTCGCGATTTCGCAACATATTGCAAGAGAGATTGTACGAAAGAAAAAGTGTCACGATTTCGTGACATATTGCAAGAGAGATAGTCCGAGAGAAAAACTGTCGCGATATCGTGACATGTCACATTTTTATGACCCGAAGGCAAGAGAAAGAGCAAAGGAGAAAAAGTGTCGCGATATCGCGACATGTCACATTTTCATGACTAAAGGAGGAGAGAGAAAGTAAGAAGGTAGAAGTGTCGCGATATCACGACAAAAGTAAAGAGGAAGAGTACGAAGGCGAAAGTGTCGCGATATCGTGACATGTATTTTCGTGGGCCAAAGCTAAGGAGAAAAAGTGTCGTGATATCGCGACATGTAGCATTTTTGCGGTCCGATGCAAAGAGAAAGAGAGAGAAAGAAAAAGTGTCGCGATATCGCGACATGTTGTATTTTCGGGGGCCAAAGCAAGGAGAAAGAGAGAGAAAGAAAAAGTGTCATGATATCGTGACATGTATTTTCATGGTTGAGTTGAAGCCGACGAAGTCCGTTGACAGCCGAATAAAATTAAGGTTTACAGTTGTTATGAAAGCCGACTAAGATTAGGGTTTACAGCCGACTAAGATTAGGGTTTTCATCATGAAAATGTTGTTATAAAAGGAGGGTTGTTTGGAGAATTTAACAGTGTGAAATGTGTGAGAAATACGGTTGTTGTGCGAAGAGAGCAAGTTGTGTCAAATCGAGCTAAGTGTGAATTTCACAAAGAGAGCAGAGTGCGCAAAAGGGAGAAGATGATCGTGAAGTTCGACTGTAACAAAGCAGAGCGTGCGAAGTGATTGCGTAGAGAAAGTAGTGCGTAGAGAATGCAAAGGTGAAGAAGACCAGTTGGGGTCTTGCAAAAGCAAAGGTATCTTTCTATCAAACTTATAGATTCAAAATTGAAGTCCAAGTTGGTGCTTGGCATCAGGGGTTGGTGCTCCTTCTAGTTGGTGCTGGTAAATCAGGGGTTGGTGCTCCTTCCAGTTGGTGTTGGTAAATTGATTATAAATTTGGTGCTTTGCAAAGGCTGGATTTGGATGGTAGTCCAAGCAGTCAATTTTTTGAGGAGTAGCCACATTGGTGAACCTCGTTAAATCTTGTGTTGTGTGATGCTCTGTTGTTATACTTGCTATATCTAGTAATTAGTTTTAATTATTGAAGTATTAAGAGCTATAAATTCAAGTTTAAAGAGCTACATTGATTCACCCCCCCTCTCAGTGTCATTGTAAGACTAACAATTGGTATCAGAGCTAAGTTCCTATACAAGCTTAATCGGCTAGGGTGATCTTGGAAGTAACACAATGGCAGGTGGTGAAGGATTCTCATCAAAAAAAGCACCATTGTTTGACGGATCTAATTATGCATTCTGGAGAATCAGGATGCAGACATATCTTTGTGCTTTGGGATACGACATCTGGGATTCAGTAGTTAGTGGATACACAATACCCATCACTCCTCCAGAAGAGGCTAATGAAAAGAAACTGTTTGACAATAACTAAAAAGCAAAGAATGCTCTCATGTGCGCATTACCAGATAGTGAACTAGTAAAGATCATGAGCTATGAAATGACAAAATAAATATGGGACAAACTAAGGAGTATTCATGAAGGAGACGATAAGATCAATGAGGCCAAGTTACAGATACATCGAGCTCAGTCCGAAGCATTAAAGATGAATGACGATGAAAACATTGAGGCATATATGTTGAGAGTTAATGGAATCATTAATGCGATCAGAGGACTCGGCGAGAATATCGAAGACTCTGCCATCGTGAAAAAGGTATTAAGATCTCTTCCTCAAAGGTTTGATTCTAAAGTCTCAGCGATAGAAGAAGCTAAAAATCTAAATTATTTTAGTATAGATGAGATGTATGGTTCTTTGAATGCATATGAGATGAGGATAGGAAGATCTAAACCCACAGACAAAGAAGCAGCTTTTAAAGCCCTTAAAAATAAAAATGCAAAACAGGAGTCCGAGGAAGAAGATACATCAGATGAAATGGAAGCAAACTTTGTTAGAAAACTAAAAAGGGGAAAAGGAAAATACAGAGGAAAGCTACCGCTTAAATGTTTCAACTATGGAGGCATTGGGAATTTTGTGACTAAATGTCCACTTAATGAGAAGAACAAAAATGATGAAGGATCGCACCAAGAAAGAAGTGACTGGAAGAAGAAAACGAATTTCAGAAAAGGCAACTTCAAGAAGAAAAGTTTCATCTCCAAGAATGCCGGTTCATCGAGAGACAGACTCCGATGAGGATTCCGAAGAGGAAACAGGTGAAGCTCTTTTCATGGCATTTGAAGAAGAAAAGGAATAATGAGTGAACTCTAAAGTATGTGGTGAAAACCCTGAGGTTGAAGTAGATCTAGAAGGTGAGTTGATATCTGCACTTGAAGAGTGGAAAATAGAGAAGAAAAAGAATAAGAAAATTTCAAAAAGGCTTGAGGATGCAAATGAAATCATAACCAGTCTGAAAGTACAAACAGAAGAATACAAGAAAATATCTAAAGATCTTGAAGTACAAATTACCATGAAAATAGATTATTGCTACAAACTAGAAGAAGAGAATGTTGGTTTACGGATGCAGATAGAAGAGATGAATCACAAAATTAGTTGCTATCACAAACACGAAGAAAGTTCTATGAAGTTGGATAAGATTATAAATGACCAAAGGCCTACAAGCATCAAATTTGGTCTGGGTTTTGTTGAAGGAGAATCATCAAATGGATCAAAGGCCAGAAATGTAGAATCAATAAAGAATGAAAATAAGAAATAGGTTGATCAAGGAAAAACGTCTCATGCAAAAGAAAGCAATAATTCCAGGAACGAAAGGAGAATTGACAATGATGGATTCACCAATGTCACACATCAAAGAAGAAGAAGACCTATGGATCCTACGATAACATGGCAAAGAACATCCCCCAGGTTCAATTATCCCTTTTCTGGTTTCTGTTTTAAATGCAATGGCTATGGACATAAAATCTCAGATCGCAAATATAATGTAAGACCAAGGAATTTCACCGAGTAGAAATGCTTTTTCTCCTTTGATGAATTATACAGTAGAATGTTATAACTGTCATAATTTTGGGCACATTGCAAGAAACTGTAGAAGTACATTTGCATCAAATCAGTTTTAGGGAAGAAAATTTCAACCAAATAGGATGAGACAAAATAGAAAAATTTCTAAAAAACATGCACAAGCTATTGATAAGTGAAAGGCAAAACAAGAGCCCAAAACTACTATCAAAATGGAGTGGAAAGAAAAAGAGTGACTTAAGGTAGAAAAGGAATCCTTAATCGTACAAACAAAATTTAAAGCACAAAATAAATATGTACCATGGATACTTGATAGTGGATGCTCCAATCATATGACAGGTGACAAACAAAAATTTGAGAAGTTATAGAAATATGAAGGTGGTTTAGTAAAGTTTGGAAATAATGATGGAGCTAAGATAGTTGGCAAAGGTTCAGTTAAATTTAGTGATAGAAAGATTAAGTCAGAAGAAGTCTTGTTTGTAGATGGTTTGAAACATAACTTGTTGAGCGTAAGTCAGATTTGTGATAAAGGTCATGAAGTAGTTTTTAAGAAGTAGGGTTGTGAATTCAAAAAAAACAAATAGTGGAAAATTGATAGCAACTGGATCAAGGACATCTGACAACTTGTACATGCTCTTAGAGACTTCAAAATGAGCTTGCTTTATTGGAAAGGAAGAAGAAAATTGGTTGTGGCACAAGAGACTCGGTCATATCAGTTTTGATAATCTAGTAAAAATCAACTCAAAAGGGGCAATGAGAGATATTCCCACCATCAACAAACCTGCAAACAACATTTGTGCTTCATGCCAAAAGGGGAAGCAAACTAGAGTCACATTCAAAACAAAAGAGTACTACACAAGCAAACCGTTGGAACTAATACACACCGATTTATGTGGACCCATGAGAACACAAAGCATAAATGGTGACAAATATTTTATGTTGTGCATTGATGACTATTCCAGAATGGCATGGATATTTTTCTTGAAGCATAAATAAGAAGCTCTTAACATGTTCAAGATTTTCAAAAACCATGTTGAGAATGAAACAGGAAAGAGGATCAAATGTTTAATATCGGACGAGAGGAGGAGAATTCATTTCGGAGGAGTTTACAGAGTACGATGAAAAATACGGTATTAGGAGACAATTTTTAGCAACCGGGATACCTCGGTAGAATGGTGTGGTAGAAAGAAAGAACAGGATAGTGTAGGAAATGGCACGGACTATGTTGGCTAAAAGCGAGTAGACGAGCATGATTTTGGAAAGAAGCAGTCCATACTGCGGTGTATATCCAAAATAGGTACATGCTGAGAACACATGAAAGCAAAACTCCTTATGAGTTGTGGTTCGGTAAAAGGGCAACAACAAAATACCTCAAAATTTTTGGCAACAAGTGCTACATCAAAATAACTGAAGATAATCTTGGTAAGTTTGAAGATAGAGCAGATGAAGGTATTTTTGTTGGTTATTCGTCAAAAAGCAAAGCTTAAAAATGCTACAACAAGAGGCTAAAGAAAATTGTGGACAGTGTTGATGTTAAATTTGATGAAGGTAGAGGACGAGTAATTAGCTATGAAATGAACTACCCAATTTATGAAGAGGTTATTGAAGGAGATGAGAAAAATGAAACAAAAAAGATACAGAAAATTGACTCAGATGATTTAAGTTGTGATTCAGAAGTGGAAGAAAATAAGAAATTCAAAACAGGCAATGGGCAGAAAAATCATCCTAGAGAGCAAATAATTGGAGACCCCAAAGTTGGTGTTCAGACAAGAAGAAGAGTAGTAAGTAACTACTCTCTATTATCCAGCATTGAGCCCAAAAATGTTGTTGATGCAAGTAAAGATGAAAGTTGGATGAAGGCAATAAATGAAGAATTAGATCAGATCGAGAAAAATGAAACTTGGGAGTTAGTCCCTAGACCTGCAAATAAAAATATAATCGGGACTAAATGGATTTTTTGAAACAAATTGAATGAATATGGACGAGTAGTCGAAATAAAGCAAGATTGGTATGTAAGGGTTATGCACAAGTTGAAGGCATTGACTTTGAGGAAACTTTTGCACCAGTAGCTAGACTAGAGGCAATTAGAATGTTTCCGGCTTTAGCGAGTCTACAAGAATTTCAAAGTTTATCAAATGGATGTGAAATCAGCATTTTTGAATGGGAAACTTGAAGAAGAGGTTTATATTGAGCAACCAGATGGTTTCAAACTTGGTGATGATCCCAACTTGTTTTGCAAGTTGAAGAAAGCATTATATGGCTTAAAAAAAGCACCCCGAGCATGGTATGCAAGGCTAGACAACTATCTCACTCAACAAGGGTTTAAGAAAGGTATGGTGGATAGTAATCTGTATATCAAAGTAGAAAATGGGCATCTTATTGTTCTTGTTGTATACGTAGATGATATCATATTTGGTAGCAACAAAGATGAGTCGTGTAAAGATTTAGCAAATAAGATGCAAAAATAATTTGAAATGTCAATGATTGGTGAACTTTCGTATTTCCTCGGGTTGCAAGTTAATAAAAATAAGAAGGGCATATTTATTTCTCAAGTTAAATATGTGAAAGAGATGTTAAAAAAGTTCACAATGGAGGATTGTAAGCCAATTAGCACTCCCATGACGACAGGTTGCAAGTTGAGCAAGGATGACAAATCTCCACCCGTTGATCAAACCATGTATAGATCTATGATTGGGAGTTTATCGTACTCGACAGACTACCAGACCAGATATTCTGTAGGCAGTATGCATGGTAGCACGATTTCAGGCTAATCCCAAGGAGACTCATGTGACAGTAGTGAAGAGAATTCTTCGGTACCTCAAGGGTACTATGGAGTATGGGATATGGTATCCAAAAGGGAAGGACTTCACCCTTATTACGTATTCAGATGCAGATTGGGCAGGACGTGTAGATGATAGAAAGAGTACCAGTGGAGGTGCATTCTATCTTGGAGACAGATTGGTCACATGGCACAGTAAGAAACAAGAGTCAGTTTCTTTATCGACAGCAGATGCAGAGTATATTGCAGCGACAACATGTTGTACGCAAGTATTGTGGATGAAACAAACCCTGAAAGATCTTGGTATTAGCTTCAGTGAGCCAATATCAATTAAGTGTGATAACACCAGTTCCATTAACATCTCCAAGAATCCGGTTATGCATTCACGCACAAAACACATTGCTATCAGGTATCACTTTTTGAAGGAGAAAGTTGCAGAAGGTAAGGTTAAGTTGGATTTTGTTCCAACTACAGAGAAAGTAGCAGATATCTTCACAAAACCATTGCCCAAGGAAGTTTTTGAGTACCTTCGCAATAAATTGGGAGTGGTCACACTTCCCAAGAATTGACTAGCTACAGGGATCACATTCTCAGGGGGAGTATTTAAGTATTTGATTATATTTTTGCTAATGTTCATGATTTTTGCTAACTGTAATAATTTGTGCCTAAGAATGTTGTGCATGGACTCAAGGGGATTCTGCAGCAGCCCTTTGGTATTATTGTCAAAGGGGGAGAAGAATTACAGGAAATTGCACGTGTGTTGCCAACAATTCCAAAGGGGGAGATTGTTGAGCAAGGTGCAACAACAATATTGTCATTGTTGTCAAAACAATCAAACAGATCGGTTGATGCAGTGGACAGGAGTTAAGAGGTTCTTCAGAGTATGTACAATGATTTTCCAAAATATCGAAGTGGCCCATATGCTAAAAATCAAAAGAAAATCACAAGGAAGAAAACTGTCGCGATATCGCGACATGTTGAGCAAGAAATAAAAACTGTCGTGATATCGCGACATGTTGAGCAAGAAAGAAAAATTGTCGCGATATCGCGACATGTTGAGAAGAAAGAAAAACTATCACGATTTCATGACATGTTCGAAGAGAAAGCGCAAGAAAGAAAAACTATCATGATTTCGTGACATGTTCGAAGAGAAAGCACAAGCAAGAAAAACTATCGCAATTTCGTGACATGTTCGAAGAGAAAGCGCAAGCAGGAAAAACTGTCACGATTTCGCGACATGTTGGAAGAGAAAAAGGCAAGTAGAAAAAGTGTCGCGATTTCACGACATGTTGGAAGAGAAAAAGGCAAGTAGAAAAAGTGTCACGATTTCATGACATATTGCAAGAGAGATAGTACGGAAGAAAAAGTGTCGCGATTTCGTGACATGTTGGAAGAGAAAAAGGCAAGTAGAAAAAGTGTCGCGATTTCGTGACATATTGTAAGAGAGATAGTACGGAAGAAAAAGTGTCACGATTTCGTGACATGTTGGAAGAGAAAAAGGCAAGTAGAAAGAGTCGCGATTTCGTGACATATTGCAAGAGAGATTGTACGGAAGAAAAAGTGTCACGATTTCATGACATATTGCAAGAGAGAGAGTCCAAAAGAAAAAGTGTCGTGATTTCACGACATATTGCAAGAGAGATTGTACGAAAGAAAAAGTGTCACGATTTCACGACATATTGCAAGAGAGAGAGTCCGAGAGAAAAAGTGTCATGATATCGCGACATGTCGCATTTTCGTGACCCGAAGGCAAGAGAAAGAGCAAAGGAGAAAAAGTGTCATGATATCGCGACATGTGGCATTTTCACGACTAAAGGAGGAGAGAGAAAGTAAGAAGGCAGAAGTGTCACAATATCGTGACAAAAGTAAAGAGGAAGAGTATGGAGGCGAAAGTGTCGCGATATCGCGACATGTATTTTCATGGGCCGAAGCTAAGAGAAAAAGCATAAGGAGAAAAAGTGTCGAGATATCGCGACATGTAGCATTTTCGCGGTCC
This sequence comes from Wollemia nobilis, assembly GCA_028583015.1. Lineage (NCBI taxonomy): Eukaryota > Viridiplantae > Streptophyta > Pinopsida > Araucariales > Araucariaceae > Wollemia > Wollemia nobilis. The sequence continues at coordinate 1,708,867 of JAQPPZ010001113.1, read as the reverse complement.
GATGCAAAGAGAAAGAGAGAGAAAGAAAAAGTGTCGCCATATCACATGTTGTATTTTCGGGGGCCAAAGTAAGGAGAAAGAGAGAGAAAGAAAAAGTGTCACGATATCGTGACATGTTGTATTTTCACGGTTGAGTTGAAGCCGACGAAGTCCGTTGACAGCCGACTAAAATTAGGGTTTACAGTTGTTATGAAAGCCGACTAATATTAGGGTTTACAATCGACTAAGATTAGGGTTTTCATCATGAAAATGTTGTTATAAAAGGAGGGTTGTTTGGAGAATTTAACAGTGTGAAATGTGTGAGCAATACGATCGTTGTGCGAAGAGAGCAAGTCGTGTCGAATCGAGCTAAGTGTGAATTTTGCAAAGAGAGCAGAGTGCACAAAAGGGAGAAGACGATCATGAAGTTCTACTATAATGAAGCAGAGTGTGTGAAGTGATTACACAGAGAAAGCAGAGTGCACAAAGAATGCAAAGGTGAAGAAGACCAATCAAGGTCTTGCAAAAGAAAAGGTATCTTACTGTCAAACTTATAGATTCAAAATTGAAGTCCAAGTTGGTGCTTGGCATCAGGGGTTGGTGCTCCTTCCAGTTGGTGCTGGTAAATCAGGGTTTGGTGCTCCTTCCAGTTGGTGCTGGTAAATTGATTGTAAAGTTGGTGCTTTGCAAAGGCTGGATTTGGATGGTAGTCTAAGCAATCAATTTTTTGAGGAGTAGCCACATTGGTGAACCTCGTTAAATCTTGTGTTGTGTGATGCTCTATTGTTATACTTGCTATATATAGTAATTAGTTTTAATTGCTACGGTATTAAGAGCTGTAAATTCAAGTTTAAAGAGCTACATTGAATCACCCCCCTCTCAGTGTCATTGTAAGACTAACAATTTTATTTTTAAAACATTAAAAAGAAATAAAAAAATATAGGGTTAGAAATAAAAATAAAAAATAAATAAAATAAAATGAAACAACAATAACAAGTGTTGCAATTGGAAAATTTTCCATAAACGCTACGTCACTATCGTGCAAATGAAACCAGCATTAAGGGGATCCGTGTTTACGCAATCCAACCTCTAATGAGGTGCAATCTCCTAAGGAAAATACATGCATGTTGAAAAATAACAATAGATTAACCAATAACATGCATCAAATCTACAAATAATTCAATATAATGGCACAAAATAGGTCTTCAATAGATTCAAACATGCAAAATACAACTCCTCTTAATGGCATCATATGGAAAATAACACAGTCCAGATGAGTGGAAATCAAAATTGTGAAATAGGTCTAGTATTGACATCTCTGCCTAAAAACTTGAAACTCTCCTTCAAAAGTTTCCAGTCCCTTTACAATATTTTGGATGGCTATTTAAAATATTCTCTTGAATTTTCATCTTCCCTTTTGTGTTTCATCTTGAAACACTCATCCTTTATTGATTTTTTTTTTCTAACATTCCAAATGTCATAGGCTCTTATAATAAAATAAAATGAGGCCTCTCATTTTGATAACGTCATATTTTATCCAATCAAGGTGTAATAAAAAAACACATTACTTTGCAACTCAATAGGATGAAAGGAGAAAGAAAATAACATTCCTATATACCCCTTGCAACTTGTTATTGGAGGAATTTATTAATTTAACCATTTATACCATCGTATCCCAATGATTCTAGGCCAGCAATACCCCTCGTTCAACATTGCCATGAAACATGCATTCTACCCTCACTGCATGATTACCCCAAGTCCTTGTTAGTGGTAGAATCATTACAATATCATAGTGTCGTTATACTGTTTCATCTTTGTAGGAGATATCTGATGCCATGACCAAATTGCTCCATGCCCTTGTGCTAGCTATGGCCTCATGATAACAGTTGGTTGCCCCTACTTCTATCAGTGCATAGGTATTTCTTACTACCGATGTGAACTACGTTAGGCCACCATTATGAGATATCTACCCACTCCTTGTTGCATGTGTGAACACTATTTATCAATTTCTTTGTCGTCGTTGATGTTGGGTCTCTGTCATTACCGCTCAGTGTGGCATAAATTTTGCCATGCATCTCATTTGGCTTGGACCTATACAACTACAATCACCTCTTCCACCATGCTCTCAAATCTCCCAGGCTGATGTCATCTAACCCATTGTTCTCTATGTAAGTCCATGTAAATCTTTGTCTTCGCTACCTAAAACTAGAGACACCGCGAGTGTTGTGTTTCTCGTTTATAAGTCAAGTGCCACGTTGTCCTCTTCATGCATTGGTGTTTCAAAGTAACCACTATGTGAGATAAACGTAGCATGATTTCTTTCTTTGATCTGGCTCTGATGGATATCGTTCAAGAGCATACAGTCACCCTATACCACATCCGCACACTAGGCAATCTTCGATCGAATATGTTGATATTCCTCCTGGTTGACTTGTGGGTGTCAATTTATCAATGCATTTTAATGATAATATTTATTAAGGTAAAACCTTTATCACCTGTGAGAGATAAGCTATATCTACAAAGATAGCAACTAAATATCAATGTCCTCTATTGATGTCAGTGGCTACGTATGCTTCGTTGCGTTGTTCTTATTACTGCCAAAAATCTTGATCTACTTTTTTACTATCTTCCCACCTATTTATCAATGTAGCACCACCTACGTCAATGTGTTGAGTCCCCACTCTTAGACCTCCAACTACGTCGATGAATTTTTTTCCATTGATTACTACAAGACAACTTGGCTGCCGTTGTTCGAATTATTCTAGCAACAAAACTACCATGAAATTGTTGCTCTTATGGTCTACACATCTTTGTTTTGAATCTCATTCAATGGTTTTGGATTCTAATGCATGTTCATCATCAGAGATATTGTATAATTTTTGTAGCACAAATGTCGAGTTCTTTGTTCGTTCAACTTATCCATGCATGACATACGTCCTAGTTCTAGCTCACCGCTACATAAATGTGCCAATGTTTTACTTCTATTAAATGTCTTATATAACTATACCCTCCTCCTCAGCATGCTACTTAGGTACCATATTGTTAAATTTGGACTCCACCACTCTCTTCATTCCAAAGGTTTTATCCACGTATGTCTCCAGTAATCACTAGCATAGTGCTGCTGTTGAGAAACTTTGTGAGTGCTAATCCCTATCTACATGCACTATGAGTCCACGTCTTCCCCAAGTAAACAATCCAATCTATCACTAGTTACCGCCATCCAAATATGATGATTCACCCATATTTTTAGGTGTTTGCACCAAAATACAACTAGATACATCTCCACATCGACTCGTTGGTTGTCGTTTCACTTGGGACTGCCCTTCGCTGCTTGTTGAAACTTCCAATGCATATTGAAGTCTATCATTGGTCTCTACATTGCATTGGCCACACTATAAGTTGACCTCATCCAACATGTTGACTAGCCATGTATTCCCATCTGACGATATTATTCGCTTCACTGCAATATTGGTGCCGCGTCATCATCCCTATGGGAACCACATCGTTAAGTCGGTGTCTCTCGATGCCAAATATCTGCATATATTAAATTAACACAATACTTTAATTAGAACCACAAAATCGATTTAAAATAAAAGTCCTAACATGAACATTATAAAGTATCAAATGAAATGAACATCAAAGCTCAATAGGGTGTCTTTTATTATTTTATTTTTCTTTTTATTATTATTAATTTTTTTATTTTTATTTTATTTTTTTATTTTGTTTTATACTTTTATTTATTCATATTTATACAAATGAACCATATATAAATATAAATATATTTTTTGTATTTTAATTTATAATTTTTATTTTTTTAATTTATTTTTATCTTTGTTATATATATAAAGCAATCAAACAAATTGTTTCAAAAGCTTTACTTATTGAAGGAAAACAAGATAAAAGAAAACTTTTAAAACTAATTTAAAATAACCACCACCTATTGCCTTAACCCACTAAAGAGTTTAGATAAACACAAGAAAACATTGTTCAAAAAGAGACCTTGGAAACTATCTTGCAACCTCAAGGATGGGATGAAACCTATAAAAATTAGGCCTCAAAGAACACCCAAAAATACCAAAACCAACAAAACTCCTCAAAAATATGAAGTAAAAGGTGGGTCCCCAATTTTATGGATAGTTGTGGAGAACCCAGAATCTCTGGTTCTAAAACCCAATAAATGGAATATAAAAAAAAAAACTATTCAGCAACATCCAAAGATGATGGGTATAGACAACTTCAATCAAAAACACATAAACCATTTCTTCAGCTAAGTGTGTGCAAAATTTTTCATTCTGGCATTTCTAAAAAATATTCAGAATCCATAACTTGTTTTGCATTAGGCTATAAAAATACTCATTAAAGATGTGCCTTTGCATTGATCCACAGCTAATCAAGAGCTTATAGCCTCGATGGATATGCCTTACTCACCTAGGTTTTAGTTTAAATTTACATTTACCTTTTGTAGGCATTGCTTCATTGCCAGTCGGGCGTCTATAGCCCTAGTGGAGATGCCCTAAGCCATTTGATTGATTTGGCTCACATTTTTTTTTGTCACTATATTGCTTTACAAAATTCACCTACCACCTGGGTTAGAGCTCAAGTAAGGTTAACGATTGAGTATATAAAAATATTTTCACCTTAATTTGCAAACTAAATAATTTCATCTTTCAATATTCCAATAATTCCCCTTAATATGATGTATTTATGTGTAGCCTTAGAAAAATGGTTCATGCTTCCCAAAATTCACTTAGTCAACAAAATCTAGGAGCTAAACAATTCTATCCCTCTTCTTAGATATACATGATAGTCAATTCATCCTTCAAGAGGCCATAAATTAGTAGCTATCCCAAAACATAACCACAAATCGAGGGAATACACCCAAAACTCAAACTTACAAACCAAAACTTGGAAACAAACCCAAAACAAAATAAGAAATAAACTAACTAGAAAAACACACAACTCACCAAACCAAAATTTGGAAACAAATCCCCAAAACCAAAAACCAAAAAAAAAAAATGAAAACCAAAACTTATATACAATAATTTACAAGGTGATGCAAAAATTTGGACCATCATTTCCCTGGATCCCCAACACGGTTAGCACATTTTAAAAGAGATGTATTATGAAATGCATACCAAGATTTACAAAAATCTCAGAAAAAACAAGATTAGATCAAGCCATGCAACACATCTCATCTTGCCTCTCTCACGTAACCACTTTGATTTAATTTTATTAGCAATTCCATGTTGGACATTTGATTCATTAAAATTGCAAGTGAATACATGATTTTCAACTATCTTTTGCTTATTCAATGAGATGCAAATTTCAAAATTAGATTCATTTTCACAAGCATGTAGGATTTCCTTCAAGTCGGAGGCTATTTCTGAAAATTTTAAAACAACGTCCTCATTCATGTCTTTAGACCAATAATACTCACACAACAATTTGCAAATATCTAGGATGTCTACTAAATGAGGATCATTATGATCTTGTATCCTAGAGTTAATTGTTAGTTGTTGATGAACCTGATTTAACAATTCAAACATATTTAATTCTCCCTCATCTAACAAAGCAATCTCATTAGGGGTATGATTAGAACTCCATTCTAGTTCTTCATTCACCTCTATAGGTATTTCATCATAAATATCATTTGAATCCAATAAATGATTATGCAAATTTTTACCTAAAGTTTGCATGCTTGGACACAAAAGGTTAGATTTTACCTCTTGTATAGTTTCATTTACCTACACTTGGTGATCCATTATGATATTTCCTTCTTCGTGGGTTCCATCATCATAAATTTGTAACACTTCTTGTGATATAGTGGTTTCCACCTCCTGCACATCAAAGGAAATGAACATTTCATTAATAGGAACGTGAGAAGAAAATAAGTCCTCATACCTTCCCCAACCATTATAATAATCATCTTCTAAACCCATGAGATGAAATTCTATCATGCTTTAAAATGGCATATGATTCTCTAAAGGTTTATAAATTGTAGCATCTTCATGCAAGATGACATAGTTAGAGTCATGCATATGATATGCAGAAATTTTTTTATCATAATGTGCAAAAGGAACACATTCCTCATGTTTTCCCCAAACATAATTATAATTATTAAATTCTATCAAGGCTTCTATATAATATTTAGATTCAACCATTGATTCACCCTCTTCAACTTCAAAGAATTCATCTTCCTCAGATTCATCCTCCTCAACTTCAAAAAATTCATCTTCCTTGGATTCATCTATTGGTGGGTCAAGGGTTTCTTCCGTGGGATCCATTATTGTATTCAAACTTCTAAAGTTGTCCCAATCCTCCTTTATAAAAAGTGATCCTAAGAAAACCTCTATACTTTGATGAACTTAATCATCACCATCCTCATTGATGATATCAAAGGGGGTTGTAATATGTGGACATTCAATTTTATCCCCTTGATTGCTCACATTAGGTATTTCTTGATTCAAGGCTATTAGGTTTAATGGTTGGTATTGGTTGGAATCTATAGATCCTGAATAACAATCCATCATAGGAGAAGGTGGTTTCTCAACTATATTCTTTGGTAGCATTTGATTTCAAGCTTTAGGTTCGAGCATTGATAATCAACCCACATACACCTCTTTTGAAATGCATTGTTGTTCTACTATTATTGCATCACTATAGGCTCTAGGCAAATATGACTCTTTAAGACCTCTCCCTAGAAATATAGAGGTAAAAGGATCTAAAGATTATAGGTACATTTGGATAGCTTCTTCTTTTGAAATGATGTAATGACTTTCCATATCAGTGTACAACCTATAAAACCTATCATTAAATTGGCTCGTGGACTCATTAGATTCTTTACAAACAGAAACAAACTGATTTAATATCCTATCCAGATCAATCAATTTTTCAAAGTGTTTGAGAAATGTTGCCTCTAATTGCTCCCAAGAGGTGATATAACATACAGGTAAACTAATATACCAATCATAAGCAAATTCATCTAATGTGGATGGAAGCATCCTACAAACAACATCTTCATGTATAATTTGAAAATGAATTAAAAGGCTCTCTTCAACGGATTCCATCCCATCATGCCTAAACTTAGGTAGAGTACACATAATATCTATAGGCATATGATGTGAAGGCCCAGGTATATTTAAAGGACAATATACCCTTAAAGAATCAAGAAATACCATTAGATAATCTCAAATAATATGACTTTAAAACCAATTTTGTTAGTCAAATAAATGTCTTGCAATAAGCATGAAATGACTAACAAATATCAAAAGATATGCATCAATTAAAACATGACATTAAATACCATTCTCCAATTTACAAAAGGTTAGCATAAATGTATCATCAATTGGAAAACTTTCAAATTAATAGATATGATCAATAAAACCTCATTAATCAAGATAAATACCTTCAAATCACTCTTTCATATAACATGAACCAATTACCATCTATAACAAAAAAACCAAATCAGGCCCTCCTTCTAGCACCAAAATGTTGAGTGGTAATTTTGCCCAAGTGCAAAACCACACTCACAGTTAGGACTTCATTATAAAACCTTCTCTTGCAAAGAAGTATAAACTTCTCCAAGGTTCCTTTTACTTTAATGTGTGCATGTATGTTTGTATAAAAACAAGTGCTTGGAATACCTCAGTGCTCTGCAAAACAACTGTTAACAAGGGGCCTGTGCTGGGGTTACTTTATTATGATATGCTATCATTGTTCATGAAACTTAGAATGAAGAATAAATGTGATTGGCCCTCATATGACCATGATGTGAGAATGAAATTCCTTTTATTTGGAAATGTTTTAGATGGATTTTTATCTTTTTAGTTAAGCAGGTTTTAACCAAATTTTTTCTTTATCATACCTTGGTTTAAACATGAAATGAAAGATAAAATATGTATCTAAAATGTGAGTCTAAAAATGATGAAAATCCTTCCTTTTATGTTTCTTCTATCTTGGAAAAGGATGTTGGCAATTTGGGTACCTTGGGTACTTTGCCTTTGCTCAAGTGTAGAAGTTGTCATTGATGTCAAGAAGCTCTTGAAGGAATTTGATTTAATGTCAGATTATTCAGAGCATGGACAGTGAGTTTCCAAGAAGAGCATAGTAGCCCTTTTTCCAAAAGATAAAAGAAAAAGACAAGTTAGAAAAAGTATGCAGCAGGCAAGAAAAACTGTCGCAATTTCGCGACATGTTAGAGGAGAGAGAAAGAGCTGGCAAAACTATCACGATTTCGTGACATGTTGGAAGAGAGAGAAGAAGCAGGAAAAACTGTCGTGATTTCATGACATGTTGGCAGAGAAGGAGAGCAAGGTGGAAAGTGTCACGATTTCGTGACATGTCGCATTTTCGCGACTTAGGCAGGAGAGAGAAAGTTTTTTAGAAAAGTGTTGCGATATTGCGACATGTCGCAGTTTCGTGACTAATAAAGGAGAGAGAATGTTCGGGTCAAAAATGTCATGATTTTGCGACATATTACAAGAAAGACTGTATAGACGAAAAAGTGTCACGATTTCGCGACAAGTTGCAGGAGAGGGAGTCCGAAAGAAAAAGTGTTGCGATTTCACGACAAGTTGCAGGAGAGGGAGTCCGAAAGAAAAAGTGTTGCGATTTCACGACATGTTGTAGGAGAAGGAGTCCAAAAGAAAAAGTGTCACGATTTCGTGACATAATGCAGAAAATAGAGTCCGTAGTGTGAGTTTTCGCAATTTTGTGACAAGTTCAAAGAGAGAGAAAATAGCAAGATAAAGTGTCACGATTTCGCGACATGCTACAAAAGTTGAAATAAGAAGCATCGCGATTTCGCGACATGCTACAAAAGTTGAAATAAGAAGCATCGCAATTTTGCGACATGCTGTAGAACTCAAAGTGAGAACTGTCACGATTTCGCGACATGCAACAAAGGGAAGAGTCTGAAATGAGAAGCGTCACGATTTCGTGACAGACTACAAAGAAGATGTACGAAAGCTGAAAGCGTCGCAATTTCACGACAGGTTGAAGACAAAGCTTGCGGATGCAGAAAGTGTCACAATTTCGCGACAGCTTGAGATGGCAGCGTACGGATGGAGAAAGTGTCACGATTTCATGACAGAAACTGGAAGCAGGTCTTCTATAGGAGAAGTGTCACGATTTCACAACAAAAGCAGAGAGGAAGGCTATGAAGACAAAAGCGTCACGATTTCGCGACATGTTCCAGTTTCGCAGGCGTAAGGCAGAGAAGAGCTTAAGGCAAAAAAAGTGTCACGATTTCACATGTTTTGTTTTTTGCTTGTGCAAGCCAAGAAGAGGATGAGAAAGTGAGAAATGTCATGATTTCATGACAGAAGTGAAGATGACATCAGCAGAGGCAGAAGTGTCACGATTTTGCGACAAAAGCAGAGTTGTTGCTGACAAAGACAGAAGTGTCATGATATCGCGACAAGAGCTTAGTCAAAGTCATCAAAGGCCAAAGTGTCACGATATCATGACAAAAGCCATAAGATAGTATACGGTTGCAAAGGTGTCACGATATCACGACATGTAGTTTCACGAGAAAAGCTACAGAACCATAGAGGCAGTTGAAGCCGATAGAGTTAATTTTGAGCCGACGTAGTTTAGGGTTTTGCAGCCGACAAAGTTAAGGGGTACAATCGACTAAGACTAAAGTTTTCTTCATGAAAATTTTGCTATAAAAGGAGGGCTGTTTGGAGAGTTGAGGTATCATTCGAAGTGTGCGTTCGAAGTGCGACATTCACAAATAGAGTGCAGGGAGAAGTTCGATCACCGAGAAGCAGAGTGTGAAATTCGATAGCAGTGTACAAAGTGCATTTCATCGAATCTTCTAAGTGAGAGAGAGCGCAAGGAAGCAGAGTGCGCGAAGACTATGTGGCTGTGATTACGTAGAGGTGCAAAGGTCAAAGTTCGATCAAGTGCAGCTGTGATTGCGCAAAAAGAGTGAAGGACTGTGTTTTTGTGCAAACCAGAGAAAGAGGACAAGGACATTTGTGTCAGACCAAAGGATTGTGTTTGGTGTAGATCAGAGAAAGATATCGAGGACATTTGTGCTAGATCGAAGGACTATGTTTAGTGTAATTTCGAGGACCAGCTTTGGAGGTGATAGAGTTGAGGACAAAGGTCTCCAGCCAGAGCAGGGAAGACAGGTGTCTTCTGTGGATAGAGTTCCATTTGCTAAGTGCAGATGAGGCAGAGGTCTTCTAGAGGATCACCGGCCAGAATAGAGCTAGGGGATTGGTGTCTCCTTTGGGTTGGTGCCCATAAACATTGTAATTGAGAAAGGTATTCCCAGATTTTGATTTGATAAAATTTAGTAAAATATTTTATCCGTGGAGTAGCCCGCTTTAGGTGAACCTCGTAAATTGTTGTGTCTCTATTGTGGATGGTGTCTTGTGCATTGCTTTGATTACTACTATTAATACTGCCTTCTATACACTGCATAATATTGAATTGAAAGTTGATTTGAAGGAAAAAGTAAAAAGCGGTCTTATACTGTTCACCCCCCCCTCTCAGTATAAGCTTGTGTTCTTCAAAGGAATAATTGTGGACAACCAAATTTGTAGTTGTATCAGCCTTTAATGTGCTTGATAAATACCCTCTTTAATGAAATCTATTTTCATAAAGAAGATTCAATCTATCACTTCAGAATGAATGGCCCTTTTGAAAAGCCAAATAAATTATTTCCCTTTAATGAAATCTAGGTCTTCATAAAGGAGAAATAACTTAAAATGATTTATTGCTTGAGAATGAAAAATATAAATCTTTAAACCCAAATCTCATTTGAAACCTGTAAAACTGAAATTGTAAAACTCCTCTGAACACTGTAACTTCGATTAATTTGAGGATTTTACATTTGCACTAAAATGAAATCTCATTTGATTTAAATAAAATTTTTGTAAAGCTTATTCTTCTAACCTATGCTTTTATTTTTGTATTTTTATATTTTTATAGTTTTTTATTTTATTTTATTTTTAAAACATTAAAAAGAAATATAAAAAGATAGGTTTAGAAAGAAATAACAAAAATAAAATAAAATGAAATGAAACAGCAATAACAAGTGCTACAACTGGAAAATTTCCCATAAACCCTACAATGTCAGTATCCTGCAAATGAAACCGATATTAAGGAGATTCGTGTTTATGTAATCCAGCCTCTAATGAGGTGCAATCTCCTAAGGAAAATACATGCATATTGAAAAATAATAGTAGATTAACCAATAACATGCATCAAATATGCAAATAATTCAATATAATGGAAAAAAATAGGTCTTTAATAGATTAAAATATGCAGAATACAAATCCTCTTAATGGCATCTTATAGAAAATAACACAGTCCAGATGAGTGGAAGACAAAATTCTGAAATAGGTCTAGTATTGACATATCTATCTAAAAACCTGCAACTCTTCTTCAAAATTTTCCAACCCCTTTACAATATTTTAAATGGGTATTTAAAATCTTCTCCTGAATTTCCGTCTTCCCTCCTGTGTTTCATCTTGAAACGCTCATCCTTTACTAATTTTCATTTTCTGACATTCCAAATTTCATAGGCTCTTATAATAAAATAAAATGAGGCCACTCATTTTGATAACGCCATATTTTATCCAATCAAGGTGTAATAAAACGAATAAATTACTTTGCAACTCAATAGGATGAAAGGAGAAAGAAAATAACATTCCTATATACCCCTTACAACATGTTATTGGAGGAATTTATTAATTTAACCATTTAGACCATCGTATCCCAATGATTCTAGGCCAGAAATACCCCCCATTCAATATTTCCATGAAACCTGCGTTCTATCCTCACTGTATGATTACCCCATGTCTTTTTTAGCGGTAGAACTGTTACACTACCATAGTGTCGTTACATTGTTTCATATCTGTAGGATATATCTGACGCCACACCAAAATTGCTCCATGCCCTTGTGCTAGACATGGCCTCATGATAATAGTTGGTTGCCCCCACTTTTATCCGTGCATAGGCATTTCTTGCTACCTTTGTGATCTAAGTTAGGCAACCGTTATGAGATATCTACCTACTCCTTGTCGCATGTGTGAAAAATGCTCATCAACTTTTTCATCGTCACTAATATTGGGTCTCTACCATTACCGCTCACCGTGGCATATGTTCTACCATATCTCATATGGCTTGGCCTTGTACAACTACAGTCACCTCTTCCACTATGCTCTCAAAGCTCCTAGGCCGATTTCGTCTATCCCATTGTTCTTTGTGTAAGTCCACGTAAATCTTCGTCTTCACTGCCTAAAACTAGTGACACCATGAGCGTTGTGTTCACTCTTTTATAAGTCAAGCACCACATTGTCCTCTTCATGTGTTGGTGTTTCAAAGTAACCACTATGTGAGATGAAATTAGCATAATTTATTTCTTCGATCTGGCTCTGATGGATATCGTTTGATAGCATACAATCACCCTCTACCATATCCACACACTAGGCAACCTCCAATCGAATATGTGGATGTTCCTCCTAGTTGACTTGTAGGTGTCAATTTATCCATGCATTTTAATGATAATATTTATGAAGGTAAAGCCTTTATCACCTGTGAGAGATAAGTTATGTTCGCAAATACAACAACTAACTCTTAGTGTCCTCCATCGATGTCAGTGGCTATGTATGCTTCATTGTGTTGTTCTTCTTACTACTGAAAATACCGATCTATTTGTTTACTATCTTCCTACCTAGTTATTAATGTAGCACCACCTACGTCAATGTGTTTAGTCCCCAATGTTAGACCTCCAGCTATGTCAATGAAAATTTTGTCATTGATTCTGCAAGACAACTTGGCTATCGTTGTTTGAATTATTCTACTAGCAAACATTCCATGAAATTGTTGTTGTTTTGGTCTGTACATCTTCATTTTGAACCTCATTCAATAGTGTTAGATTCAAATGTGCATTCATCATCAGAGAGATTGCATAATTTTTGTAGCGCAAATATCGAGTTCTTCATTCGTTCAACTTATCCATGCATGGCATGCATCCTGGTTCTAGATCGCTACTACGTCTACATGTCGATATGTTACTTCTATAGAATGTCTTCTATGATTGTACCCTCCTCCTTGGCATGTTGATTAGGTACCATATTGTCAAATTTGGAGTCCACCGCTCTCTTCATTTGAAAGGTTTTGTCCACATATATATCTGGTAATCACTAGCGTAGCACTATTTTCAAGAAACTCTGTGAGTGCTAATCCCTATCTACATGCACTATGAGTCTAGGTCTTCCCCAAGTAAACAATCCAAGCTTTCGCTGGTTATCACCATCCAAATATGATGATGCACCCATATTCTTAGTTGTTTGCATTGAAATATATCTTGATACACCTCCACGTCGACTCGTTGGTCATCGTGTCACCCAAGACTGCCCTTTGCTACTTGTTAAAACTTCCACTGCATATTGATGTCTATCATTGGTCTCTGTGTTGTGTTGGCTATGTTGTAAGTCAACCTCGTCCAACATGTTGACCAGCCATGTCTTCCTGTTTGGAGATATCATCCACTTCACTGTAATGTTGGTGTCGCGTCGTCATCCCTGTGGGAACCACATAATTAAGTCGGTGTCTCTCAATGCCAAAGATCTACATATATTAAATTAACACCAAAATTTAATTAGAACTACAAATGGCATATTAAAATTGATTCAAAATAAAAGTCCTAACATAAACATTATAATGTATCAAATGAAATGAACGTCAAAGCTCAATAGGGTGCCTTTTATTATTTTCTTTTTATTATTATTATTATTTTATTTTTATTTTGTTTTATACTTTTATTTATTCACATTTATATAAATATAAATATATATATATATATATAAAGCAATCAAAAAACTTGTTTCAAAAGCTTTACTTATTGAAGGAAAACAAGATAAAAGAAAACTTTTAAAACTAATTTAAAATAACCACCACCTATTACCTTAACCCACTAAAGAGTTAAGAAAAACACAATATAACACTGTTCAAAAAGAGACTTTGGAAATTGTCTTGCAACCTCAAGGATGGGATGGAACCTATCAAAATCAGCCCTCAAAGAACACCCAAAAATACCAAAACAAACAAAACTCCTTAAAAATATGAAGTAAAAGATGGGTCCCAAATTTTGAGGATAGTTGTGGAGAGGCCACAACAGTGCCAGAGCTAGAATAGTATTTATCTCGCCTTCAGGAATTTAGAAGACGTATTCATACAGGTTGACATGGAGTTGTACGAATAATGCCATCGAGTACGAAGAACTATGCTTGGGCTTGAAAAAAGCAAAAAAGCTTGGGATCAGACAACTACTAAATTTGTAGAGATTCTGAGTTAATTGTTAACCAGGTGACCAAAAAGTGTATTTTTAAGTAGCATTACCTGAAGGCATATCACAATAAGGTATGGTATCTATTTGAGTCATTTGTTACATTACATGTTCAAGCAATTTTGTGAGAACGAAATAAACATGCAGATCTCTTAGCATCCCTTGGTGCAAACTTCTCTCCTATTGAGAATGTGGTACGAAAGCCCAAGACTATAAGGTTAATTTATAGACCTTCAATCCCCAACAAGAATATATACTGGAAAGTTTTTGACAATGATGAGCAGATTGTAAATTTTTTGATTAAAGAAGTCGGTAGTGTGGAGGGAAGGACATTGGACGAAGATGAAGTTGAGGGTTTAATCCAACTCAAAAATAATCACATCCCAAAAGGATTGATTACTCTAGAGAGCCTCTTTGATCAGAATGATAGAGCAAAAAAGCATAGGATCAAGGTGGATGAAAAAGAGTATACTAAGCTAAAGTTGGAACCTAACAAGATAATCAAATTCGGGATAGATTGCTCTCTAGAAGAGCTCGAGGAAATTAAGGAGTTGTGTTATGAATTCCTTGACATTGTTACATGGAGTTATCATGATTTGAAAGGGTATGACAAAAATGTGATTCAACACACCATCGAATTGCAGGAAGGGGTAAAACCCTTTCGATAGAAACAATGACCTGTTAATCCAAAAATTGAAGTACTGATGAAAGCAGAACTACTAAAGATGTTGGAGGTAAAAATAATTTACCCCATCAAACACTTGACTTGGGTGGCAAATTTGGTTCCAATATGAAAGAAGAATGGAGATATTCGTCTATGTGTAGATTTTCGTAATATGAACCAAGTATCTCTAAAATATCATTATCCCTTACCGTAGATTGACCAGATCCTCCACGTTGTTGCTAGAGTGCAAATATTTTCGCTGCTTGATGGTTTCTCTGGCTATAACTAGATCTGGGTAAAGGATGAGGACCAACATAAAATAACATTTACTACCAAGTGGGGCACTTTCACCTATCAAATAATACCTTTTGGTCTTTCGAATGCTGGCACCACTTTTCAAAGAGCAATGGATGTCACCTTTGGTGAGTTGTTAAACTGAATCATTGTGATATACCTTGATGATATGACTATTTTTTTACATCACAGGGAAGAGCATGGATCTCATCTAAGATAGGTGTTTGAAAAGTGTCAAGAGTTTGGTATCTCCATCAACCCAAAGAAATCTATCTTTGTTGTCAAGGAGGGAAAGCTCTTGGGACATGTCATTTCAAAGGAAGGGTTAGCCATTGATCCTGTGAGAGCTAAAGCTCTCTTAAAATTGCCACTGCTATCCAATAAGAAGGACCTGTAGTCATTTTTTAGCCAAATCAATTTTGTCCAAAAATTCATCGTCGATTTCGCTCAAGTAGTGAAGCCAATGACTAAACTCCTAAAGAAAAATGTAGACTTCAAATGGATAGAGAAAAGGAAGTAGGCATTCCAAGAAATTAAAGAGAGAATAGTCCAAGCACCAATGTTGATCAATCCGGACTATTCTAAGGATTTTATCCTTTACGCAGTGGGTGAGTAAGAAAGTTATGTCATCATCCTTATGCAAAAGCGAGATGATGGGGATGAACAACCAATCACTTTTCTAAGCCAAGTCATTCAATCGCACTAGGAAAAATATAATTTCATTGAAAAGTAGGTTTATGTGGTTATGAAGTCCCTAAAGAAATTTTGACATTTTATCTCACAAAGCAAGATAATTGTCTATGTTATTCATCCGGATGTCAAGAATTTTATCATTCAAGGAGAGCTTGGTGACAAAAGAGCAGGTTGGATCTCCAAGATTCAGGAGTATGATGTAGAGATTCGATCAACCAAATTGGTTCACGGTCGGGAACTCTGTCAAGAGTTGGCTAAAAGCGTAGCTTCTCAATCACTAGTACCATTACATGATGAGGTTATCAGTAAGAGTAATCTTGCTAACCAAGCAATAGGCGATCACGACTGGACAAAGGACCTTGTCAAATTTTTCACATCTGGAAGGTGTCCACCTCACCTCAACTCCTCACAAAGGTGAAGGTTTAGGCTATAGGCCCTCAGATATGTTTTTCTACCGAGTGGTTTATTCCACAAGAACATAGATGGAGTACTCCTCAGGTGCATTAAAGAGTCTAAAAAATAGAAGATTTTGGAGGAGTTCCACTCTAGCTTGTCTGGTGGACACTATGCAGGAAGGCCTATGGCCTTGAAAATCATCCGGGCTAGATATTTCTGGCCCACTCTTTTTGCAAATGCACACAAAGTGAGTCAAAGCTATGATAACTGTCAATGATATGTCGATAGGAGTAAGAAGGCATCTTTACCTCTACATCCAATCTAGGTAGAAGCTCCATTTCAATAGTGGGGCTTAGACTTTATTGGGGTCATTGATCCCCATTCTTCTGTTAAACATAAATATATTTTGATAACAACTGACTACTTTACTTGGTGGGTGGAGGCCATCCCAACAAAGAAAGTAGATCAAGCAATAGTCATCTCTTTCCTCGAGGGGTTGATTACCCGTTTTGGCATACCAGACACCATTGTGACTGATAATGAGACTCCCTTCATTGGAGTGAATATTACTGAGTTTGCAGGTAGGTATGGA
Source organism: Wollemia nobilis (assembly GCA_028583015.1). Lineage (NCBI taxonomy): Eukaryota > Viridiplantae > Streptophyta > Pinopsida > Araucariales > Araucariaceae > Wollemia > Wollemia nobilis. Next base: position 1,691,941 of record JAQPPZ010001113.1, on the reverse strand, counting down.
ATTTACCTCAAAATATCTTCTAATTATTACCCACAGGGAAATGGTTTAGCCAAGTCCACAAACAAGAACTTGCTTTGGATTTTGAAGAGAACACTCAAAAGCAATAAAAGGATTTGGCATCTACTACTGAACCAAGCTCTATGGGCAGATCACATATCGATTAAGAAGTCCATTAAAACTTCTCCCTACTCCCTGGTGTATGGCAAGGAAGTGGTTTTGCCTACCCACATTGAACTCCTAGTTCTCCAGACTTTGTAGATGCTTAGTGATGAGGATGATGAATCTAACCCCATGAGTGCAAGGTTAGCCCAAATTCTATAGCTTGAGGAAGAAAGAGAGAAGGCGTATGTTGCTTTCACTAAACATGCCAAGATGACGCAGAAGTGGTTCGGCAAAAAGACAACTGAACAAAAGTTTAAAGTTGGAGATTTGGTGCTTAAGTGGAATGAGAACAAAGCCAAGCCCGAAAAGCACCATAAATTTGAGGCTATATGGGAAGGTCCATTCCAGGTTTTGGAGGTGAATTCAGTTAATGCTTATTATCTTCAGGACATGGATGGCCGAGAGCTACCGATTTTGGTAAATGGTCTTCATCTGAAGGCCTACTATCACTAAAATTTTTGGGCACAAGTATGTATATATGTACAGATTTCTCTTTTATTTTTCAAGTATGTTATGCTATAAATAAATAAAATAAAAGAAAAGAAAAAATGGTCTTATTTTACCCCAAGCAAGTAGATTCACCCGAAAGCACATCTTCAGGGATAAAAATTAATTTTACCCCGAAAAGAGTTTTTCGAGACATTCTTTTAAATTTCAAGAGAAAATCATTTAAATGGTCCTTTGATAAAGTGAGTTTGGGAAAAATTAAATGAAGTAAATTGTAAGTAAAGAAGAAAAAGTATACTTTCACCCCAAGAAATGGGCAAAAGTCATTTTCACCCCCTTTTAAGGCGAAAGAGAAAAAAAAGGAAAAAAGGAGAAAAACGATAAGGGGCAATGAAGTTGTTTTAAATTTCGCCCAAGAATATTTTATCATGTAGTTTTATTTGGATGGGGCAAAAGTCTATTTCAGGCGAAATTCCTAGAGAAAAGTAAGAAAAAAATCACATGAAGTTTAAAAGCTCTCTTCTAAAAGGTTTATTTCCGGCAAAGCAAGGCGAAACTGATTTATTTTGCTTTTCCGGTAAAAGCAGTGGTAGTTAAAAGCTTGGTTTTTTTTTAGAAAAGCACTTTTTGAGGCAAAATCAAGGAAGAGGAATATTTTAAAAGGCATTCAAGCTTATGAGTTCGCCAAGCAAATAGGAAGGACGATTTCAGAAGCGCAGATTGTTGAAGGAAGCAAGTTGCAGACTATTTTTGCCCAAGGAAGATTTTAGAAAGTAACGTGCCCATTGGAGGCTTTTCCCAGCAAAGAATGATTTCGGAGTGCCTTTGACATCGTTGAAGAAATAAGTGCACCTAGAAAATTTTAAATTTCACCCGATTCACCCCAGATTGACGTTGTGAAGATTTAAAGCGATGGAATTGATTTATTTTCATCCCGAGGAGCATCCTTCATCGACACATGGCATTTTTCATTCTCGAGGCTACCCGTTGATATTTGTGGAGTGCTTTTCAAGATTGAAGGTGGCCAAAGCACAAGAATCGAGGAAGATTTCGGATGAAAGGAGGTTGAAGATAGTTTAAAAAATTATTAAAAATTATGCCTAGCATGAGGATCGAGATGCACGTTCATCCCAACTTCTTCGAAAATTAGCACATGCATTAAATCTAGTAGATGAAGGTGCAATTATAAATTTGGTGCACCCGCGAAGAGGAGGTAAAAGTTTTATATTTTTTGGAAGTATTGTTGCATCTGGTTAATTGAGTGCAAGAATTATAGGGTGTTTGAGCATTGTTCAAAGATGGGTAAAAAAGTTGTAGAATCAAAGAGCGCCACAGAATCAAAGAAGGTGCAGAAGAAAGTTGAGGGAGGAAAGAAGTCCAAGAAAGCAAGGTGCCATGAAAATGTCGACCTGGATCCATATTCTGATACGCTAGCTCAAGTGGGAGACTACGTTATTACAAATAAGGGCATTGAGAAATTGTGCCAGGATGTAGACGTTGTAGTCCAACAAGGGTTGACACCAGAAAAGTCCTCTCACCATTGCATATCATGCTCATATTTTCTAGTTTTTGTGCACACCAGTTCACTATTACCCAGAGTTGGTGGAAGCTATTTCAAAGTTTTATAATCCTAACACCAAGGTAGTTGAGAATGCAAAAGGGGATGTGTTGTTCACTATCTCATCTGAAGATGTCTAGGAGGCATTCACTTGTGGAATTGCACCTCCTTCGGACTTTGTTTTTAAGAAATTGCACATTGGCGAATAGGAGGAAAAATATCAGTCGATGGTGATACTACACCGATTTCATGGAGAGCCACCTGATAAAAATATCCCAACATGGTGAACTACCAAATTTACCAAAGCCATTGACATATTTTAAGAGCCCGAATTTATTTTCTATGGTGGCTTGGGTTGTGGGTCTCTCGACTGATTCAATAGTGCACAAGTGGTAGGCAACATTGGTGCAATGCATTTCCCAGGTAGAATTCTATGCCCCCACTACTATGACGGTGAGGATGAATCCCATTTTATTTTATTGGGCTGACTATATTGCCAGAAGGATGCACACCCAGCTGGAGAAAATGTAGAGCGAAGGAACCATGGTGTTCAAGCATACATCATTTTTAATCTGGTATTTCTTCTTTCACCTATACAAGAAATTTTCCTTCATTGTAGTTAGGCAGGTTGATAGAGAGAATAGGAAATTGCCAGTATATTTGTGGACCTCCAACTTGTCAAGGAAGGAGTCTTTTTATAATTTTAATCATATGTTTGTGGGTCCTACCCTGGAGTTAATTTTTTGCAAATGTGAGAGGGTACCAAGGGCAATGAGAGAGGAAATCATCTCAAAGGAAAGAGGCAATATATTTTTGTTAACGTAGGGTATTTTTTGTGCATTTTTGGCTATATTGGCAAGCTAGTTCTTCTTCCATATTTTGCCATAGGTCACCTTTTTTCTTTGGAGGTCATTCGCCAACATGATTTTATCAATGATGTATATGGGGTAGGACGAGGAAAAAGAACCACGTGTGCTATACCTTTTCACTTTGAAGGCATTGAGGTGAGCTAGGTGGGCTAGAATCAGTTAATAACTAAGACTTTTTATGACATCGGAATGGTGGAGTTGCCACAGTGGTGGAAGTATGACCCTTTGGGTCACTTCATGGAGCAAATCAAGGCCAAGAGTTTTCATTGTTGTCCAAGGCTAGATATTGAAAAGCACCAAAATAATCTGGATGGGCATGACTTAGAATGGCATGTGGAGAATATGATGTCACTCCCACCATGGCATGACTTTTATGAGATGGAGGTTGAGTATAACCCTATAGTACATAAGCATCAGATTCCTCCACCAGGGTTATTTAGTCAGATGAAGGAGTAGCTTTCGGGTTGGTCCAAGGAAAATATTACAAACTGGTGGATTATGAGGGCTCATCGAGGAAAAATTGGGTCACCATATGGCTTGGTGATGGATGAAATATTTTCAGCCACTTATGATGAGTTCTACACCAGTTATCAATTGATCACTTTCATTGGTATTGTGCCTCGAAGTCTTCAAAAATTCTAGTAGTGAGGAGAGCGTGGCCGAAGAAGAACACCCTATGACCCAAGAAGCACCACTTGTAGAAGAGGAAGAAGGACAAGTGCCAGAGGAGCCACTGCAATATAAGGTGAAAAGAAAATGGGAGAAGTTGCCTATTATAAATATCTCGAAGAAGTGGAGGACTGGTGCAGTTTCGTCAAACCCTCCTCCTATAGTTTTTGCTGAACGAATAGAAGTGTTAGAAGCTATTCCCTTGGTTCGGATAGAGTCGTTGGTCCAAAGTACCAAATTTATAGATATTGAGGAAGATATTGTGATCGGAGCCAAAGGACCAAGCGGAGAAGGAGCTAGTGCCACAACCACCTTCATCCTCATTGGCTCAAATAGCATCGAAGCTTGAAGGTATATTTTCTTCCCCTTCTCCTATTCCCGAGCAGTTGGTGACTATTGTTTCTCCTCCTCTAGTTTCCACTTATGTTTCACCTCCATTTGGCATACCCTCCACTTCAATTTTACTTCCTATTTCCTAGCCTCTAGTCACCAATGCTCCCTCTTCTTCTATTCTTGCTTCTTCTACTTCCCTTTCTTTTAGTTCTTTTGCATCCACCCCGAATCCATTTTCACTTTCTGTATCATCCATTCCAGTAACCTCCACTATGATTGTAAGCACACAAGATCCTCCTTGAGTGAGTGTGACCATGGCTGAACCCCTTGCTTCTGTTCCTACCACCATCTCCATTTCATCAGTCATTTCCACTTTGCTAGTTTCCACTTCCCTTGAGCCGAATCTACAATAGGCTCATTTCCCTTTCACCCCATTTTTGGAGTTGTAGGTGTTTCTCGAGTCAGAGATAGAGGTTGTACTAGAATAGCCCATTGCAGCAAATATCATCCAAGCTCATCTGAGTTCATCACAGTGGTTGAAGAGTTAGAAAATAAGAGAGGCTCTAGCACCAACGAAGCCATTGAAGAAGGTTTCTTTTGATCCCAATGCCATGGAGGCCCATACAGTGAAAATGTTTCCCCAGGTTCATAAGCCTCAAGGAGAGATGACTCCAAGTGACTATACTTATGAGATCATCACCAAGGACCTTACAAAGCTTGACACTACAAATATGATGGGGAACATTCAGGTAGATACGAGCTCCTTGTACCTGCATGGCGAGCACTATAAGAAGTGCTTTTTTGAAGCTGAGGCTAAGATCATCGAGTTGGAGGAGACTTTGGCAAAAAGTCGAGCGTAGTTACAATCCGCATAGTCAAAGGTGACTCATTGGTAGAAAAGGGTGGAAGATTTGGAGAAGGTGATTCAAAAGCACTAGGAGGCCAAGGGAGGAGTAGAATAGTAGGTTGAGGTGTTGAAGGGCCAACTCCAAAATTTGTAGGATCAGTTGGTCGTGAAAGCAACACAAGTGATTGTTTTGACCAAAGAAAAAGTCAAGGAGGCACGCAGCTAGTTTCTTGTTGATTGTAAGACCATGGTGGCAAAGGCAACATAGGTCCTCATGTACCTTTAGGAGATACAGACATTTCATCTCATATGGTCGACATATAGTGGAGTATGACAAAGATCACTTGGAGCCCCTCCTGGTAAAAGTGACACAAATGCAGGTACTGGCTAGATCAGATCTTAGATTTTATCCCATGAGTGACATGGCTCGAGCTTGGGCAAGTGCCAAGGTTATATTGCACCAATATTTTTCAAATATGGACCAAGTTAAGGAGGCTCACAAGCTACTCGATGTGTTTGTTAGGAGAGGAGAGTTTCGACACTCTACTTTAATGCAGTAGCTAATAATGGTTTCCCTAGTTTCACTAATGATCAAGGGAAAATTCTATCAAAGGAGGACCTGGAAGCAGTTTGGGTGATTTTTGTTGATGATGCCTTTGAAATTGATGATTGGGATGAGCCTCTTACTAAATATCATGTGTTGCCTCTGATGAGAAAACTTACACGCATCGAATCTGGTTTGCTGGAGCTCATCCAGTGGGTGAATTACATTGATATGGAGCAAGTGGAGACCTTTAGGTACCTTGTAGATTCACTTAATGACCCGAAGTTGATCAGTGAAGATGCTTGGTCTGAAGCCATTGCAGTATTCGAGGCTACAGTCGTGCATATTTCAGAGGAGGAAGTTGCAGCGAAGGAGGTAGAGGAGCAGAATGGAGTGAGTAGTAAGAAGCCTGATGCACCAAGTGGAGCTGACTCTTGAGCCCAATGGATGAAGGCCTAGGGTTGATTGCATCCATGCGAGTTGGATACCCCGCGAGCCACCAGAAATATTGGTAGTTTTGTCACTTTGCCACATTGAATTTTGTTGAATTTTGATTGTAAAATTTTGATAAATTTACTAAAGGAAGGCGCTACAGTTTTGTTGTTTATTTTACTGTAATTTTGTTTTGCCTTCTTTAAAATAATATTGTTATAAATAAAATGGAAGTCATGAATGCAATGAAGAACTTTGTTGAAAAATGTTTAAGGAGCAAAAGCGTCGGTAGGAGATCAATTTTCAAAAGGAGAAGCACCTCAGAAAGAAGAAATAACTTGTTTTACCCCTAGCCAAAGGTGAAAGTCCTTTTCGCCTCTTTTAGAGGTGAAGCACAGCACAAGGATGGTTTCACCCAAAATAAAGCAAAGGTGATGAAAGAATGTTTGTTTTTGAATTGGCAATAGAATTATAAGGAAGAGCAATGAATTTAAGTGCTTTTACCCCAAGCTTCACTTGCAAAGGAATTTCACCTCAGAAAGAGATGAAAATCATAATTTAATCCAAGAGGAAAGTTAAAGGGAGGAATAAGATGAGTTTCGCCCCAATTGAGGGGTGAAAATCACTTTTGCCCCTCTTGGAGGTGAAACATAATTAAAATGTAGTAAATTTGCCCACGAAGAGAAAAGGTGCAAAAGTCATAAATTCTTAAGTAAAGAAGCAGATTGCTTTCTCCCTAAATGATGGGGTGAAAACCCTTGTCGCCCCTCTTTGGGCGAAACATCATTTTAAAGAGCAAGTGGCTACATCGACAAATGGAGTTGGCAAGTGAAAGGTTAAAAGGGCTTTCACCCCAAGTGAGGGGTGAAACTCCCTTTCGCCCCTCTTTGGGGTGAAACATAGCGTAAAGAAGAATTTTTAAAATATGGTGTGGCGTGAGTCCGATATGGGTGAATTAAAGCAGGTTTTGAAGAAGGCTTTCACCCCAAGTGAGGGGTGAAACTCATTGTTGCCCCTCTTTGGGGTGAAAATGCAATATTAAATATTTTAAAGGCAAAGGAAAGGATTGACATCATGGGGCCCACCTCTAATATATTTGATGTTTTCGACCATGATAGGGGTAAAGATCAAGAGGGAGGCACTTAATACAAAGTTTAAGGCTAGAGAAATCAAAGGTGCCCCTGTTGAGAGGTGCCATGTGGTTTCACCTCTCCAGGAGGTGAATGAGGTTTTTAAAACAAATTTCGGTGAAAAAGAGTTGCAAAGCATGCTACTTCAAAATAAAACAATTAAAGGTGATGTCGCCTCCCCAAAGGGGTGAAAATCCCTATCACCCTTCTCTGGGGTGAAATCAAAGAAGATGATTAAAAGAAGAAGCAGTTGATGGGAAAAATCACCAAGACGTCAGTCAAGAGCCAACAAGCTATGTTGTCACCCATTGTGGCCCCAAAAAGGTTGTTTCACCCTGTTCTTGGGCGAAATCAATTCTTTGCATTTAATTCTCAAGGGCGTTGCTTCCAAAGGTGTGATTTTGCAGATTCTCTTGGGAAGGAGCAAGGAAGGATAAAATTTAATTTTTGAAGCAATGCAAGCAGTGCTCCCAAGATTTTTGCTTCAACTTTGCAATATCAGAGGCCATTCTTGTTCATTTCCAATGCACCACCCACCGACCTTGTTGATTCTCAAAGTAGATTTAATGCTCAATGGACTTTCCTGGTGAAGGTGGAGTTCCAAGGTGCAAGGGTGAAGCAAATTCAATGACCAAGCTCCCAATTTTTAGGTGATTTCATTGCATCCCAATGCACTGATGCTCAAGGCCACTTCCTACCATTTAATCATGTTGATTTCTCCATGTGATTCTCCCACCAAAGTTGGATCGTAGCTTCCATGAAAAATATTTTGACTAGAACATCACTGATGTCGAGGAGGAAATTATTCTCACTGGTTTTTTATCTACTAGTAGGGTTATGCATAGTGGCGAATATTCATAAATTAGGCAAATATTAGGATTTCCATAATTAAAAATTGGTGAATATGAGGACCCTCGACGTTGGCCTATTCGCCTAAAATTTTTAGGACCAATTTTTTCTTAGGGTTAATTTTCCATAATATATATCCAAACATACCCATGTTTGTACTCATTAAAAAGCTCTTTTCAATCCTGATCTAATGGTGGTATTTTTATGAAGTTGTAAGATGATTTAATAGGTTAAAAGTGGCCCCAAATATGAACTTACATTTTAGGGCTTCAAATACCTCAAATTTTGGTATGAAGATGCTCGATTTTATTTGCTTAGGATTCTCCATGATTCACCTTGATTTTTATTAAGATTCACCATTTTTTTACAAGTATATTTTGAGTCCAACCCCTTATGCATAACCCTGTGACTACCAACAATTTGTTTGTAATTGCATTAAATGAAAGAGGTGCAACCCTCTATAAATACTAAGCATTTTGATGTAATAAGAAGGATGGACACTCTACAGAAAAACACTTCAAGTTTTCTACATCAATAGAAATGCTTCGGTTTCTGGTCCTTTAAGTGGTGTTGCACTTGATAATCTTGTCATTTTTGAATGTTTCACTTTCATTATTTTTTGTGTTTAAATTCTTCTTTTGAATTTAATTTTTGCTGGTGAGGGAGTGAATACGAAAATTCTCTTTGGAGTTTATCTTTGCATAACTGCAAGAATTTTATGTGCTGGTATTTCTATTGTATGTTGCTAATGGATGCTTGGTGGAATTTTGGTTGTTAGTTTATCCCCGTCCTATATAGCTGGCTTATAGCCATATTTCCATATTTCTTTCCTGTTACCCTAAGCTTTCAACCAAAGTAGATTAGGAAGAGAGCCAACCCTCTCTAAATATTGGACCAGAGGACATTTCTTTACTTCAACCTTTCAATGTTGGCCAAGTCTAGGGCACACAAAGCATAGGTTTTGTTACTAGGAGGATTCATGACCAACACTTCCTTTTTATAAAAAATGTGTCCAAAGATAGATTTATTCTAGGCTTTAGGGTTGGATTTTATTAGTCTCAATTTTTTTTAAATTTAGAAAATTATAGGCCCTAAAAAAATATTGGCCCACCACTCATTAATCTTATCCTCTAGCTTTGGGTGCTTAAGCCACATGGATTCAAATTTGAAAGGCCTAAGAAATATCTTAGAGACCTGGGAGGATTTTAAAAACAATGAATTATGGTCCAAACCAACCTTAGGAAGAGTCCTCAAAGAAGCATCCCAAAAACAAGACAAACCTTCCTTAGAGATAAAAACTCTATCCAATTTAATCAATAAATGTTGGTTTCCTAATCTCCTATTACTCTAGGTGAACCTATTTCATTTCAGCTCCAAATCCATCAATTCACTCTAATTGATAAAGAGAAAAAAACCCTCCAATACTTTGGCCAAAATAGGATTTCCTTTTTTTTTGTCAGATTGGAATAGAGAGGTATTAAAATATCTGGCCAATATCTAAACTTCATTTTTAAAGCACTCTCGCATTGCTTGCAACTTAGCTTCTATCCAAATATGAGTTAGGAGCATACACATTAGACATGACCCACCTACAGTTAGTTTCTCTATAGAAATATATAACATTGATAACTCTATTAGATGTTGAAATGATATCTCCATCCAACTTCTCAGGGTCCCAGAGAAAGAGTAGACCCCCTAAGGCCCCCCAAGCTAGACTAGGAGCTAGTCTCACATCCTTCCAGATAGAGTTTTTAATTTTGATAGTGTTACCTTCCTCAATTTTGGATTCTTGGATCAGTAAAATATCTATAGCAACCCAAAAATAGACCAACCCAAGAGAGAGTTATTATTATTACTATTTTTTGAGAACTCAAAAATATTCACCAAGAGTATCCATGGAATTTATTTTATTAGGCATATCCACATTTTGAGTCTATGATACTACAAACGTCTCTCGAGTAGATAGGAGAGGTCAAACTCCCATGGGTACTGGATTTTACCTTGTATACCTCCATGGTATAAAGGATGCTTTAAAAAGGGTCACCCCATATTTTTGGCATTCTCCATGAATACAAAATTCTTGATCCTAGCATTGGGATTATCTTGATGAGGCTAAATAATACCTCATTTTTGCACCACTTTTTGACATAAAACTACCATATTTCAATATATATATATATATATATATATGCTAAATATTTGATTAAAGTACATTATTTCATTGATGTTTGTATGATTAAGTGTTAAGAGATAATATACCACTATTTTGATTATTTTCTACATTTTCTATCCTATTTTTGCATGATTTTAGTACTAAAACAACATAGTGAAATTAATAGTAAATAATGGTTTTTATAAATTATGATTGGTTGAGCTATTTTGTATGGTTTTTCCACCTAAAATATTTTTTTGAGGTGATGTGGTGCCAAATCAGCCACTCTGATGTTGAAACAGGGTATGATAGCTGTACACAACATATTCTAGGTAGCCACCTACAACATTAAAGGAAGACCAAGATAAAGTCAAGGTACTAAGTTGAAACCTATTGGAGAATGTTAAAAGAAATGCAAGAGGACTTACCATGCACTCAAAATTTCCCCCACATGATTAAACTGTCAGCAACAGAGCATTATAGGTATTCAACCTGATATTCCGGATCTACTCCAGAATGATAGGCAAAAAATAGTCAATAGTAGCAAAAAAAATAGAATTTAGACCCAATATGCAAGGAGAAAATAAGTTGGCATGAAGATAGGTGTGGAAAGTTATGATGCACCCATTCTTGGCTAATTCCTACCACATTGGAAGCATAGATAAATGTAAAATTGGCTACCAACATGGATTTTTTCTTAAATTTGACTAAGTTTGCTATAACAGAATAATAAATCAAGCATAAGTAGTGCATTGTTGATTTTGTATTTGTAAATAGGGATGTAAGAATTAGTATAAATAAGACTACTTACCTATTGGTTGGAATTATTCATGAGTTAGTCAAAAGTAAAAAATTAGAGTCAAGCTTAGTGGATTGTATTTTGCAAACTGTAATGGTAGCATTAAGTAATAAAGTGCAGTATTTTTAGATGTGTTAAACTGTGAGTGAATGAGTGCTTAAGACTTAGTTTTGAGTGTTGAATAACTTTCACTAGACTAGGGAGCAAGGGCCCACTCTCGTGGCTGGTGGAAGGAGCTATTTTGTATGTGGCATCTTCTGTTTGTAGTCCTCACCATTGTACAAGAACATCAATGATGCCATAATTTTGAAGAATGCAAGAATGTCAATCCAAAATTTGTTTGTACTTCAGAGTGATAGATCTCGTGTTGTCCAACTCAGTAATGTTGATTGAGTCTATACCTTTTTTTAATTGCCCTTTTCAATGAAGAAACATGAAAGACTAGATGGATCTTAGAGGTGGGTGGTAGGGCAAGTTTGTATATGACTAAACCAATCCACTGTAATACTTGATGAGGACCATAGAATTTTGCAATAAGTTTCTCGCATCCATAAAGTTGTATCAAGGATTGTTTGTATAGTTAAAAATAAAGAAATATTGTATTCCTACCTTAAAGCTATGCTCAATATAATGGTGATCTACTTATTAATGCATACATTTCTAGATTGTCTTCAAATTCTCCTTGAGATGTTGAAGAATTGTTGCCTACTAATGAAAAGTGGTATCTACTACTTGAACTCTAGAACTATTTGGAATGTAGGAGAAAGGTGTTGGTAGATGGTGTCCATATACTGCTTCAAATGGTATGACCTTGGTAGTTGTATGATGCAAAGTCTTATACCACCATTCAACTATAGGAATTCATTTAGCCCATTGGGTAAGATGTTCGAATGCAAAGCAATAGAGATATGTTTCCAATAACTTGTTGACAATATTTGTTTGACCATCTATTTGAGGGTGGTATGTTGAACTCATTTTAAGGTGAGTGCCCTACAATTTAAATAGTTCTTGCCAAAAGTGATTGGTAAAAGTAGGGTCCCAATAAAAAACAATAGATTTGGGCATACCATGAAGGTGAAAGATGGAGTCTAAGAATATTTAGGAAACTAAAGAGGTTGTCTAAGGGTGAGCTAAGGAATAAAAATGAGCATACTTGGTGATATGGTCCACTATCACCAGAATGATAGATTTACCCCTATATTTTGGTAGTCCTTTAATGAAATACATAGAAATATTCGTTCATAATTGTGCTAGGGTTGTGAGAGGTTGAAGTGTTCCTGGAGTGCAAACCATTTCTCCCTTCTTTCATTAGCACGTATTACATTTTACCACAAATTTTTAAATATCTTTCATTCCCTTCTAGAATAAAGTGTGCTTAGCCCTATCATCATTTTTAAGAAACCCTAAATTTCTAACAGTACGTGATGCATGCATTTTTTGCCATATGAATTTTCAAATTTGTGAATTTTTAGGGATGACAAGATGATCACAATATCTCATATGTTGTCCATCCCACACATATCTAGGGCATGAGTTGATATCATCTTGATGTTGTTGAATAAAATATTACAAACTTGAGTCCTTAGTCATCTATTCCTTGAGTTTATTGGTCCATTGAGGAAGTGGTGATGATATAGCATACAACATACTTTGATACTCATATTGGCATGAAAGTGCATCCACCACTATATTCTCCTTTCCTTTCTTATAAGTAATTTCATAATAATTCCCCAATAGTTTGGAGACTCACCATTGTTGTTTTGGGGTGGCTACCCGCTATTCCAAGAAATACTTAAGACTTTGGTGGTTTGTTTTGATTGAAAAATGACACCCAATGAGGTATGGCTGCCAATGATTGACAACATGCAAAATGGCCAACATCTCCTTTTCATAAGTTGATTTTCCCAAATTTCTACTTGATAGTGCCTTGTTGGTGAAAGCCAATGGTCTTCCTTCTTGCATCAAAACTACCCTAATTCCACTACCTGAAGCATCACTTTCAATTATAAAGGGTTTAGAAAAATCGAGCATTGCTAACATTGACATTGATATCATAGCTTGTTTTAGGTCCTTGAAAGCTTGTTTTGCTAGTTTTGACCACATGAATGAGTTCTTCCTCAACATAGTTGGTAATGGGGCTGCTATCTTCCCATAGTTCTAAATAAACTTTTGATAATACCCAATGAGACCCAAGAAACCTTAGATTCCCTTGAGGGTTTGAGGCTTTATCCATTCCTGTATAGCCTAAATTTTCTTTGGGTCCACTTTAACTCCATCCTTTGATACAATGTGACCTAAGTACTCTACCTCTTGCATGCCAAAAGAACACTTTGACCACTTTGCATAAAGCTAGTTCTTAGACAAAAGCTATAAGGCTTGATCCAAATGTTTGAGATGCTCCTCCCAAGTACAACTATAAATCAAAATATTATCAAAGAAGACTCAAATGAATTTGTATAGGAAGGGTAAAAAAATTGCATTAATTAAACTTTAGAAAGTGGAAGGTGCATTGATCAGACCAAAGGGCATGACCAAAAAATTGTAATGCCCTTCATGAGTTCTAAAGGGAATTTTAGGAATGTCTTCTTCCTTTATTCTAATCTAATGATAGCCTAGACGTAAATCCAAATTTGAGAAATATTGAGCACCATGCAACTCATCCAACAACTCATCAATTACATGAATAGGAATTTTTCCTTGATGGTTATTTTATTGAGTTCTCAAAAATCCACATACAACTGCCACGACTCATCCTTTTTATGTACCAATAGTATTGGAGAGGAATATGGACTAACACTGGGTTGAATAACCCTTATTGTAAGCAATTCCTACATTATTATTTTTTCTCTAATTTTTGGACATATGGATACCTATATGGGCAGATATTTGAAGGGAGACTACCTAGAACAATATGTATTGCATAATCATGAGTACGACAACAGGATAGGCCCTTAGGTTCCTAGAAAAATATTGTATTTCTTTCCAAGAGCAATTGTTACTCCTCATGTAGTTTTGTTTCATTGTTAATTGGGGCTTGTATAGCAAACAATTACACCATGATTCCATGAAATAACTTTTTAATAGCTTCTTCATTTTGTGAGATGAAACAAGTTGAGTAGCACAAGCCATCACTCCCATAGAGTATATTCAATTTTATGTTCAAAAAAATTCCACACTATTGGTCCTAATGTTCTAAGCCACTATGTTCTCAATACAACATCACACCCTCCCAAGGGAAGGGCAAACATAGTAGCCTTAATATTATATTCTCCTATTTGTACTTTGATATTTCTACACTTACCCTTACAAGGCAAAGTTCCTCCATTGGCAATCATGACCTCAAAGGAATTATAGGTATTTATATAACAATTTATTTTCTTATCCACTCTAGGATCAACAAAGTTGTGTGTGCTACCAGAGTCAATGGGAATTATTTGTTGTCCTTTGAAATACCTTATCACCTTCATAGTTGTGAGTCTAAGATTCAATTAACCTTAGATTAACATTAGGCCAAAGGTAATAAATGACACGAAAAATACAAAGCCAAAAATATTCATTAAAATAACCAGACGATAAATACATTAACATAAACCTTATATAGGCTTAGAACATGCGTAATAGTAGGGAAGGGAAGGTGGAGGAAGATCGGGGAGTTTAGAGAGAACGGAGGAGTAGGAAGTGGAGTGGGAGGTGGCAGCGAGCGTGGGGAGAGGAAGGGAGTGGAGTGATAAGGGAAAATGGACGGCAGGAAAGGAGGAAGGTGAATGGAGGGATAAGGAGAAAATGAAGGAAAGGGAGAAGGAAAAATCATGCCGACCATCCAACAAGATTAGCCGACAAAAGGTAAGTGTGTTCACACTGGGCTTAGAAAAACTAGATTTTTCTAAGCCTGTTTCAAGCTAAGTCCTGTTCACACTTGCAACATTCTCCCCCTTAAAGTTGAGAGAACTGACTATACAGTCTCTCAGCTTTACAAATTGAGCTTTAGCCAGCGCCTTGGTGAAGATGTCAGCGACGTTCTCCAAAGTGTGGCAATAGTGAAGCTCAACAATATCAGTTTCCACCATATCTCGGATGAAGTGGTACTTCATATCAAAATGCTTTGATCTACTATGGTGGACAGGATTGTATGCCAACTGAATGGCACTGATGTTGTCACAGAATATTCGATTTGGACCACTTTTCTGCTCTCCAATCTCTTCTAATACCTTTCGGAGCCATAGAGCTTGAGTACTAGCATGAGTCACCGCTATATACTCAGCTTCTGTTGAAGATAGTGCTACTACTGTCCGCTTCTTGGAACTCCAAGTTATTAGGCCCGAACCAAGACTAAAACAGTTACCCGATGTGGATTTTCTATCATCAATATTGCTGCCCCAATCACTATCACTAAAGCCTTCAAGCTTGATAGTATCACTTTTGTAGTACTTGGATTCCAAAATCCAATGTACCCTTCACATATCTCAAAATCCTTTTAGCTGCCTGCAAATGCAGCTCGGATGGATTAGACATAAATCTAGAAACAAGAGATACAACATACTGAATGTCTGGTCTGGTGTTGGCGAGAAACATCAAACTCCCAACAATGCTTCTGAAAGTGGTCACATCAACTTTCGGTGCTCCATCATCCTTGCTTAATTGGATCCCATGTCCAATTGGAGTTGCAACCGATTTGCATTGCTCCATAGCAAACTTCTGAATCATATCTCGAGCATACTTAAGTTGACAGATGAAGATCCCTGAATCTGTCTGATGTACTTCCATTCCAAGAAAGTATTTCATCAAGCCAAGATCCTTCATCTCAAATTCCTGCATCATGGAGTGCTTGAACTCCATGTTAACTTTTTCATTACTACCCATAAAAATGAGATCATCCACATACAAACAAACTATGAGGATGTCATTTCCTTGATTCAAGTAGTAGAGCGTGGGTTCATTTTTGCTTCGAATGAACCCATAATCTTGAAAGTACCCATCAATGCGTGAGTACCAAGCTCTCGGTGCCCGCTTGAGGCCATAAAGAGCCTTCTTCAGTTTGTAAACAAGATGTTCCTTGTCTTTCTCTTCAAATCCCTGTGGTTGCTCAACATACACTTCTTCTGTCAAGTAACCATTTAGAAATGCACTCTTTACATCCATGTGTTGGACTGTCCATCCCTTGTGTGCAGCTAAGGCAAGAACTGTTCTGATAGTCTCCTGTCTGGCTACAGGAGCAAAAGTCTCTTCATAATCAATTCCATATTTCTGAGTAAATCCCTTTGCAACTAATCTCGCCTTGTGCCTCTCAATGCTACCATCAGCATTAAACTTGGTCTTGTAGACCCACTTACATCCAACACGTTTCTTTCCTTTAGGAAGCTTCACCAGCTCCCAAGTGTCATTGTTTTTTATAGAGGTGATCTCCTCTTTCATGGCATCTTGCCAAATATTTTGAGTACAAGCCTTCTCATAACTAGAAGGTTCAAGTTGTGTATTAGTTAACAAAGCATAGTTAACTAAATCTCCCCTAGGTTCCTGCTGGGAAACATCATCACCATACAAGTGCATATTTTCTAATCTTTGTAGAACATAATTCATTTCACTAGCTTGACTCCTAGTGTATCTTTTTGAAAAATTCTTATCCAACATCTGATATGATGGATGATTCTGTAGAGTTCTCTTACCTCTGGATGGAGAATCGATGTCCATTGGTGAGGAACTTACTGATCTCTACGGAGAAGGACTTGGTGAAGAAGTTGAATCAGAAGATGAACCTGGATCTCTGGGAGGAGACTGCTTACTTTTCTGTGGTGTCTGTTGTTGCACCTGCTTAGAACCTACATCACTAGATTCATCATCACTAAAAATCTGGGGCTTACCCCATTCTCCCCCTTCATCAAAAATCACATCCCTGGAAAGCACAAACTTTCTTGTCCTGGGATTGTAGAGTCTGTAAGCTTTTGTATTCTCACAATATCCTACAAAGATGCATGCTTGACTCTTTGGATCGAGCTTCTTTCTTAGCTCATCAGGAATGTGAGAATATGCCAGCGAGCCAAACACTCTAAAATACTTAACATTTGGCTTTTTACCATACCAAGCTTGGTAAGGTGTCTGTCCTTCCAAACTTGCAGTAGGACTTCTGTTCAAGATATGTACGCTGGTCCTGGCTGCATCTGCCCAATATGAATTAGTCAAATGCTTCGTCTGAAGCATAGACCTTGCCATCTCCACAATGGTGCGATTCTTCCTCTCTGCGACACCATTCTTGCTATGGAGTGTAGGCAGCTGTGAACTGCCTCTTAATGCCATGTTGCTTACAAAAATTCAAGAACTCATTAGAGGAGTATTCTCCTCCCCTATCTGATCTAAGACATTTTACAAAATATCTACTCTCACTTTCAACTCTTGTTTTGAAATCGACAAAGCATTCAAATGCTTCATCCTTATATTTCAAAAAATATATCCAACACATTCTAGTAAAATCATCAATGAAGAGTAGGAAGTAAGAGTTGTTACCAAGACTCTTGGTCTGCATCGGACCATAGATGTCTGTATGCACTGGCTGGAGTGGATAGCTGGCCCGCCATGCTTGTCCATGAGGAAATTTTGATCTGGCATGCTTCCCAAGAGCACACCCTTCACAGACTTCCTTACTATCCTGAACTTTAGGAAGTCCGGTTACCATCGCTTGTGAAGTTAGCATTTTCAAACTAGCTGAATTCAAATGACCATATCTCAAGTGCCATAGGACACTTGGATTGGAAATAGCAACATTTGCTAACTTATCTCCCCCTGGCTGGCCAAACTTTAAAGGAAACAATCTATTCTTTGACATTGGCACTTGTGTAATGATTCTATTACTGTTATTTTTATCAAAAATAGTGCATTTACCCTCATCAAAAAGCAACTTGTAGTTCTTTTCTAACATTTGACCAACACTTAAAAGATTGTGTTGAAGATGGGGTGTGTAATAGATATCACTTACATGTTTGACGCCTTCTTTAGTTGGAACTGCCATTGCTCCAATGCCTTCAACTGCCAATGATTTATCATCTCCCAATTTGATGCTGGATTTGTATGAGGAGTTTAGAGTAGCAAAGAGCCCTTCTTTGCCACTCATATGGTTTGAACACCCAGTGTCCAAGATCCATGTATCATTCATGTTCTGATCTGCCTGACCATAAGAGAGAAAGAGATTTGTGGCCTCTTCCTCTTCTCCAAAATTTCCAAACTGACTGCTCTGGTTGCTACTAGTTCCTTGTGAAGTCTTTGTCCAACAGTCACGAGCATAATGGCCAAGTTTGCCACAATTGTAGCAAGATTGTTTTGACTTATCTCCTCCTTTGCCTCTGCCTGATTGTTTTCCTCTATTTTGTTGTCCTCCTCTATTCTGTTGTTCACCTCTGTTTGAGAATCCTCCTCTGTTCTGATTTCCTCCTCTGTTAGGAGTTCCACCTCTCTGATTATTTTTGCCTCTACCTCTATTCTGTCCTCTGCCACGGCCTCTACCTCTGCCTTCTTGTGAAGCAAAGGCTTTATCATCTCCTCCGTAACTTGTGGAAGGAGTTTGTTGTAACCTCTCTTCATGTGAGAGAAGTGAGCCAATTAGGGATTCAAAAGACAGAGAAGTTAGGTCTTTGGATTCTTCTATAATTATGGCAACTGAATTCCACTTAGGAAGAAGTGTCCTCAACACTTTCTTCACTATAACTTCAGGCTTTACATCTTCTCCTAAAGTGACCATCTTATCTACTACGACTTTCACACGCATGCAGTAATCACCAACCTTTTCACTCTCTTGCATTTTAAGAGTCTCAAACTCTCGTTTCAAGGTTTGTAGTTTAACTTGTTTGACTTGGTCACTACCCCTATAACTTTCTTTTAAAGCATTCCAAGCAGATTCAGCAGTTATAAAAGAAGCTATTCTAGGGAAAATACTTCTATCAAGGGCGGCTTGGATATGATAAAGGGCGGAAGAATTATTCTTCTGTGCTTCCTTTCTAGCCCTTTTATCAGCCACATTCAAAGCTGCCCATTCAGCAACAGTAGGTTCAGTATATCCCTCTTCAATCACATCCCAAAGACCTTTGCCTATCAAAAGAGTTTTCATTTTAATTGACCAATACTCGTAATCACCACCATTGAACTCAAGGATTGGTAGACTAGTATTGGAAGCCATATTAGAAAGCAAACTTTATTGCAACTTCAAACAAGTAGTACAAAGAAGTACAAAATAGATCACTGATTTACTGATTTAAATCAAATCTAGCTTTCTTAATATGCTCACCGATTTGGCGTTCTTCTTCTCGAGGATCACCCAAAATTGGAAAGGTGAAATTGTCTCGCTTCGTCGTCACTAATTATAATGACTTCAGTGTCTGCTGTTGGTTCATAACTTCTTTTGAGAACATTTCATTCTTCAATTGCAGGTTTCACCTCCACTGGTTCTTCTTCCTCTTCTTCTTCTTCTTCTTCTTCTTCTTCTGGTTCTAAATCAGGAGAGCGTGGTGTATAGCTCTCACTTGTTTCTACTTCAGGCACTACAGGTGTATAACTGTCACTTGACTGTCCTTCAGGTACTATTTCAACCGTCTCGGATTCAACTATCCTTTGCCCGAAGATATTATCTTCAGAATCTGCCTCATAGCTGAATCTGGTTTCCTCGGATGAGCAATCACTTGATTCTCTAATTGGCAAAACACTGTATGAAGTCCATACCGCTGGACTTTCCCGTCAAAGGAATCAGGAGTCTCTCTTCTCAACAGAGAGAGTAATGCATTATAGCATCCGGTTGACCGGATCATCTACCCAGAATCACACCGTATGAACTGGGTTACAACTTAGTATGATGCCAAAAAAAAACTTTTTATATCAAAATATCTTTGCACCCTTTTATTTTTTTAAAATTTCTAAAATTTGTTTTAATAAAGACTTTTTAAAAAAATTAACAATTTCCTATATATATTTTTAATTATTATTTTTTAAATGAAATGGATATTTAAAAAACAATAATAAAAAAACATATATAGAAATTATAATTTTTAAAAAAACTTTAAAAAAAAAAATAATAAAAATTTAATTAAAAAATTTAACCTTTTTTTTTTTGGAAACCCCTTGGGATTCGAACTGGTAACCTCCGCTGTCTACCCGACGATCTTAGCCGCTGCACCACGCAGCTTCGGATGGTAGCAAGGAAACAAAAAAAATATTTAAACCTCCATAAATCGCGAAGTCACAAAAAAAATAAATTTTTACCCCGGCGGGATTCGACCCCGGGTCTCTGCTCTGCAAGGCGGGGAACTTCACCGCTAGGCCACGCTAGACGGACGGGATAAGAGAGGAAGGACGTTCTATTTCATATGGCGGCAGAATAAAGTTTGAAAAAAAAAAAATTCCAGTTTTTAATCCCACATGCAGTGGGCAACAAGCGTTTCAAGGCTTTATCAAACCCTGCGAACGTTGTTAGGTCGATTGCCTTCGGGCAATCGATCCGCCAACCTTTTGCCCGTCAGACGACCAATCAAACGCCACCACGTGGCACACATCGGAGCTCTCGTCCACGTCAGCCACCATGTCAGCAGTCGTCCACGTCAGCCAGCCACGTCAGCACTCGTCCACGTCAGGTCTCGATCAGCCTCGATCCACGTGTTGCCAGCTCTGCCGCCACGTCAGCCTACTATCAGATCCTCGGGATCTGTGCGATCGCCTCTTCGCCGCTCCTCGAGATCCGTGCGATAGCTTCTTCGTCGCTCCTCGAGATCCATGCGATAGCTTCTCCATCGCTCCTCGGGATCCATGCGCTTCGGCTTTCGTGCCTTACCTCGGCCCTCGGGATCCGTGCCCCCTCTGCTCTGATACCAGTGTGAGTCTAAGATTCAATTAACCTTAGATTAACATTAGGCCAAAGGTAATAAATGACACGAATAATTAAAGCCAAAAATATTCATTAAAATAACCAGACGATAAATACATTAACATAAACCTTATATAGGCTTAGAACATGCGTAATAGTAGGAAAGGGAAGGTGGAGGAAGATCGGGGAGTTTAGAGAGAACGGAGGAGTAGGAAGTGGAGTGGGAGGTGGCAGCGAGCGTGGGGAGAGGAAGGGAGTGGAGTGATAAGGGAAAATGGACGGCAGGAAAGGAGGAAGGTGAATGGAGGGATAAGGAGAAAATGAAGGAAAGGGAGAAGGAATATCATGCCGACCATCCAAGCAAGATTAGCCGACAAAAGGTGAGTGTGTTCACACTGGGCTTAGAAAAACTAGATTTTTCTAAGCCTGTTTCAAGCTAAGTCCTGTTCACACTTGCAACAATAGTTTGGTGGGTAGTTATTGCTACTAAGGCATGGACTAAAATTTCTCACTGGGGTTCTTCTTTGGCTTCAAGCTTCTCTGTGTGTTCCTCTTCTTGATGCTCCTCTTTCTCCTCTTGGGATTCTTTGGTTGTAATCCATCCACATAAAGCAAATACAATTTTTGTTGCACACATTTATGTCTAGGTTAATACTTCTCATCACAATTATAGCATAGCCCTTGAGCTCTACGAGCTTCCATCTCTTCTCGAGTCAATCATTTGATAGTGGGTGATTTATTAGCTAGATTTGATGTTGGCTTAGATGAAAATGGAGGTCATGCTTGTGGAAACTTGGAGGTTCATCTCATAGTCATTATCTTTTGCCATCCTAGCCAACCCTATCACCTACACCAAGGTATGTGGTTTGAACATTTTGACCTCAACATTGTTATGGGATTATCATGACATCACATATTGTCCAATAAGATTTGAACCTATGCCTCCTTATTAAGATCTTACAATTTTAACCATTTAAGTTCATGTCATTTGAAACTTATCTTAATAGAGGAGGGAAAAAGAAGCTTTTAAACCTTTTCTATAAATAGAATATAGAATGGAATAGAATAGAAGGTTTTAAAAAGGTTAAAAGTAGCCTATATACTAGAAACTTTACAAAGAACTATGGTTTCTAACCCCAAAATCAGACACAATTATTTTTCTTTCTACAAGTTGATCTTTTGCTATTGATTTTGATGATGAATTCTTCTACTTTCTCCTCTTCAAATAATTATTACAATAATTCACTATTAAAGTATTTGTATAACTAACTCCAATGTCACAATATGCCTTATATTCTAAAGTAGAATGCTTCTATATCTCGACTTCCATTGAAGTATAAAAAGTATATATCCGACGATCAAAAGCGAAAAATCAAACTTACATATTATAATTAAATTATAAATTTCAACACAACCTTCACATACTCAAAATATATTTATTAATGTTGAGATTTCATTGTACTAAAAACTTCAAACACAACTAGAGCTGAGAACGGAGAAGAGCCGCAAGAGACCGAGTCAGAGAAAAGGCTGATAGAATCTATATGGCTATATCCAACCCCAGACTAAGGAGCACATGCAACACCTACTTTAGCATTGAAATTAGCAGAAACAGACGACAACACATGCAACACCTATCTTAATCTTCAAATTAGCAGAACGGACAACAACACATGCATCACCCACCTAAGCTTTGAAATGAGCAGAAGAGGAGGGCAAGCAGTACAAAAACACAGGGCACTATGCCGTTGCATTTCTTGCAATTTATTTTTCAATGTCACTCAACATTTTTACCACTTGTCTCATGCTTGGCCTGTCATTTGCCTCAGCCTCTGTACATTTCAGTGCTATTTTTATTGTGCTCACAATCTTTTCTTTTATTCTTGACCTTTTGAATTCATTTCGAAGCTCTTGATCTATCACTACGTCTTCAGCTTCATTAGATGATTTTACCCAACTGACGATGTCCATGCCCTCTTGAGAACTTGAATCCAAAGCCTTTTTCCTTGTTATTAATTCCAACAAGACCACACCATAACTGTAGACATCCATCTTCTCTCTTATTCTGGTTGCTTCTCTACATTCTGCGGCAAAAGCAGATAAAAATCGCATGAAAACAAGCAAGGAAAAAAAGCTTCTAACCAGGTTCAAAATTAATGTTCAAGCAATGTTCTTACCAGGGGCAAAGTAACCCAAAGTCCCTCTAATTGAAGAAGAATCTATAGTCAAAGATGTATCTATGAGTTGGGCAATTCCAAAATCAGATATGTGAGGTTCCATATCTGAATCCAACAGTATATTGGAGGGCTTGATATCTCTGTGTATAATTGGGGGGCAGCAGTCATGGTGAAGATATGACAGTCCATGAGCAATGCCAATGGCGATCTTGTAACGTGAATCCCATCCCAGAGCTGGAGATGGCCTCATCTCATGCAATACATCATTTAGACTTCCATTGTGCATGTATTCATATAAAATCAACCCACAATCTCTGTATTTCCAGAATCCCAATATTTTAACTAGATTTCTATGGCGGCTTTGTAGAGCCATTTGGATCTCCCTGTTCATGCTCATGTCATCACTCTGTCCACAGGCTAATTGAATTCTCTTCAAGGCATAGAGTTCACCTGAAGGCAACTCTACTCTGTAAACAATCCCTTCGCCACCTTTGCCTATTTTGTATCTATCACTTAGATTTTCTGTTGCTTGCAAAATCTGGTATAATTCGTACGGCAACTCTGAGGCAGGTTTGGGGGATAGCGATCTCTGTAGTATCATGACCACTACAAAGAAAGCCAGCAAAATTGGCCCACCAACAATGAGCACTGTATGGACCCTGCTCAGATGTTTGCTCTGCAGAGATGAAGACGAATTAGTGCTGCATGTACAGTGACTTTTTTCATCCTCTACTAAACACAAACCTGGGTTATCGGCGAATGAATTTGAAGAGGAATTACATAGCTTCCACCACGACCTGGGTATGCATCCTGCGAGCTGGTTATTGGAGACATTTACTTCCACAAGTGACAATAAACCCTCAAATGTAGAGGGAAGGCTACCAGAGAGATTATTCGATGATAAATCCAGGCTCACTAGTTTGTCTAGATTACCCAGTGCTGCCGGAATTTTCCCCTCCAATTTATTATTGCCAAGACTTAAGCCAATGGAAAGAGTCTCTAATTTTCCAAGAGATGAAGGGATGCTACCTTGAAACTGGTTTTGTCCCAGATTGAGCTCCAGCAGCTGGTTCCAGTTAGAGAGGAAGTCTGGAATTCTTCCGCCCAAACGGTTTCCTTGTAGTACTAGACGCTGTAATTTCTCCATGCTGGCTAACTGGTTCGGTAGCGAGCCATTCAATGAATTGAAACTCAAGTCCAGTGTATACAAGAGTTCACATTTGCCAAGCTCGGGAGGCAGGGGGCCGGTCAGTTTGTTGGAGTAGAGATTCAACTTTTGTAGTTTTGAGAGTTGTCCCAGTTCTTGAGGGATAGTACCATTAAGCTGATTCATGGACAGGTCGATAGAGCTCAGATTTTTGCACTGCCCAAGGCTTGAGGGTATTTGTCCTTGCAACTTATTATTCTTCATTTCCAGGAAGTAAATCTCACGATTGGAAGCCAGGAAATCGAACGGGATAATACCAGTTAGATTGTTGTTGCTTAGTATCAATCGCCTCAAGCTCGAACATTTGCCAATTTCTGCAGGAATGCTTCCTTCTAAGTGATTGCCTCCCATGACTAGAATCTCCAATTTTCCCGAAGAGCACAGTGCTGGTGGTATTGTTCCCGTGAGTCGGTTCCCAGTTAGATCAAGTTCGGTGAGATTGATGCCGGCACCCAATGTGGGTGGTATTGTGCCAGATAGTTGATTACCAAAGAGGTTAACTATGCTCAGACGCTTGAGATTAGAAATCTTTGGAGATATGCTTCCTGTGAGACTGTTGTTGTACAATTGCAGTTCCTCCAGGTTCTCTGCTTCGAAGAGCTGTTGAGGAACAGGACCATGCAATGAATTATCGAACAAATACAGAATTTGTAAACTCTTTAACTGGCCTAGCTCCGGAGGGATGAACCCCACAAGGTTGTTTATGTGCAATCTCAAATCTTTCAACTTACTACAATTCGCAAGTTGTGCAGGGACAATGCCGGACAACAAGTTCTCATTTAAGTAAAGCTGTGACAGGACTTGCAGCAATCCAAGGGAGGACGGTATGTATCCTGTGAGCTGATTTTGGTCGGAGGACAAGATTGCGAGACTGCTACAGTTGCCCAATTCCCAAGGTATTTCTCCACTGAAACTGTTGTTTGACAAATTAAGGTCGTGGAGATTTTTACAGTTACCGAGTGATTTGGGAATCCGGCCTTGGAGCTTATTAGAGTTAACATAAAGGGAAGCCAATTGTGAAAGCTGACCTAGGGATTCTGGCAACTTTCCAACCAGATGGATTTGGTGCAGATAAAGCTCTGTGAGATGGCTGCAATTGACAATGGATGAAGGTATCTCTCCACTTATGGAGTTCTCTCCCAACCATAGGCTGGATAGGCGAGTGAGATTTCCAACATTTGAGGGGATCAGTCCAGTCAAATTGTTGGTGCTCAAGTAAATCACTTCCAACAGGGGAAGCGCAAAAATTGACTTGGGAATGCTTCCGTGAAGGAAGTTGTTATACAGCGACAAGCATCTCAGCTTTTTGAGGCCACTCAATTGGAATGGGATTTGGCCATGGAGATTATTCTCGGAGAGATCTAAATACTCCAGCTCTGTGCAATTCCCAAGCTCGGGAGGAATTGTCCCAAAGAGATTGTTTGCACTCAAGTACAGTTCCTTCAAATTGTGTAAGCCACCAATGGCAGAAGACAACGTTCCAGAAATGTTGTAGTTGGAGAGGTCGAGAACACTTACAGTGTAGTCGGCATGACAGGTGACTCCTTCCCAGTGGCAGGGGTGTTCATCGGAAGAATTCCAAGTGAGTGGTACGTTCAAGTGTTGAACAAGGGAGAGGAGAAGAGTTCCATCCCTGTTCAGTCCTCCTCCCACGGACTTCACCTCAAATGAGAGGATGACCACCATCCATTTCATTAGCGAGACTAACAATGACCGCATTCTGAAAGCTCTTAATGGAAACAATTTCATGTGAACACGTAGGGTAATGGACGGCGGCCGACACAATTCCAGGAGCCTATAAATAATCCAAAGCGAAGAGATGGAAGGAGGAAGGCAGCAGCAGGGTCGTATCTTCTGAGTTGTTCTCCATAGATGTTGGTGGATTGACCCTGAAAGACCTCCACCATCCCGTCTTCGTGGGCTGTGTTGGACGTTGGTGGGGCTTGTTGCTTTTTGCCTTCTTCGTGGGCGGAATGGCTGGTTCCTTGGCATTACTAGGAAACACAATATGTCTGAAACTTACCGAAATTGTCGCAACTACCCCAAAGAAAATAGACCATTTGCAAATTGATTTAAAAACTCCTGATTGTATAATGTAGGCCTTGATATGGTATTTTTTTTGGTTTCGTAGAATTAATTTGAAGTTAATAAAAAAGTTGTTATAAGTTTGATGAAGACTGTGTAGTATTAGGTTTTTTTTTGTTTTTTTTAATATTAAAACCATAACATACAGGCTAATAGCCCTCAAATATTTTATATATTGAAAAAATTATTATTTAATATATATAGTAATAAAAATTTTAAAGATAAACTTGATTAAAAATAGATATAATTTTAATTTGTTGATTGGGTTCAATCTTAATAATAAATATGTATAAAAAGTATTACTAATTAAAAAATAAAATAATTTTATTTTATTATATTTTATAAATTAATAATTTTATTAATTTTATATTTAAAAATTGTTTATAAATTTTAAATATTATTTTTTAAATATTAAAAATTATATATAATAATAAAATATATATATTTATAAAAAAATTATAAATATGTGATAGAAGAAGAACAACTAGCATAAACAATCAAACCTAAATCTATTATTTTTATATATAATTAAAGATTTCAACTTATTTATATATCTATTTTCAAGTCACTCTCTTTCCTACAGAATTCCAACCGCTTTTGCATCGACGTTTACACATCAACTTTTTCTTTCTACAGTCAATCCGTTGTCCATCTCTCTTTTTCTTTCTACGGTCAATCCATTTTCCATCTCTTTTTCTAAAGTAGGTCAATCCACATTTTTCATCTCTTTTTCTAAAGTAGGACAATCTTCAAGATTCGAACTTTCCACGTGGACGTTAAAAATGATATCAATCTTATCCACCCATCTTACTCTTGTATAGCTTTTATTTTTATTTATTTTTTAATAATGTAACATAGGTTAGAGGCTTAAAGGTGAAAGTCCTTAGTATAGTTTATATAGGACTTTTCACCCTTATTAAGATCAGGCATGTGTGTAGAGTAGTTGGCCCTCTTGCTTTTTAACAAGTTTACGTGATGATGTTCCCATACAAGTTGTTTATTTCTAATAGTATATTCTTATATTGGAATTTCTATCCACTTTGCATTATAATAAAAAATAAAAATAATTCGTTATAGTCTACAAATATGGGATTAAAGTTAATATTTTATTTGTCCCAAGGAAACAACGTAACGTTCGGGCTTTGGGCTTTAGCTCTTCTTTGAGAGGTCCAAGGTTCAAACCGCAGTGTGGACGAGTGTGTGAGGGGGTGGGTGTGTGGTGATTGTGTATTAAATTCCCTATTGATAAGCATAGCTCTTGGCTTTAGGAGGGGTCATGGTTGGGAGAGCTTGCTCATCTGTGTGCATTGGTCGTAGAGGTTTCTTACACTAACCAAATAAAAATTAAAAAAAAAGTTAATAATCTATTTTATTTTAAAGAAAATTTAAGTTTTTTTTTATAAGTGGTTTGTATTAAAATATTAAATATTATATTTATTGTTATGTCAACTAATTATATTATGGATATTTTAAATGTGCTTCAACATTCCTTTGGTTGGCAGTTCAAAGTAAGATTCTTGCACGAGAGAGTCTACAAAGAAGAGGATATTATGAACCCATTAGATGTGCCTAGTGTGAGAAGGATTTAGAAACATCAAGACCATTTACATTTTTATTGTTCGTTTGCTCACACCATTTGTATTATATTTGTTCTTATGTCAACTAATTATATTATGGATCTTTTAGATGTGCCTCAACATTCCTTTGGTTGTGCCTAGTGTGAGAAGGATTTAGAAACATCAAGACCATTTACATTTTTATTGTAGTTGAGCGGTTCGGAAGGTTTAGAAACATCAAGACCATTTACATTTTTATTGTTCGTTTGATCACACCATTTGTATTATATTTGTTCTTATGTCAACTAATTATATTATGGATCTTTTAGATGTGCCTCAACATTCCTTTGGTTGGCAGTTCAAAATAAGATTCTTGCATGAGAGAGTCTATAAAGAAGAGGATATTATGAACCTTTAGATGTGCTTAGTGTGAGAAGGATTTAAAAACATCAAGACCATTTACTTTTTCATAGTTCATTTGCTCACACCATTTAAGGTTAGTTTTAAAAATATATGAAATTATATTGGGTAGCTCCATCAACATTGAAAGAGTTGATGAATTGCTGGATTAATTATTTCAAAGCTAAAGCATTATGTATTCTTTGTAGGATTGGTCGTGACATTATTTATTGGAATTTATGGCTTGAAAGGAATAACATAATTTTTAAAAATAAATCTCAAAATAATTTCCAAGTTTGGAATCGTATTATTGCCTCTCTTGCAAAATGTCTACAAATATGATGCTCATCATGAAAAGTCTCAATTGCAGAAAAATATGTGCTAATAAGTTGACTATAGGATTTGAACATACATGGAAAAGAGTCATCTACTACAATGGAATTAAAACAAAGGATCTACTTCGAGCTATGGTAAAAAGGAAATGTCCAAAAATTGGGTTTATCAAAATTAATTTTGATGGTGCTTCTAAAGGAAATATAGGAAAAGCTGGAGGAGGTGGCGTTTTTAAAAGTAGTATAGGCAAAATTCTCCTCACTTGTTAAAAATCATTTGAAACTTCAACTAACAACTATGTAGAGGCTAGGGCACTTCTTACAGGGATTAAAATTACAATATAAAAAGAATGGAAATATATTTCAATTGAGGTGGACTCACACATTATAATGCTATTAACAAAAATGGATGTGGAGACTAGATAAAAAATAATATTATTGCTGATTTTTATCATCTATTTCTAAAGACAATCTCTTGGAAGTGTGAGCATATTTATAGAGAAGGAAATTGGGTAGCATATAGTTTAAGGAATTGTAGCGTTGATCTTCATCCCGATGAAATTCAAATTTTAGAAGGCAACTTGTCAAATGAGATTTTATCTCTTAATCAAAATGATGTCAAGGAGCTGATTTTGAAAACATAACACTTCGAGGGAGTTGAAGAAAAAAATGAAAAAATTGTGATAAAAAGGTATGCTACAACACATAATATTTTGGTATTTTGATGGGAGTGCCCCCTAATAGAAGCCACATATGACTTATTAAAAAAAACTAAATCATATTTAGCATGTTTTTTTATCATAAATGTGAGGAACATTCTAATTAAAGTAAACACATCTACACAAATATTGCAATAAATAATAAAATTAATGAAAATGAAAACAAAGATATTTTAATACAAAATGGAGATGCAACAAATTTATTGATCAAAACACAACCATAATGCAAAATCATTGGCCTCTTTGAGGGGGTGAGCTCCTTAGAAGCATAACTTGGATAGAATATGAAAAGACTAGACACACTTTAACTATGCCCTTATCTTTTTAAAGACTCCTATCAATCCTAACCCTAATGCTCAAAGGTTAGTTTCACATGTAAGTGGGGATCCGAGCTAGAAACTTCTACTAAAAATTTAGCTACATATTTTACAAGATTTATATTATATGGGCCCTTATGTCTAGGCACCCCAAGTGCCATATACACTTTACAATGTATTACATGATAATGTTAGAATGGAGATATTATATAATAATGTTAGGATGGGATCCTAACATGCCCTTCCCCTTCAAAAAGCTTTGTTCTCAAAGCTTGAGATGAGGAAACTATTATTGTATCTGGTGAAGTGACTCCCATGTGACATCTTCTAGTTGTAGTCCTCGCCATTATACAAGAACATTGGTGATGGTATGATTACGAAGAATGTGAGAATGCCAATCCAAAAAAAATTTAGGATCCAAAATGATGGATCCTTTGTCATCCAACTTAGGTAGTATCGATTGAGCTTGTACCTTATTGTTAATGACCTTTTCTAATGAAGAAACATGAAATATTGGATGGATCTTAGAGGTGGGTGGTAAGGCAAGTTTACAAGAAGATGAATTAATCCATTGTAATACTTGATAAGGGCCATAGAATTTTACAAGTTAATGGTGTCCATGAAGCTTATATCGAGGATTGTTTGTATTGTTGCAAACAAAGAAATACTGTATCCCCTACCTCAAAGCTGCACTCAGTATAGTGGTGATATGCTTGTTGACACATACGGTTCTAGGCCATCTCAAAATTCTCGTTGAGTTACTAAAGAACTGTTGCCTTTTAACAAAAAATGGTACACTGCCTAAACTCTAAAATTGTCTAGAATGTAGGAAGAAGATGTTGGTGAAGGGTGTCCATATATAGCTTCAAATGATGTGACCTTGGTAGCTATATGATACAAATTTTTATACCAGCATTCAACTAGAGGAAGCCATTTAACCCATTAGGTAGGATGTTTGGATGCAAAGCAACTAAGGTATGATTCAAAGCTTTTGTTGATAATATTTGTTTGACCATCTATTTGAGGGTAGTATGCTGAAATCATTTTAAGGTGAGTGTACTACATTTTAAATAGTTCTTTTCAAAAGTAGGATCTTGATCAGAAACAATAGATTTGGGCATACCATGAAGGCAAAATATGGAGTCTAAGAAGATTTGGGTAACTACGAAAATTGTGTAAGGGTGAGCTACGGAACAAAAATTAACATACTTGGTGAGACAGTCCACTACCACTAGAATGATAGATTTACCCCTAGATTTTGGCAATCCTTTAATGAAATCCATAAAAATATCCATCCATATATACCTATATTAGAAGGGATTGAAGTGTTCCTAGATTGCAAACTATTTCTCCCTTCATCCATTGGCATGTATCACATTTTGCCACAAATGTTTGAATGTCCTTCTTCATTCCATTCTAGAAGAAAGTGTGCCTGGCCTTTTCATAAGTTTTAAGAAACCTTGAATGTCCAACAGTAGGTGATTCATGAATTTGTAAATTTTTAGGGATGATAAGACGATCAAGATATCTCAAGTGGTATCCATCCCACACATATCTAGGGCATGAGTTAGGATCATCTTGAAGTTGTTGAATCAAAGATTGCAAACTTGAGTCCTTATTCATCTCTTTCTTGAGCTAATTGGTCCATTGAGGAAGTGGTGATGATATAGCATACAACATACTCTAATATTTATACTAGCGTTAAAGTGCATCTATCACTATATTCTCCTTTCATTTATTATAATTAATTTTATAATCATACCCCAATAGTTTGTAGATCCACCTTTGTTTTTCTAGGGTAGCTACCCAGTACTCCAAGAAATACTGAAGACTTTGGTGATCTATTTTCATTGAAAAGTGACACCCAATAAGGTATGGCCAAGAATTATTGACAACATGCAAAATGACCAACATCTCCTTTTCATAAGTTGATTTTTCCAAATTTCTACCTGATAATTCCTTGATGGTGAAATCCAGTGGTCTTCCTTCTTGCATTAAAACCACCCCAGTTCCACTACTTAAAGTTGAAGTACTTTGATACAATATGATCCAAGTACTCTACCTCTTGGATGCCAAAAGAACACTTTGACCACTTTGCATAAAGTTAATTCTCAAACAAACATTGTAAGAGCTAATCCAAATATTTGATATGCTCCTCCTAAGTATGCCTATAAATTATAATATCATCAAAGAATACTAAAATGAATCTACGTAGGAAGGGCCAAAAAATTATATTCATTAGACTTTGGAAAGTGGAAGGTGTATTGGTCAAACCAAAGGGCATGACCATATATTCGTAATGCCCTTCATGAATTCTAAAGGTAATTTTAGGAATATCTTCTTTCTTGATTCTAATCTAATGGTAACCTAACCACAAATCCAATCTTGAGAAATATTGAGTGTCATGCAACTTATCCAACAACTCATCAATTACAAGAATATAAAATTTGTCCTTGATGGTTATTTTATTGAGTTCCTGGAAATCCACACACAACTGCCATGACCCATTCTTCTTATGTACCATAATATTAGAGAGGAATATGATCTCACTGGGTCAAATAACCCCTGCTATAAGTAGTTCTTACACCATTTTCTCTATCTCTAATTTTTGGACATATGGATACCTATAATAGTATACATTTAAAGGGATACTACATGGAACAAGTTGAATTGCATGATCGTGAGTACAACAAGATGGTAGGTCCATAGGTTCCTAAAAACTATTGCATATATTTACAAATGCAATTATAACTCCTCCTGTGATTCCTTTTCATTGTTAATTGGGGCTTATGTAACAAACAATTATGCCATGACTCTTTGAGATGAAATTTTTAATAGCTTCTTCATCCTATGTGATGAAACAATTTAAGTAGCACTGACTATCATTCTTAGTAGAGTATATTCAATTCCCTACTAGCTAAATTTCATCCATAGCTAAAAAATCCCACACTAGTGGTCCCAACGTTCTAAGCCATTATGTTCCCAATACAACATCACACCTTCCCAAGGGAAGGGTAAACATATCAACCTTAAGATTATATTCCTCTATTTGTACTTTGATATTTTTATACTTATCCTTATAGGTATTTATATAATAATTTGTCTGCTTTGCTATTCTAAGATCAATAAAGTTGTGTGTGCTACTAGAGTCGATGAGAATTATTATTTGTTCTCCTCTGAAATTCCCTATCACCTTCATAGTTTGAGGGGTAGCTATTTGTAATGAACCAATTGGTCTATTCTATAAAATTATAAAATATTTAATAGTATTAGAGAATATAATAAGCTAGTGGTTAGGTTCACTACACTATTCCTTCTAAGGCATGGACTTAAATTTTCGGATGGGATTCTTCTTGGGATTTAAGCTCCTCTATATGTTCCTCTTCTTGATGCTCCTCTTCCTCCTCTTGGGATTTTTGGTTGTTGACTCATCCACATCAACAAAATACAATTTTTGTTGCACACATTTGTGTCTAGGTGAATACTTATCATCACAATTATAGCTCTATGAGATTCCATATCTTCTTGAGTCAATAATTTGATCATGGATAATTTATTAGCTAGATTTGATGTTGTATTATAATAAAATGGAGGTTGTACTTGTGGAAACTTGGAGGTATGTCTCAAAGCTATGAATTTATCTTCTACCAACCTAGCCAACCCTATCACCTACACCAAGGTTTGCAATTTGAACATTTTGACCTCGACCTTGAGATCATCCTTCAATCCACTAACAAAAAATATTTGGAAAAAATATTTACTCAACCCATTAGTACAGTTCACCAATTTTTCAAATTGATACTAATTTTCTCAAACATATAAGGTTTGGTTTAGTTTAGTGAGGGCTCCTATAAAGTCCTCATACCCACTAGGGCAAATCGAGTGAGTGATTATTTCTTAAATTCTTCCTAATGAAGATTGGGATGCATTTTTATCACCCATTAATAGCATTGCAAGGCATTCAATTTAAAATTAAAAGATACAATTTGTGAGTTGCACATGTTGTGGAACATTATGAAGATTAAAATATTGCTCTACACAAGACAACCAACCATTAGGATCCTTTCCATAACATTTTAGAAAATATATCTTTGGCAACTTATATGTATTGTTATTGTAATGATTGTGTGTCCCCCTCTTTAGGTTACTCGATTATTCTCCCTTACGTTCAAATTATTTATGACCATACTCTTGGCTATTAATATGTCTAGGTATGTGTTATATATACTCTAGACTACAACCAATATTGGATGACTAAAATAATTCTGAATCAACCTCTAGAGAAGGTTAGTTCCTTATTATGCTAAAGAATAAAATGAGATTGAAGACTAAAGGTATAAATGCAAGAGTTAGGAATAGAGATAAGGGTTAGAAGTTGATCGAAAGATAACCGATATTTAACTAACAACAATGAAGTGTGGTGTGCAAATACCCCATAGTTAAACTACAACAAAGCCTAACAAGACAACTATCAAATAAAGTATCGCAAAGTATAGATATATTAATCTCATGCTATGCACCCCTCAACATTCCAAGAGCTTTACAAAAATAATTCCAAACAAAAATTGAAGGTTGATGGTATTTGATTAACATAAATACTACCCATAAAGGCATGAATAAAAAATGCATAAAGGAATATAACTCACATATGCAATAAAATCTAAAATACTTACTTTGACAAAGGCCAAACAACATTTGATTGTATTAATTATAGAGTGAAGTTATATAGAATACAACAGGTAGATATTGAAGAGCTAACATTCATATTGAGGAAGCTCTAGCTATTTATAAGATCACACCATGTGTTATGTTATGCTTGATTATTACATCAAATACCTTTTGTCATCTTGACATGGATAGACACAACTTGGCCATCACGCTTGAAGGGCATGGATGTCACTTTTTTGCTCTATCTTGACTAGCTCAGCCTAACTATTTTGATTATGTTATAATGACATGGTCGATCCTAACCCCTTCCACAAACTTGGTGTTCATGTGTCCTCAATAGGCTCAAGATTCTTTGTATGACTCAATATTTTACCACTATGCTTAATTGTTATACCAACTATATAGATGATCGATCCAACCTAACTGCTTTGGTATGGATGGTTGAGAAATACCCTGGAGGTTCAAGATTCTTATATGCAATCCTTATTGAAAAAGGACATATTCAAGAACCTTTTGCTCATTTTCGGGGCTCAAAGGTTTTTCTAGGAATTTTTGACTACTAAAAGGGTCTTAGATATTGGGTCAAGATTTTTAGAAGGTTATATTGACATCACTATTTGAAAATCCTAGGCTTTGGGATTTGGGCTTATTGGGAATTTTGAATGGTTTTCCTTATGTCATATTGGAGAAACCTTGATATTTTTTACTTCTAAGGTTATTACTTGTTAGGAATTTATAGAGGTTTGACTAACATCAGTGCTTGAAAACCCTGATGCTAACTTGTTCTTGAATTTTGATTCACCAAAACCTCCAACAACTCTTAAGGACACTGACCTCTTTGCTTTATCGAACTTTGGACTTATTGATATTTTGAATTTTTTAGCTTACATCCCTTGTGCAAAACCCTAGTCATTTGTGTTTTAAACTTTTAATTTAATGGATAGAGATTTTTTGACACTTCACTTGATGTCATCACTTGAAAACCCTAACATCCGGTGTTGTCCAAGCTTTGGTATTATCAAAACCTTCGACCTTCCTAGAAACCTTGACCACTTTGAGGAAAGTGGCCAGGCTTCTTTACCTTAGCCAAATATTTACTAACAACATGTTGGCAATTTGAGTTGTTTTATGTTGTCATTGATGTCACATTAATGTCCCAAGGAACACATTGAGTTTTGATGACCAAAGCATTCATATTTCGAAGAGCATTGATATATACAGGGTTTTTGTGAGAACCAAGGTAAGCAA
The DNA here is from genome assembly GCA_028583015.1 of Wollemia nobilis. Classification (NCBI taxonomy): domain Eukaryota; kingdom Viridiplantae; phylum Streptophyta; class Pinopsida; order Araucariales; family Araucariaceae; genus Wollemia; species Wollemia nobilis. The sequence goes on along the minus strand of JAQPPZ010001113.1, from coordinate 1,656,607 downwards.
AATAAAAGGTTTTATTTAAAACCATGGATGGCATATTTGAATTGGATTTTTCTTGAAACCCAAGTTAGGCTTTCGTTTCATCAAAAAAGGTGCCTCGGTGATGGAGATATTTGATTTTAAATATTTAGTTTAAATTTTAATTATTTAAAATTTAAATTTATTTTAAAATTAAAATTAAAATTATTGTCGACGTCATAAAGTTCATGCGCTATCAAAGGTAATTATTAAAAGTTAAAAGCATCGACGTTTATTATCTTACAAAGGAGATTGCATATATATATATGCAAAGGGTTTTTTGTTTTAAAGCCCCTAAGCAATATTCGAAGAGAACATTTATTCGTAGGCGCCGAATTTCCTCGACGTGACAATGTGGTCCAATGGTGAGCTTGGGAGTGTTAAGGTTTTTGCTAGCGGATGTGCATGTGTTCGATTCCCATCGGTTGTGAATTATGAGGAGTAAGGAAGGAAATTCTTGGCCCACGTTTTGACGTGAGCAAGAGGGCAGCGAGATAAGGGGAGAGTCTTCGCTCTCCATCTTATGCAAGTGAGTAGCTTGCGTGGTCTTTGGCACCGCGGTTGAAGTGTTGTGTGGGCAGCGATGAGGGTTCGATTCCCTCTAGAGGCAAGTAAACATTTTATTAAAACAATTTTTTATTATTGCCTAATGTTGGAGGAATAAGGTGTGGTTGAGGAAAATGTTTGATTAAATATTTTTTATTTAATCGGAAGGCAAGTTTAAGAGTTATAGTGCACTTTTAGAAAAGGAGATATTTCTGGTTTTTCCTTTTATAAAAGTATATCATGTTATATATCGTTGGAAAGCTTATTTCGAGGGCTATTTGATTATCTTGCTTAGAAGGAGAAATAAGGTGTACATAAAGAGATATTTCTGTTTTTGTAAAGGGGTTCAAGTGAAGGTTGTTTTGTTCTTTTCAAAGTGTGTTGAGTGTGGTAGATTTCCAAAGGGGTTTCTTCATCTTCATAAAAGGTATGGGCACATTCTCCTATTGATTGTTTATGGTGGTTGATTTCTGAAATATCATTGGAGGGAAAAAGATTGTTTGTGGTTTCCTTTTCAAAAGTGGTTGGTTGAATGCTTCAAGGTTTTTTGAATTGAGAGTTGTGTTTAAACCTTGTTTTATAAGCATAGTTGTTGAAGCCCATTGGTTGTGAAAGAACATGAGTTAGAAAAGAACATGAGTATCATTTTTATGTGAGATTTGTGGTTGAGCATTTTTGGAAACATTTGAGTTGGTTGATACATGCTTGGACTAGGGTTTTTGTGAGAAAGAGTTGTCCCTTGTGATGATTGGTTGAGTTGAGTTGATTGAGCCTAGTCAAGTGATGTGTGAAGTGATTGTTCAAGTCCTATGAAACAAACTATTCCATTATTCTGATTTGAGTTGAGATTGATATTAGAACATATTGAGTCTCTAAAAATTCTCTTTATGCTTCTATGAGTTGACTTGAGTTGAGTTGAGATTGATTTGGGTTGAGAGTGAGATTAGAACATATTGAGTCTCTAACAATTCTCCTTATGCTTCTATGAGTTGATTTGAGTTGAGATCATTGTGGATCATTGTTGTTATCCATTGAAGAGTACATTGTCATTCATTGTTGAGTTCATATTTGAGCTTTGCCTTGATAGAGTTGTGGATGAGTTTTGAGTGCTACTTGAGCATGATTGGTTGAGTCTTTGAGAAGATATTTGGGATAGAATTCTAGACAGATTTGTGGCAGTTTGTGTATGATTTATTGAGCCTTTGGGAAGGCCCTTGTGGACAGTTTTGGGATAGCTTTATGGACAACTTTGTTGATAGCTTTGTGGATAGATTTATGGACAAATTTGTGGACATATTTGTGGATAGGTTTGGACAAGTTCTTAGTGAGCTTGTTAGAGCATATTTGGACAAGTTCTTAGTGAGCTTGTTAGAGCAGATTTGGTCAAGTTCTTGGTGAGCTTGTTAGAGCAAAATTGGGCAAGTTCTTGGTGAGCTTGCTAGAGCAGATTTGGGCAAGTTCTTGGTGAGCTTGCTTGAGCAGATTTGACAAGTTTTGTGTGAGCTTGTTAAGTAGGTTTTGTGTGAGCCTATTGAGTAGGTTCTTAGTGAGCCTATTGATAGAGCTTTGGAGGTGACAGAGTATAGAGGACAGAGTCTTAGTGGATAGAGATCCAGCAACCAACACAGTTGAAGACAGATCTGAGTGAGGAGTCTTCAAGTGGAGAAAGGTCCACCAGTCAGTGCAGCAGAGAGACAAAGTCTTCTAGAAGATCACATAGCCAGAGTAGAAGGGGAAAGAGTTCTCCTATGGAAGAGATCCATGAACTTGAGATTAGGGGATCAACATCTCCTTTGGACAGAGATCCATAAATATTGTAATTGGGAGTGATTCCCAAAGAGATTGATTGAGAAAGTTTTAGTAAAATATTTTCTCCGTGGAGTAGCCCACATTGGGTGAACCACGTAAATTATGGTGTCTCTATTGTGTATGGTATTTTGTGCATTGCTTTGATTACTGCTATTGATACTACTATCTATACACAACATAATATTGAATTGGAAGAAAAAGTAAAAAGTGGTCTTATATTGTTCACCCCCCCTCTTAGTATAAGCTTGTGTTCTTCAATTGGTATCAGAGCGGGTTCCTTCAGAAAGGCTAACAACTTGAGGGTAGATTCTACAAGAACACAGATGGCTTCATAGAATGGATCATCTACAAATAAGGCTCCACTATTTGATGGTAACAATTATGCTTTCTAGAGCATGAGGATGAAGAACTACTTGATATCACAAGGATATGAGGTATGACAAATGGTTGAAAAATAGTATAGGGTTGAAGGTGATCCCGAGGCAGATAAGACTATCAGTAAAATGGTTGAGATCAATGCAAGAGCAATGAATTGTATTTTGAGTGGGCTACGTGAGACAAATTTTGCAAAGGTCATGGTATGTAATTTAGCTAATGAGATGTGGACCAAGTTGCGGAATACTTATGAAGGAGATTCCAAGGTAAAGTTGGAAAAACTACAAACTCATAGAAAAATATTTGAGGAATTGAAAATGGAAGATTCTGAAGATATTGCAAAGTTTTTACTTCAATTTGATGAGATTACTAACACCATGAGAGGCCTAGGTTTTGAGATGAAAGAATCAAAAGTTACTCAAAAGGTTTTGAGATCACTTCCCATGAAATATGATTCTAAGGTTTTAGCAATAGAAGAAACAATGGATATCAACAAGCTAACAATGGAAGAATTGCAAGGTACTCTCACAACTTATGAGATGAGGGTAAGTAAGCATCAAGCTCCAATAAAAGAGATTGCATTCAAGGATTCAGAAAAAGAGAAAGGGAAAGTTTCAGAAATAGATAGAGTTTTAGAAAATGATGAGGAAGCTAACTTCATCAAAAGGAATAAGGACTCAAGGAATTTTAGAGATATAAGGAAAGTCAGATGCTACAAGTGTGGTGATCTTGGTCACTATGCATACAGGTGTCCACATGAAGAAAATAGTGATGATGAAAAAAAGGGTCATAGAAGAAAAGAATATGGAAAGCATAAGCATGACAAATATGACAGATACAAGCAAAACAGGTATGAGAAGAAGAAAATTTTTCGTAAGGCAAAGAAATCTTACTACATTGTAGAAGCAAGTGATAGCTCAGATCATAGTGATAGAGACAAGTCAGATGATGAAAAGGAAGAACATCTATTCCTAGGAATAGAAAGTGAAAGAGAACAATGCTTTGTATGTGATCAAAGAGATCACAGATCATGATATTGCAATGGTTTCAGTGATAGTAAAGATGAGATGACACATCAAGGAAACAAGCATGGTAAAAGAAATCTTGAGATTTTGTTTGCTATAGAAGATTATAATGATCTTAGTGATAATGAATATGAAGAAGGATTTTTCTATGGGATAAAATAAGTAGAAGAAGAACTTCCACTCCAAATAGAACACCTATTCCTAGGTATTGAAGTTAAATAAGAGGATACATCTATCGAAGAACGACATGAAGAGCTTGCTATAGCCATTGAGCAAGAAAACAGGTACAAGAAGGATCTAAGAATACTAAAATGCTTCATATGCGGAGACTTTGGGCATTTAGATGATGATTGCACGTACTACAACAATTGCAACAAGAAAAGTTTATTTGTGGAAAAAGAAAGCAGTAGTTCTAGTAATAGTTCTAGCAGTAGTTCCAGTGACAATTCTAGCAGTAGTGATGTTGAAGAAGAGGAAGATTCAGATAAAGAAAAGGAGAAAGCCACTCTTAAGGAGCTTATTGAATTGAAAAGAGATAATATAGAATATGAAATGCTTATGATTACTATTGAAGAACTAAAAAGGGAGAACTCACAATTAAGGGATCAAGCTCAAGAATATGATAAATAAAAAGCAAGGTTTCTATAGGAACTCACTAACTTCAAAATCAAAGTTGAAGAGACAAGAAAAATTGAAGAAGGCATGGTCAAAAAATTAAAAACAAAAGATCTAGAGTGTGAAAGATTAGAACATGAGATAGTTTTACTAAGGTTGGAAGTAAAATGTTCTAAATAAAAGCTACACAAGTTTGAGGAAAGTTCAAAGACCTTGGAAAGGACTATCAATGCACAAAAGTCATCAGTCACTATAATAGGACTTAGTTCTAAGGAAGAACAAGGGGAACAGGAAGCAGAAAAAGGTGAATCAAGTTCAAAAGAAAGAGAAATACTTGAAGAGGAAAACAAGAAAGAAACTAAGGAAGAAGATTTAGATACTACAAAGAAGGTTCAAGAATGCAATGCACAAGTTGAAGATGATCATGGTCAAGAAAGGTATGAGGAACCAAGGCATGAACAAAGGGCTTTTCAAGGACATTGTTTTTATTGTAATGGATTTGGACACAGGGCTATACATTGCAGGGTCTATGGATCAAAGAAGTTTGATTTTTCAAGAAGAAACTTCAAAGGAAGAAGGTATGATTTTCAAGGAAATTGATTCTCATGTAACAGGATTGGTCATAAAGCTTTTCAGTGCAAAGGAAATGAGCAACATGGTTTTGGTTTTAGAGCTACACAATTCAGAAGTCATGGTCATAATGGTCATGAAAATAGAGCTTCACAATACAAGGTTCAAGAAAGGAATGGATATGGAAATTACTTCAAGAAAGAATTCAGGACATGGGTACCATCCAAAGGCTACAATATCAAGTGTTTTATTTACAATAACTTTGGGCATATTGCAAAATGGTGTAGGACTCAATTCCAAACAGGTTCAAGGCAAGAAGGTCAAACAGGTTCAAGACAAGAAGATCAAGTAATTCATCAAGAGAAGGATATCATAAAAACATGGAAGGAAGTTGATAAAGGAAAGAATCAATGTAATATGGGAGTAAAGGTACTCCCACCCCAAAATTAATCACCTCAAGAGAGAATATGGTGAGGGGGCTATGCTTAAGAGTCATATATTTTAGCCCCATAGGTGTCCCTTTTGCCATTGATGTCAAAGGGGGAGAGATTTGAGTTAGGGGAAGCAACCTCCAAAGAGAGTATTGAGTTAGGGGGAGCAACCTCCAAGGAGAGATTTGAGTTAGGGGGAGCAACCTCCAAAGAGAGCATTGAGTTAGGGGAGCAGTCTCCAAAGAGATTATTAAGTCAGGGGGAGCATCTTTGATTCTTATATATGGTTTTTGCAGTGATTGTGGTTTTTGCTTTAGAGGTGTTTCCATCAATGAAAAAGGGGGAGATTGTTGGAAATTTGAGTTGTTTTATGTTGTCATTTATGTCATATTAATGTCCCAAGGAACACATTGAGTTTTGATGACCAAAGCATTCATATTTCGGAGAGCATGGATATATATAGGGTTTTTGTGAGAACCAAGGCAGGCAAAATAAAAGGTTTTATTTAAAACCATGGATGGCATATTTGAACTGGGTTTTTCTTGAAACCCAAGTTAGGCTTTTGTTTCGTCGAAAAATGTGCCCCGATGATGGAGATATTTGATTTTAAATATTTAGTTTAAATTTTAATTATTTAAAATTTAAATTTTAAAATTAAAATTAAAATTATTGCCGATGTCATAAAGTTCATGTGCTATCAAAGGTAATTATTAAAAGTTAAAAGTGTCGACGTTTATTATCTTACAAAGGAGATTGCATATATATATGCAAAGGGTTTTTTGTTTTAAAGCCCCTAAGCAAGATTCGAAGAGAACATTTATTCGTAGGCACCGAATTTCCTCGATGTGACAGCGTGGTCCAACGGTGAGCTTGGGAGTGTTAAGGTTTTTGCTAGCGGATGTGCATGTGTTCGATTCCCACCGGCTGCAAATTATGAGGAGTAAGGAAGGAAAGTCTTGGCCCACGTTTTGACGTGAGCAAGAGGGCAGCGAGATAAGGGGAGAGTCTTCGCTCTCCATCTTATGCAAGTGAGTAGCTCGCGTGGTCTTTGGCACCACGGTTGAAGTGTTGTGTGGGCAATGATGAGGGTTTGATTCCCTCTAGAGGCAAGTAAATGTTTTATTAAAATAATTTTTTATTATTGCCTAATGTTGGAGGAATAAGGTGTGGTTGAGGAAAATGTTTGATTAAATATTTTTTATTTAATCGGAAGGCAAGTTTAAGAGTTATAGTGCACTTTTAGAAAAGGTGATATTTTTGGTTTTTTCTTTTATAAAAGTATATCATGTTATATATCGTTGGAAAGCTTATTTCGAGGGCTATTTAATTATCTTGCTTATAAGGGGAAATAAGGTGTACATAAAGAGATATTTCTATTTTTGTAAAGGGGTTCAAGTGAAGGTTGTTTTGTTCTTTTCAAAGTGTGTTGAGTGTGGCAGATTTCCAAAGGGGTTTCTTCATCTTCATAAAAGGTATGGGCACATTCTCCTATTGATTGTTTATGGTGGTTGATTTCTGAAATATCATTGGAGGAAAAATGATTGTTTGTGGTTTCCTTTTTGAAAGTGGTTGGTTGAATGCTTCAAGGTTTTTTGAATTGAGAGTTGTGTTTAAACCTTGTTTTATAAGCATAGTTGTTGAAGCCCATTGGTTGTGAAAGAACATGAGTTAGAAAAGAACATGAGTATCATTGTTATGTGAGATTTGTGGTTGAGCATTGTTGGAAACATTTGAGTTGGTTGATACATGCTTGGACTAGGGTTTTTGTGAGAAAGAGTTGTCCCTTGTGATGATTGGTTGAGTTGAGTTGATTGAGCCTAGTCAAGTGATGTGTGAAGTGATTGTTCAAGTCCTATGAAACAAACTATTCCATTATTCTGATTTGATTTGAGATTGATATTAGAACATATTGAGTCTCTAACAATTCTCTTTATGCTTCTATGAGTTGACTTGAGTTGAGTTGAGATTGATTTGAGTTGAGTTGAGTTGAGATTGAGATTAGAACATATTGAGTCTCTAACAATTCTCTTTATGCTTCTATGAGTTGACTTGAGTTGAGTTGAGATTGATTTGGGTTGAGAGTGAGATTAGAACATATTGAGTCTCTAAAAATTCTCCTTATGCTTCTATGAGTTGATTTGAGTTGAGATCATTGTGGATAATTGTTGTTATCCATTGAAGAGTACATTGCCATTCATTGTTGAGTTCATCTTTGAGCTTTGCCTTGATAGAGTTGTGGATGAGTTTTGAGTGCTACTTGAGCATGATTGGTTGAGTCTTTGAGAAGATATTTGGGATAGAATTCTAGATAGATTTGTGGCAGTTTGTGTATGATTGATTGAGCCTTTGGGAAGGCCCTTGTGGACAGTTTTGGGATAACTTTGTGGACAACTTTGTGGACATATTTGTGGACAGATTTGGACAAGTTCTTAGTGAGCTTGTTAGAGCATATTTGGACAAGTTCTTAGTGAGCTTTTTAGAGAAAATTTGGGCAAGTTCTTGGTGAGCTTGCTAGAGCATAATTGGGCAAGTTCTTGGTGAGCTTGCTAGAGCATATTTGGGTAAGTTCTTGGTGAGCTTGCTTGAGTAGATTTGACAAGTTTTGTGTGAGCTTGTTAAGCAGGTTTTGTGTGAGCCTATTGAGCAGGTTCTTAGTGAGCCTATTGATAGAGCTTTGGAGGTGACAGAGTACAGAGGACAGAGTCTCAGTGGATAGAGATCCAACAACCAGCATAGTTGAAGACAGATCTAAGTGAGGAGTCTTCAAGTGGAGAGAGGTCCACCAGTCAGTGCAGTAGAGAGACAAAGTCTTCTAGAATATCACATAGCCAGAGTAGAAGGGGAAAGAGTTCTCCTGTGGAAGAGATCCATGAACTTGAGATTAGGGGATCAACATATCCTTTGGACAGAGATCCATAAACATTGTAATTGGGAGTGATTCCCAAAGAGATTGATTGAGAAAGTTTTAGTAAAATATTTTCTCCATGGAGTAGCCCACATTGGGTGAACCACGTAAATTATGGTGTCTCTATTGTGTATGGTATTTTGTGCATTGCTTTGATTACTGCTATTGATATTGCTATCTATACACAACATAATATTGAATTGGAAGAAAAAGTAAAAAGTGGTCTTATACTATTCACCCCCCCTCTCAGTATAATCTTGTGTTCTTCACAACAATGAAGTGTGTTGTGCAAATAATCCATAGTTAAACTAAAACAAATCCTAATAGGCCAACTATCAAACAAAGTATCACAGAGTATAAATATATTAAGCTCATGCTATGCACTCCTCAACATTCCAAGAGCTTTACAAAAATAATTCCAAACAAAAATTGAAGGTTGATGGTATTTGATTAACATAATTACTACCCATAAAGCATGAACAAAACTGCATAAAGGAACATAACTCACATATGCATTAATATCTAAAATACTTACTTTGACAAAGGCCAACCAAAATTTGATTGTATTAATTGTAGAGTGAATATATATAGCATACAACATGTAGATGTTGAATAGATAACCTTCATATTGTGGAAGCTCTAGCTATTTATAATATCACACCATGTGTTATGTTATGCTTGATTATTACATCGAAGGCCTTTTGTCAGCTTGACATGGATAGGCACAACTTGGCTAGTATGCTTGAAGGGCATGGATGTCACTTTCCCGCTCTATCTTGACGAACTCAACCTAACCAATTTTAATTTTGTTAAAATGACATGGTTGGTCCTAACCCCTTCCACAAACTTGGTGTTCATGTGTCCTCAATAGACTCAAGATTCTTTGGATGACTTAATTTTTTACCACTATGCTTAATTTTTATACCAACTATATGGATGATCAATCCAACCTAAATGCTTTGGTATGGATGGTTGAGAAGTGCCCTGGAGGTTCAAGATTCTGATATGCAATCCTTGTTGAAAAGGACATATTCAAGAACCTTTTGCTCATTGTCAAGGCTCAAAGGTCTTGCTAGGAATTTTTGACTACCACAAGGGTCTTAGAGATTGGGTCAAGATTTTTAGAAGGCTATGTTGACATCACTATTTGAGAATCCTAGGCTTTGGGATTTGGGCTTATTGGGAATTTTGAATGGTTTTTCTTATGTCATCTTGGAGAAACCTTGATATTTTTGACTTTTAAGGTTCTTACTTGTTAAAAATTTATAGAGGTTTGACTAACATCAGTGATTGAAAATCTTGATGCTATCTTGTTCTAGGATTTTGATTCACCAAAATCTCTGACAACTCTTAAGGACACTGACCTCTTTGCTTTATCAAACTTTGGACTTATCGATATTTTAAATTTTTTAGCTTACGTCCCTTGTGCAAAACCCTGGTCATTTGTGTTTTAAACTTATGATTTAATGGATAGGGCTTTTTTGACACTTCACTTGATGCCATCACTTAAAAACCCTAACATTCAATGTTTTCCAAGCTTCGATCTTATCGAAACTTTTGACCTTCCTAGAAACCTTGACCACTTTGAGGAAAGTGACCAGGCTTCTTTGCCTTAGCCAAGATTTAACTAACAACAATGAAGTGTGTTGTGCAAATACCCCATAAGTAAACTACAACAAAGCCTAATAGGCCAACTATCAAACAAAGTATCACATAGTATAGATATATTAAGCTCATGCTATGCACCCCTCAACATTCCAAGAGCTTTGAAAAATAATTCCAAACAAAAATTGAAGGTTGATGGTTTTTTATTAACATAATTACTACCCATAAAGCATGAACAAAAATGCATAAATAAACATAACTCACATATGCATTGAAATCTAAAATACTTACTTTGACAAAGGCCAAACGACATTTGATTGTATTAATTGTAGAGTGAAGTTATATAGCATACAATAGGTAGATGTTGAAGAGCTAACCTTCATATTGAGGAAGCTCTAGCTATTTATAATATCACACCATGTGTTATGTTATGCTTGATTATTACATCGAAGGCCTTTTGTCAGCTTGACATGGATAGGCGCAACTTGGCCAACATGCTTGAAGGGCATGGATGTCACTTTCCCACTCTATCTTGACCAACTTAGCCTAGCTATTTTTATTATGTTATAATGACATGGTCAATCCTAACCCCTTCCACAAAATTGGTGTTCATGTGTCCCCAATAGGCTCAAGATTCTTTGGATGACTCAAATTTTTAACACTATGCTTAGTTGTTATACCAACTATATCGATGATCGATCCAACCTAACTACTTTGGTATGGATGGTTGAGAAGTGCCCTGGAGGTTCAAGATTCTTATATGCAATCCTTGCTGAAAAGGACATATTCAAGAAGCTTTTGCTCATTGTCAGGGATCAAAGGTCTTGCTAGGATTTTTTGACTACTACAAGGGTCTTAGAGATTGGATCAAGATTTTTAGGAGGCTATGTTGACATCACTATTTGAAAATCCTAGGTTTTGGTATTTGGGCTTATTGGAAATTTTGATTGGTTTTGCTTATGTCATCTTGGAGAAACCTTGGTATATTTTTATTTCTAAGGTTCTTACTTGTTAGGACTTTATAGAGGTTCGACTAACATTAGTGCTTGAAAACCCTAATGCTATCTTGTTCTTGGATTTTGATTCACAAAAACCTCCAATAACTCTTAAGGACACTAACCTCTTTGCTTTATCAAACTTTGGACATATCAATATTTTGATTTTTTTAGCTTACGTCCCTTGTGCAAAACCCTGGTCATTTGTGTTTTAAACTTTTGATTTAATGGATAGGGCTTTTTTGACACTTCACTTGATATCATCACTTGAAAACCTTGACATCCGGTGTTGTCCAAGCTTCGGTTTTATCAAAACCTTCGACCTTCCTAGAAACTTTGACCACTTTGAGGAAAGTGACCAGGCTTCTTTGCCTTAGCCAAGATTTAACTAACAATAATGAAGTGTGTTGTGCAAATACCCCATAAGTAAACTACAACAAAGCCTAACAGGCCAACTATCAAATAAAGTATCACATAGTATAGATATATTAAGCTCATGTTATGCACCCCTCAACATTCCAAGAGCTTTGAAAAAATAATTCCAAACAAAAATTGAATGTTGATGGTATTTGATTAACATAATTACTACCCATAAAGCATGAACAAAAATGCATAAAGGAACATAACTCACATATGCATTGAAATCTAAAATACTTACTTTGACAAAGACCAAATGAAATTTGATTGTATTAATTGTAGAGTGAAGTTATATAGCATACAACAGGTAGATGTTGAAGATCTAACCTTCATATTGAGGAAGATCTAGCTATTTATAAGATCACACCATGTGTTATGTTATGCTTGATTATTACATCAAAGGCCTTTTGTTAGCTTGACATGGATAGGCACAACTTGGCCTACACGCTTGAAGGGCATGGATGTCACTTTCTCGCTCTATCTTGACCATATCAACCTAACTATATTGATTATGTTATAATGACATGGTCATTCCTAACCCCTTCCACAAACTTGGTGTTCATGTTTCCTCAATGGGCTCAAGATTCTTTGGATGACTCAAAATTTTACCACTATGCTTAGTTGTTATACCAACTATATGGATGATAGATCCAACCTAACTGCTTTGGTATGGATGGTTGAGAAGTGTCCTGGAGGTTCAGGATTATGATATGCAATCCTTGCTGAAAAGGAAATATTCAAGAACCTTTTGCTCATTGTCAGGGATCAAAGGTCTTGCTAGGAATTTTTGACCACTACAAGGGTCTTAGATATTAGGTCAAGATTTTTAGGAGGCTATGTTGACATCACTATTTAAAAATCCTAGGCTTTGGGATTTGGGCTTATTGGGAATTTTGAATGGTTTTGCTTATGTCATCTTGGAGAAACCTTGATACCTTTGACTTCTAAGGTTATTACTTGTTAGGAATTTATAGAGGTTCGACTAACATCAGTGCTTGAAAACCCTGATGCTATCTTGTTCTAGGATTTTGATTCACCAAAACCTTCAATAACTCTTAAGGACACTGACCTCTTTGCTTTATCAAACTTTACACTTATCGATATTTTAAATTTTTTATCTTACGTCCCTTGTGCAAACCCTGGTCATTTGTGTTTTAAACTTTTTATTTAATGGATAGGGCTTTTTTGACACTTCACTTGATGTCATCAATTGAAAACCCTGAAATCCAGTGTTATCCAAGATTCGGTCTTATCGAAACCTTTGACCTTCCTAGAAACCTTGACCACTTTGAGGAAAGTGACTAGGCTTCTTTGCCTTAGCCAAATTTTAGGTACACAAGGTAGATTTGTATTTTTGGCTACTTCCTTATAAAAATTATAGAAAAATTGATAGTATGTCATTGCTTTCAAGGGCTTACATATGGGGACAATTGTATTGACCCACATTATTAGCACCTCTTGGGGATTTCTTCTTGTAGAAATAGAGAACCCAGATAGCCTTATCTATTAGACAAGGAGTTAGGATTAGAGGCAAGAAAATAAAAGAAAAAACAAATATATGAAGAAGGTGAGAACTTGGGAGCTTAAATATATTTTGTAGTTGTAATAGGGGTTTCAGGAGATGCATTGGAATATGCCCCCTATTAGACCATATCAGATTCATCAACTAACTATGGGATTTTTGCAAGAAGAAAAGGAGGAAAAGTACCATAGGTGGTTGAGGACAACAAGCAATTACTATGGAAGTGGTGTAACAAAATGAGGTGATTAGGATGGGTGGAGAAGGCAATGATTCAATGAATAATGAATGGTAAGGAGATTAATGGGGAGAATATGAGGCCAAGGGAAATTATAATCAAAGAAAGAAAGAGGAAGATACTAGAAGAGTAAGGCGAATGAAAGAAAACAAAGATACTTGGTTGGCGATACCTTTTACAAAATTGGATATCCTGATAATAATCTACAACAACTGAGGGTTGCTTCAGACAAGGGTAAGATGCCTTAGGTAAATATTCCAAACACTCATAACTTGGTCCTCTTTATTTCTTCTTGTTGTCTTCTTCTTTGTGACATTGCGTAGGTAATCTTCCTTAGAGTTGTAGATAATTTTTAAGCACTTAGTTGCCTTGAAGATATCCATAATTGCTTTGTTATGCACATAATTGCTCAAGATTTTGATTAGTTATCAAAGAGAACATTTATGCTTATAGGAATTCCACACCTTCTTTTATTACCTTTTTTTATGACTATGACAGTTGGGATTTACCATGATTACAGATATTTTATCAAAGTTACCACACATTCCCAAACATTTGAATTTTGTATGAATGGTTTGCTCACATGCCTTCCTTTTCTCATAGCCAATAGCCTTTGGCTAGCACAATCTATTCCATTTATATACCTCATGTTTATATTTAAAATCAAATTATTGAGACATAATGTTGAAGACTTCACACATCACATAATGTTCTTTTTCTATGCTTGTGCGCCACTTTTCATCTGGTAGATTTTAGTTTCCAAAGTCCCACAATTGAGGTTCTAGTAGTTTCATCTTGTTCTTCTTGTCTTTGCTTTTTTGTAATTTATCCCTTTCCTTGTTCATCTCTACTAGTCCTTTGGTTAGTTGAGGAGACCTTTATAAGCTGCAATAATTGGCAAGTTATATCCTAGGTCTCCCTTGATGGGATCTTAACTCTTATGACCTTGTTGTGAATCCCTTTTAATTGGTAGGCTTTTCTATATGAGGGATCTTTATATCTTCTAGCTAGCTCCTAAATTTTTTCCTGTATTGTGGCCAACCCGTTTAAAAATTGAAAGACTTTGTTTTCTTTGATAGATTTTAGCTATAGATCAATTTATTTTTCATCGTTTCTAACTAGTTCAAACTGGATCTTGAGTTTCTCTATAGTAAATAGTTGTCCCTATTGATCCCAAAAACATGGGAAACCAAGATACCTAATTTCTTGTATTAGGACCATTATTTTCTCCTCCTTTCAACTCAATGAAGCAATTAACTTCCATCCTTATTGTACTAGTTAGTTTCCTTCTATTAGCTCTTGAGCCAGTTACATCGCCTTATTTAAGTACTTGCTTGTGAAAGTTGCTAGTTGTGGGTTGGATCTCTTCTTTAAATTTTGATGGTGGATTCTACTTCTTTTATCCTTTTAGCTATATTGTTTTGTACTAGCAAGAAATCAATTTGTGCTATTTTAACAACATGCAGCCTAAAATTCAAATATTTCACAATCGAATGCACTTGTATGGTCGCTTCAAGAATTTTGCTCCAACTATCATTTTTAATCTACACCAATTCATCTTGGAATAAATGAGGAGCTTATACCTTTTTCTTTTATTCACCCAACTCTAGTTATAGATTCTTCAATTGTTCTTCCAAGACCAAGAGTTTTTTATCCTTTTGCTACAACTAGGCTAGAATTGGAGCTTCCTTAAGCTTTTGTTACAATTGCCTGACCTAGATCTGTAGGACCTTCTTTTATTTTTACTCTTGATCTAAATTTTTGGCTAGGTTATTTGCCTTCTCCTTCTCCTTGTTATACTTTCCTTCCATCCAAGCTCCTTGATAGTACAACATGATAACCTAGAAGTGGGCAACTTGAGCAGTATCCTCTAGCAGCATCTTGGCAATATCCACCTCTTACACCACCACCTTGTAATTTATTGTTGTCAGTTGAGAGGTAGGTTTATCCATAGTTGGAATATAGATCCTTGTTTTATTTCTTGTGATTGAATCCACTACACTTATCATTCTCAATGGTGCCTTCTTTCATTCCTTCTTAGGCAATTGTTCCTTCCTAAGAAACTGTGGCGACTAGAGGATAGTCCATAGTTAAACTTAAAGGCACTTTTAAAGGATTTGGTAAAGTGGTATAACATTATATAATATATCCTTAATTATTCATGGAGATGTGATACAAACTTCTAAGGATAATATTGGTTGAAGCATTGGCTTTGTTATATGATCACTACTCTTTGGAAGGAATGACCTCATGCTACATGCATGTCTTTGGCATTGAACATCAACTAATAAATTGGATCAAGAAAGAACCCATTTATCAAAAGACACTTGAATTGTTTTCGAAAAATAATCACTTAGTAAATATCATTTCTTACAATGCGATTTATGTAGCCTTACTTGATAAACAATTCATAACAAAGTAGAAATATGACTACTAAGCAATTTATCTTGACCAACTATTATTCCAACAAATATTCCCTTTTTTATTAAACATGGTCTTGAGATCTAAAGTAAAACTAAGCTCAATCAATTATAAGATCATCCTTTTTTATCATAATCCCTAGGTGTTGATTTTTTAAAAGAAATTTGTATAATAACACAAAAACATGCAATATGAAAAAATTTAATTAGTTTTAATCATTAATGCATATTCAATAATAATCATCTGAGTTAAGAATAGTCTAAAAGTAATATTTAACAAACAAACCTTTCTTCCAAGGTGTTGTGCTACTTCCTTCTTTAGGGTGCAGTAAATTTATTATTGAGGGAGATTCTCGAAATATTGTCAATGGTATCTCTGGATCACAAACTCCTTGCTAGAGTATAAAATAGTATAGTTAATTTGATAGAGGAATACAATGGGTTCTCCAAGCCTTGGAAGAAGTTCAAGTAAGACATACGTATAGGAAAGGTAACAAGTCTACGAACTTCTTAGCTAATTTGGGCCTACTTCAAATGAGATTGTCTATTTTGCAGGAATACCTCCTCCAAGGCCTAAACCATATGGATTAATTGAGTCTTGTATGCTCAGTCCCTTGAATTCCTTACTCAAGATGTTTCTTAGTCTTTGTATTCTCAATTGAGGTCAATTTGTGCCTTGCTACTAGTATCTAGAGTTCTTCCTTCTATTTAGAATCTTGGGCTCCACATGGCATTTGTTTGGTCAATCCTGGTTGGGTTATGTTGGTCACCAGGGCAAAATATTGGGTGCCTCTCTCACCCCACCAACGAATTGGATGGTGTAGTGGCCATTGATCAAACAATATCCCACTTGGTGACTACTCCATCCAAGGTTGTAAGCCTACCTTGCCTTGACACCAAGTAATTTTTTGTGCAACCAATGGCTTGGTCAATGCATATGTTGTATTCCTTTCTATTTTCACTTTGAGTAGCTCCACCTCTCCATATTCTACCACTTCTATAATAAAGTGAAACCTCACTCTAATGTGTTTAGTTCTAGAGTGAAACTTGGGATTCATTGCAAGGTCAATTTCACTTTGGTTGTCACACCAAAGAGGTATTGGTCCTTGCTCAAATGCCACATCCTCACATAATAAATGTAGCCATATAGCTTCTTTGGATGCCTCTGCAACAACAATGTACTCAATTTTTATTGTAGATTGAGCAACCACTTCCTGCTTCTTACTTCTCCAACTAACTGTACCACCAAACAATGTGAAGATATATGCACTTGTGGACTTGCCCTTATCCACATCTCCTCCAAACTTGAATCAATAAAACCCTATAATTGTTTGTTTTTTATTGCGCCATAACATATTGCATAATATTTTGTCCCTTGTAGATAACTCATTATCTTCTTAACAACAACCTAGTGTTGCTTACCTAGATTGGACATGAATCTACTTACAACACCCACTGTATGGGCCAAATCAGGTCTTGTACACACCATTGCATACACGAGCTTTCCAACTGCACTTGCATATGGTACGTGTCATTTCCTTCTCTTCTTGCTTGTTCTTTGGACTCATTTCATTTGACAATGCCACTCCAACTTGATATGGAGTGTTCATAGGAGTGCTCTTATCCATTCTAAAGAGTTCAAGGAGATCCGCTATATAATTTCTTTAGCTAATCCAAAGCATTTTTATCATGCGGTCTCTCTTGACTTCGATACCCAAAAAACAATGCAATGGACCAAGTATTTCATGTCAAATTTTCTTGACAATTTAGACTTTGTCCCTTTTACCAAATCCTTTGAGTCACTAATAAAAAGAATGTCATCAACATACAAGACCAAAATAATGAAGTGTTTTACCTTTTTCATGAAGTAGATGCAATGATCTCCATTACTTCTTGGAAACCATGCTCAATCACATGTTTGTCAAACTTGTGGTATCATTGTCTTGGGGATTTCTTCAATCCATAGAGTGCTTTCTTCAACTTTCACACCAAATTACTACTCCCACTTGCTACAAACCCTTATGGTTGTTGCATATAAATATCCTCATTGAGCTCTCCATGAAGAAAATTTATCTTCACATCCATTTTCTCAATTTCCCAATCATAAGTTGTTGTCATTGACAATAATAATCTGCTTGAAACAAAGTTTTTCCATAGGAGAGAAGGTTTCGTTAAAGTATATACCCTCTACTTGAGTATATCCTTTTACCACCAGCATTTCCTTATATATTTTTGAACCATCAACTTTGTACTTCCTCTTAAAAATCCATTTACAACCAACTAATTTCCTATCCTTAGGCAATGGTTGCAAATACCAAGTCTGATTTTGTTCAAATGACCTCATTTCTTCTTCCATATCCTTTTTCAATGAATTGTTTCATCACTATTAAGAGCCTCTTTCACACTTCTTGGATCATCACACATGGAAGACAATGAAAAATAACTAAAATAACTTGGTTCATAGCCAAACCTATCAGGTGCTCTTCTTTGTTGAAGACTCCTTATCACTTGATCACTTTGTTCAATTTTTGATCCTTTGAGTTCTATCTCATTTCCTAGTTGTACTTCATCATGAATAGGTTGATTACTCTCATGATTACTCTCCATAGTAGTCTCTTCTTGTTGTTGTACTTGAATTTCATCATTAGACCCACTTACAAGCGGTTGCACCTCACATAATGGAGTTGAAACAGGAGTGACACTTGTATTTGGCAACACCTGCTGATAATTTCTAGCCTGTTGATTTTTTATTTCAAAAGTTATTCCTTGTTGTTCCTCATTTCCTTGAGTATCTAGATTTACCTGCTTTTCACTAGCAAACTCTTCCTTGAAGATGACATCTCGACTATATGCATGGCGATGTTCTGATGGGATCCATAGCTTGTATCCTTTGATTCCTTCACCATACCCAATGAAAATGCATTTCACTGACTTGTTATCAAGTTTTCTTTTATTCTCCTTGGGAACATGCATGTAGGCTTCACATCCAAAGACTCTTAGATGTGCTATTGTGGGTTTCTTGTCACTCCAAGCCTCCTTTAGTGTCTTTCCACCCAAAATAGAGAGATAAGACAAATTGTTCACATAATTTATTGTATGTAAAGCTTCAACCCAAAACATTTTTCTTAAGTGTGCATCCTCTCTCATGATCCTTGCCTTCTCCACTAAGGTTCTATTTATCCTTTTTGTAACACCATTTTGTTGTAGGGAGTATGGTGTAGTTTTTTGCCTTGTAATGTCATGCAACCTACAAAATGCATCAAAATCCTTAGAGCAATACTCACCTTCATTATTAGTCCTTAGTGCTTTTACCTTCTTCCTTGTTTGTATTTCAACTTCAGCCACAAAGACTTTGAACATATCCAAAGCACTACTCTTTTGTTTCATGAAGTATACCCATGACTTCCTTGAGAAGTCATCAATGAAAGTGATAAAATATTTGGACCCTCCCATGGAAGCCACTTCCATTGGTCCACATATATTAGAATGTATTAATTCAAGAATTTCTTTGCTCCTATATTCACTTGAATTAAATGAAACTCTTTTTTGTTTTCCCATCACACATGCTTCACAAAAATCAAATGAACCAAACTTCATACCTTCCAAACCTTGAATAGTTTGCTTGTTGCACATCTCATGTAGGCTCTTCTCTCCAAGATGTGTCATCCTCCTATGTCACAACATTATTTCTAACATATTTGTTGTTGTATGGGATTTGCCACTCTTTGTTGAGCTTGTATTTGCACTATCAACATCAACAAGGACTACATCTAACTTGTACAAGGTTCCATGTCTTATACCTCTAGCCAAGACCATGGCTCCATGAACTAACTTACACCCATATTTTCCAAAGAGAGTTTCAACGCTAGCATTTGCAAGTTGACTTGCTGAGAGTAGGTTTCATGTCAAGCCCAGAACATATCTTACATCTGGTATGATGAGTTTAACTCTTACACTACCTTTACCAACAACTTCATAGTAATAATTATCACCAAGGAATACTTTGCCATAGTGACTTGCTTCATAGTCCTTGAACCACTCTCTATGTGGTGTCATGTGAAAGGATGCTCCAGAGTCAATTAACCATGCTTCATCTTGGACATTCATTGTCAAACATGTAGCAATATATAGCCCCCTTTCATTGGTTGATGGAGCTACTAAAGATTCTTGTTTTTCCTTGGAAAGATCAACCTTGCACTCACTTTTCTTGTGCCCCTTTTGCTTGCATCTCCAACAAACAATCTCTTGCTTCTTTCCTTTGCTTGGAAATATTCTTCTTGATTTGGACCTATAGCCATTGTCATTGAATCTATCACCCCTTCTTTCTCTACTTCATCCTCTATCCCTAACAACCAAGGCTTCTGAGTTCTTAGTAGATTTAGAGGTCCTTATTTTGGTTTCTTCTTGGAGCAACTAACTAATGATCTCATCCTTCTTAAGATTTTCTACTTTTGTGCTCCCATTGATTGCTATAATCAGATTGTCCCATGAGTCTAGTAAGCTACAAAGCAAACAAATACATTGTTCCTCTTCTTTGATCTCATCACCAGCTGATTTCAACTGATTTACAAGAGTGTTGAAGGTGTTTAAATATTCAGCCACATTTCCTCCATTAGCCATTTTTAATGCATACAATTTCTTTCTAAGAAATATTAAATTCATGAGTGACTTTGATTCATAGAGCTTACCAAGATTATCCCAAAGCTCTTTTGCTGACTTGGCTCCAATAACATTCATTAAGACTAAATCTACCAGGTTCAAACCAATCAAGGCAATAACTTTGTCATTCATCTTGTCCCAGTCATCTTGACTAATTGTTGTTGGCTTTGCATCCTTGATGATAGTCTCCTTCAGATCTCTTTCTACAAGGAGATATTCCATTTTTAGCTTCCACAAGTTGAAATTCTACCCACTGAACTTTTCAATGGTAAACTTGTTGTGATCCATTATCTACTCCAACATACCCATGCAAGGTTCCTCACACCTATAGAGTTTCCTCAACAGAGAAACACTTCCAATTTTACCCCAAGCTCTAATACCAATTGTTGAACAACAATAACAGTTAAAACAAAAAATGAAAGATAGAAAAACAACTAAAAAATAATGCACATCAAAGCAATAGGGAAGGCACAACAAAAGTTTGAACAAAGGAATAAACAAAGGCAAAAAAACATAAACAAGGATACTTAGCTACTTTTATTGCTATGTGCTCTGTTACAACAACATGGTTGTTTCAATGCACTGCCCAAATATGGGCTTTCAACTTATTACACAACAACTATTTACATTGCAATCCCTAGAACTAGGCTTGGCTGTTACACCACACCACCCAGTTATAAATTACAATAGGTTGAATGAGAATGGCAACTGACATAGGTTTTATTTCCTCTCTTTCAAACTAGCAATAGAGCAATAAAATCAAACATGGATAATTGTTGCATACCTCCCATCCTACCTTATCTAGAGTAACACCCTCTGCCACTGCCACTGCAAGAAAAAAGTGGGCTCTGACCTTTGCCGCTATAGATAGAAAAGGTGGGCTCTGACCTCTACCATTGTAGACAAAAAAGGTGGGCTATGACCTCTGTCATTACAGACCTGCATAGACCACAAATTGGATGACGTAGTGGCCACTAATCGAACAATAAGGTCAAAATCCCACCCAATTTTCTAGAATTTGTAGCTATCTATGTGGCTCCCAAGATGGTATTTCTAGGGGGTAATTTCCACGTTTGGGCTTACTCAACCCCTTCTTGGTCTGGATGGAATTTCGATGTCGTGTTGGGATGTGTCCCCATTGGCATACCTCCAAAAGCTCATGGTAATTATTCTGGTAAGGGGAGCCAAGACCCTTTGTGGTCTTCTTAGATTCCCATGCTTGAATTTATCTCTTCTTCCCTATAGGCTTTTGTGTTTTTTCTTTGGCGTACCTTCCCTATAGTGAGGTGGTGGTTCAATGTTCCTCATGTGCCATATCTTCCTATCTTGATCTGCGTTGGGTTCTTAATTTTTGAAATCATTTGGATTGGTGGGCAAGTTTCTTACCCCTCATGCATTTTCATGAGTGTTCCTCTATTTTCAAGGCTTTCCACTCATCGTTGTAATTGGCAAGTTTTTTTGCATGCCAGATTTCAATCCTTCTTTATTAATCGACAAGCCAGATTTATAGATTATTTGCTTATTGGTCATGTGGCTTTCTATGTTGAGTTTTCGATTCCTATTCTCCTTTTCTTCTTTTTCTCATTTCGTAGGCCTCTAAACATGGATGATTTTATAGTTGAGCCTACCGTCCTTTCCTTGGATGAGGAAGTCAAAGCCATAATGAGAAAAGGTGTTCTACTGGATTACCTCAAAAGGTTCAAGGGCTTCGACAGGGAGTTGTCTCAACAACTAACATACTCTTGGAAGAGGGACACTATGAAGTTAGGAGAGGTGGAAATTGAGATTTAAATTCCTCTAATTACAGAGGTTACGGGTTTGCCCATGAATGGGATTTTTTTGAACAAGGAGAAGCACTCCCTTGCCAAAGAGAAAGAGATTTTTTGCTAAGGGTGAGAAATTGAAATTCAAAATGGTTACTCTTGGAGTTTGCTTAGAGTAGCTTGAGACAAAGTGGTCCTCGTTGTCATGGGTTACTTCACCCTTGATAACAATAGGGACATCCTCAGAAGTTTCCATTTCAATTTCTTGAACCAATTTCGTCATGGGAGGAAGCTGAACATTTTTGCTTTATTAATCTAGTCTTTGGAGAAGTCAATTTTAAGTGTCAAATGTAATGACTCCTTGGACCCCCTCCATTAGGGTTTGATTAAACTTATATATGATCATATGCTTAATAGAGGAGACAACATGAGAATTTTGAAGCTGATGGTGGACTACCCTACTGACTCCCACGCTAAGGAGGATTCTTTGGCTTCTCACCATTCCAACTCAACTAATTATCATCCTAAGTTTGATCAAAATTTTGATGATTCCACCCCGGGAGGCAGAATGGATGAAGTTCTGCAGACTCAGGGTACGACTACTGGGGTTTCCAGTGGATTCAGTAGGACTGCGAAGAAGACTAGATGTTCCAAGTGCCTCTCCTATAAGGCGGTCAAAGTGGAAAAGACCCCTCTGTTCAAGGAGTCGGATTGGGAAGACTCCGGTATGACTAGGAAGAAGACGAAACCCTCGGGTGGTCCATCGACTTAGAAGAAGTTTAAGGTTCAGGAAACTCCCAATTTTCCAAATTCAGGAAGTGAAATGTAGAAAGAGTTTGTGAGATCCCTGGTTATCACTCTTAATGTTGCAATCTCCTGTGTTGAGGAACTCAAGTCTATGATGGAATGAGACCATCCGAATGCTAAAGTCTCTAAAATGTGTAAAAACTCAAAGGGGAAAGAGAAAACGTTGTGACCCTCTCCCTATTTGTTTTCATTCGTTTGGACTTCTCAGGAAGTGGGTTGATGCCCTAGGATGCTTTGGTGGGTGGGATAATGGGTCTCTCCATTCTTTGGCCCTCCCTGTTCTCTTTTGCCTAGGGGCTTGCTCTATTGTTTGTAGGGCCCCGATTTGGGGTAGTAGTATCTTTGTTATCTCCTAGTACTTCTCTTGGTTGTAACAATTTCTTTTGTCTAAAAGGTTTAGGGACCCTTTCAAAACCCCTTCCTTTATCTATTTAAAAAAGAAAAAACATCAATGACTAATTATAAACATATTTATTTACATAAACATACTCATATAACTATGGATCAAGTTAAATGATATATGTTTGTTATTCAAAAAATTATCCTCCAAACAATATTATACATTATAATTATCTTTTGTTGCTCGTGGTGACCATATCAATTCAACACAATAAATGGGTTCAATTCCAAAATCCTTTTCACACCAAGTAGATGGTATGACTCTCCAACATTTATTGCCTTAAATCCTTCAAGGTTCATGCATTTATTTTAAATAAAAGTTTCTTCGGTTGGATGAATTCTCCTTCATCTCAAAGGTCTCCTTCCTTTCCTTTTTGAAGCCTTTAATTACTTGCATTGATTTCCCTCACTTTTGTGTCATTGCCCTTAGCACTCCTCTCCACTTATGTTCCATTGTAATCATCTCATTTTATATCTATTGAACTTTTCTCATGTTAAGCGGCTATACTTTATGCTGCTACTCCCTGACCTTGAAGATGGTCACTTCATGTGTAGATCTTCTCATCCTTCCCTTTCTAGATTTTCTATAAGCTCTATATTCTTTCCTGAAATCTGCATAATTCTTGACAATATACTTGTGACCATTTGCAATAACATTTCTTTTGAATATTTTTGAATTTATTTAAAGATTTAGTGGTGTAGTTCTTAGCATGTTGTCGTCAATACAAATTTCCCAACACTCGGAAATACATAATGATTGATGGATTATGTATAAAGAAACACCTACTCCAGACATGGGGACTACTGTGAACTATCTGAATTTCCTTTCCTACTTTCATGAATATGAGGATGACATCTCTATCAGATAGGATAGATATTAACTTGAATGCCCCAAAAAAAAGTTTTTAAAAGAAAAGTTTTTAAAAATAGGGTACAAAGAATAATATTATAAGTAAGTAATTATACCGGAGAAAAAGCATCAGAGTGGACATTCATATAAGAAAATATATAGCCTTACTCTAGTTCTTCTTATTACTTAGATGTTTTTCTTTTCCCTAAATTATACATGATCACAATGATATGTATAAAAATTAATTACATATTGAAATTTCAAGATTTTATCTAACTGTAAAATTCAAAGATCAGTTATTACTGTAGACAGAAATGTTCATTGAAAATAACTATCTGAAGATAAAAAAACTTCAAACAATAGCTTATATGTCCCAGTTACAGACCGTGCACAGAATTGTTTTTCATTGATTAGAAAAATTGTAAGACAAGCCATGTTGCTTACCAAATGATATACAGGGTTATGCATGCAGCCACACATAGCATGATCACTTAATTGGAATGCAGGATTGTATTTAGTTTAAGAAGTAGCCTCTATAGAACCAAAAAAGTCTTTTACTATATAGTCTACAATACATTTTTTGTTAGTTGGCAATTGGTAATTGTCTATGTCAGTTTTACCAATAGTCACAATATTTGTTTTCCAAACCTGGAGACACGGTAGATGGCAAGAATTTGGTCTTGTTCCGACTATTCTGTGTGTTTGGAGTACAACCTATTTTATAGAATTTAGACCTTACAAATGCACAACATGCATTATGATTATACTATGCACCCAATTCCCTGTTGGCAATGGAATGTCGCTCCATATGTATAGAATTTAAAAATCTATTTATTTGAGTCTGCCTGCATGGAAATCTATTCCTTTGGATCTGCCCAGTCCAACACACTTTCTCTTTGATTCTTTAGAGTCGGACATAAAAACATATAAATTCCCCATATAAAATCCATATTTCACAAATAGTTATTTAACAGTCTCAACACATAGCATGTGATAGAAACTTATATTCCAACATAAAAACATATAAATTCCCCATATAAAATCCATATTTCACAAATAGTTATTTAATAGTCTCAACACATAGCATGCGATAGAAACTTATATTCCAATGATTCATGTTGAACTTACTACCATGGTGGTGGGGGACGCAAAATTTAACATTCGACCAAATCCGAATTTCACGCAGAAAATTCAAAAACACGCTTTACAAGAAGATGAAACCCCAATGTTCCATTAAATTACTTGCAAAGATTACATTTACGATAACAGCCCGCAGGCGTAGTTATCCTTCTCCCGAAACAGGCTGCCTCACGTTCGATGCATCTGCCTGCGCTCCCAGGAAGAATTTATCTAACTCTGATTGGAAAACCAAACTCTAGCCGGTCCGAGTGGCCTCGGCCTTCGACTCTGATCACGACTGTCAACTCTTCGTTTTCCAACCCTTGTGCAACTCTCGGCTTGCCCTTTTTATAACTCCGGTCTGACTCTTTGTCTTCCACTGGTGGCCCTTCGATTCCTCTTTGCCACGACTGTTCGATTCCATAACTGCATTCTGCAACTGACTCTGTAACTGCCGTTCGACTCCCGCTTACGGTTACATTTTCTGCACGACGCTTTGTCTTCGCCTACTTTCGCTGCACCTTGATGCCACGTGTTGTTCTTGTGCTGCCATGTGTCGTTCAATGACGTCATCCTGTAACGGTCTCCGAAAATGCAGCATGTCGCGATTTCGCGACATCTTCTTCCGCTACCTCTTCCTCTTCTCTTTCGGTCGCGATATCGCGACATGTCGCGATATCGCGACATTTTTCTCCCTCGCCTCCTTTCTCTGCTTCGGGTCGCGAAAATGCGACATGTCGCGAAATCGCGACATCTTCTCCTCTCTGCTTCCTCTCGCTCCTTCTGGTCGCGAAAATGCGACATGTCGCGAAATCGCGACATCTTCTTCTGCTGGCTCCTTCTTCGCCTCCAGGTCGCGAAAATGCGACATGTCGCGAAATCGCGACATCTTCCTCCCTTGGCTTCTTCTTCGCCTTCTGGTCACGAAAATGCGACCTGTCACGAAATCGCGACATCTTCCTCCTCACTGCCTTTCCTCTTCGTCGGGTCACGATTTCGCGACATGTCGCGAAATCGCGACATTTTCCTTTCTCGCTGTCTCCTCCTTCGGGTCGCGATATCGCGACATTTTTCTATCTCGCTGTCCGCTTCTCCTTCGGGTCGCGAAATCGCGACATGTCGCGATTTCGTGACAGCTTGCCTTCCGCCTTCGCTTTCTTGCTTCGGGTCGCGATTTCGCGACATGTCGCGATATCGCGACGGTTTCCTGCCTTGGCTTCTTCCTGCCCCTTCGGTCGCGATTTCGCGACATGTCGCGAAATCGCGACATCTTCTGCGTTCGCCTTCTCTTTCCTCCTTCGATCGCGATTTCGCGACATCTTTGCCTCGATTGCTCTCTCCCCTGTCTCGGTCGCGATTTCGTGACACGTCGCGAAATCGTGCCATTTTCTCTACGCACTTTCTCTCTCCTGCTCCGGTCGTGATTTCGCGACAAGTCGCGAAATCGCGACATTTCTCCACTGCGCCTTCTCTCTCCACTTTGTGTCGCGATATCGCGACACTTTTTCTGTCGCGATATCGCGACAGGTTTTTCTCCTCGCCCTCTTTGCCTTTTTCTGTCGCGATTTCGTGACACGTCGCGAAATCGCGACGTTTTTTCTCCTTAGGCAATTTTTCAAATGCCTCTGCATCAGGTGCTGTTGGATGCTCCTGCATCAGACACCCGGGGTTGGTGGAGAAGTGATCTTCACTTTTGCGCTCTCTGGTTCCCGCCTTCTGCAAATCCATTCTACGCAGCTCCTTTTGCAGGGCTTTCACTTGCCTCTGCAAATCTCTTTTAAGCAGCTCCTCTTGCAGGGCTTGCACTTGCCTCTGCAAAGTCTTGAATTCTTTCATTGTCATCATTCTGCTCCTTTCCCGCAAGCCTTTCCATAGATCCTGGTGTAACTGCCTCACGTCCGGCGATCTGTTACACACTTAGGAACTTCTGGCTCTGATACCACTTGGTGGGGGACGCAAAATTTAACATTCGACCAAATCTGAATTTCACGCAGAAAATTCAAAAACACGCTTTACAAGAAGATGAAACCCCAATGTTCCATTAAATTACTTGCAAAGATTACATTTACGATAACAGCCCGCAGGCGTAGTTATCCTTCTCCCGAAATAGGCTGCCTCACGTTCGGCGCATCTGCCTGCGCTCCCAGGAAGAATTTCTCTAACTCTGATTGGAAAACAAACTCTAGCCGGTCCGAGTGGCCTCGGCCTTCGACTCTGATCATGACTGTCAACTCTCTGTTTTCCAACCCTTGTGCAACTCTCGGCTTGCCCTTTTTATAACTCCGGTCTGACTCTTTGTCTTCCACTGGTGGCCCTTCGATTCCTCTTGCCACGACTGTTCGATTCCATAACTGCATTCTGCAACTGACTCTGTAATTGCCGTTCGACTCCCGCTTACGGTTACATTTTTTGCACGACGCTTTGTCTTCGCCTACTTTCGCTGCACCTTGATGCCACGTGTTGTTCTTGTGCTGCCACGTGTCGCTCAATGACGTCATCCTGTAACGGTCTCTGAAAATGCAGCATGTCGCGATTTCGCGACATCTTCTTCCGCTACCTCTTCCTCCTCTTTCAGTCGCGATATCGCGACATTTTTCTCCCTCACCTCCTTTCTCTGCTTCGGGTCACGAAAATGCGACATGTCGCGAAATCGCGACATCTTCTCCTCTCTGCTTCCTCTCGCTCCTTCTGGTCGCGAAAATGCGACATGTCACGAAATCGCGACATCTTCTTCCGCTGGCTCCTTCTTCGCCTCCAGGTCGCGAAAATGCGACATGTCGCGAAATCGCGACATCTTCCTCCCTTGGCTTCTTCTTCGCCTTCTGGTCGCGAAAATGTGACCTGTCGCGAAATCGTGACATCTTCCTCCTCACTGCCTTTCATCTTCGTCAGGTCGCGATTTTGCGACATGTCGCGAAATCGCGACATTTTCCTTTCTCGCTGTCTCCTCCTTTGGGTTGCGATATCGCGACATTTTTCTATCTCGCTGTCCGCTTCTCCTTCGGGTCGCAAAATCGCGACATGTCGCGATTTCGCGACAGCTTGCCTTCCGCCTTCGCTTTCTTGCTTCGGGTCGCGATTTCGCGACATGTCGCGATATCGCGACGGTTTCCTGCCTTGGCTTCTTCCTGCCCCTTCGGTCACGATTTCGCGACATGTCGCGAAATCGCGACATCTTCTGCGTTCGCCTTCTCTTTCCTCCTTCGATCATGTTTTCACGAGATGTCGCGAAATCGCGACATCTTCTGCGTTCGCCTTCTCTTTCCTCCTTCGATCGCGATTTCGTGACATCTTTGCCTCGATTGCTCTCTCCCTTGTCCCGATCGCGATTTCACGACACGTCGTGAAATCGTGACATTTTCTCTACGCACTTTCTCTCTCCTACTCCGGTCGCGATTTCGCGACAAGTCGCGAAATCGCGACATTTCTCCACTACGCCTTCTCTCTCCACTTTGTGTCGCGATAGGTTTTTCTCCTCGCCCTCTTTGCCTTTTTCTATCGTGATCGCGACGTTTTTTCTCCTTAGGCAATTTTTCAAATGCCTCTGCATCAGGTGCTGCTAGATGCTCCTGCATCACATGGCTCCCCTCTGGGTTAGATCCTACTGGTCTACAGCCAAATGGGAATGAAGTACGGGCAACTAGTAACGTATAACATCCCAAACACAAAACAATAAAGCTTTCAAAGATAGACAATAAGCATCCAGTTTTGCTTGCAGGAACATCTACTTCCAACATCGCTTCAGTGGTTTAAATTTTAAATCCTTATTCTTGACAATCCTCTAAATGATACGTGGGCCGTTTACTCAAATAATAGCATGAATAAATAGCAAAACAAACCAGCTGAGAGTTAAAAGATGGATAAAAGACTTTAAAAAGATATCTAGAAACTAGAAACACAGTTAAAGATGCGTCAATCCATGTAGCTTAGCTTGTCATAGACTTGCCGATTACTCGATAGCTTTAACCTGTAATAAGGGCTTGAAAAAATCTATTATCATTTTATTTTGGATTAACATTTTTAAACTGCCACTGAGCAAGGACTTGAAAGCTTAAATCTTGACACATACCACTTACTGTTTGCTGTCATAGCCATATGACAGCAGCTTCAGCTTTCGTATGAGTAACTTATACACATCTTATCCTATACAGGTAACTTAGCGGCTTAGTATGCACGCAATAAGTTCAATTTTCAAACCCAAATTAATGGGGAGGTAAGAGAGAGAGGGCTTCAAACTTATCCTCAGTCAATCTCCACAAGAACAGCTCCATTTGAGTTAAAGAGTCTGTTGTACTTGTATGCTGATTCATAAAAATATCACTGCCTATATTAAACTGTTTCCCTGGCTGGCAATTAAGAATGCTTAAAGATCCTTGCTGCACTGGAGAATGCCTAAGTCCATCCTCTGCTCTGACCACTAATAACCCTGAAAGCCAGGCTCACACCTTCAGAAATAATGATATACCACATAATGTTGCACCATCCCAACTTCTCCAAAAAGACAATTAAGTTTAATAGTGGACTGTCCTCTAGTCATGGCTTGGTCTTCCTCCTTATCAATCTTCATCTGACAACTAACAGGAGGACTTCTAGGAGAATCATAGTTGGATTGTTTTTGCCTAGCCTGAGACACAGGCAGCCCCTGCCAATAAGCTTTCCTGAGATAATTGATATCAGTTCTGAAGCCTGACTAAACCCTCCTAGAAGAAGTGCCATCTTGATCTAAAAAATAACTGTTTTTAATTCCCACGTCCAACTAAGATAGACCTAAGAGTCCTAGGGAACAACCAGAGGGAGCGCTTGTAACATTCTTATTTCATGTACTCAAGGCCTCTTGTTCACCTCTATGATCTTCGGGTCTCCTACTCACCACCTCAAGTTTTCTGGATCTGTTACAAGGGGAGGGCTGATTTCATCAACAAAATCCAAGAATCCTAGCTTTCTGGGCTTTCTTCTAGCTATCCCTTTTCTTTTAGCGGTCAGTTACACCACAACTCTTGACTATATCAATTCCTGTGTAGTGGATCTATTACAGAGCAGCCCTTGTTCTGCAGACCTGCAAAAACACAGCATTGTGCTTTAGAGTTTTGATGTGTTATTAATGTTGATGGGTGTTGATTTGCTCTTCAAAAATACATAAATGATGAAAGATTGAATCTTTGTACTGTTATCACAAACATATACCTGATAATCTCCCGCTCCTGTTGCTGCTACTAATGATAATAAGGATGCCCCCTAAAGATGTGGTCTTGGTGATTTGGTTGTCTTCAATAACGCAGGGGCACCAGGCTTAGTATGTTTGGACTTGACATGATGGGTCGTACCCCTCCTCCTCAGAGGTCAACATTTCCATTCTTTATCAAATAGGAGATTCTCTTGGTACTAATGACATCAACTGTTCCAGCCTTCATGGTGTCCTCCCTTCTATAGTTGTATTTTTTGCAGAAGAAACAGCAACCTTGGAATGTGAACATAAGCATGGCCCGCGCTTATCAAAATCAGAGAGCAAGCTTGCTTAAGTGATCTTCCACACAAAGTGGACAAATCCCCTTGGAAGCTAGTGATGGGGTTTTCCTGCAAGGTGACCCCAACTCTTTAGCAACATATAGTTCCAAGGTTTTGCCTCTGTCTCTCATGATTTCCACAGCAAGTTAATGCCTGTTTGTATTCTTTGGATGTTGACAGACCTTGTTAACATTTGTGTATGTTTTCATCTAATGTCTCTCAACATTTTTACCACTTGTCTCATATTTGGCCTGTCATCTGCCTTGGTCTCTGTACATTTCAATGCTATCCTAATTGTACTTACAATCTGTTCTTTCACTCCTGGAATTTTCAATTCATCTCGAAGCCCTTCATCTATTACTGTGTCTTCTGCATCATGAGATGATTTTACCCAACTGACGATGTCCATGCCTTCTCCCAAACTTGAATCCAAAGCCTTTTTCCTTGTTATTAATTCCAACAATACCACACCATAACTGTAGACATCCATCTTCTCGCTTATTCTGGTTGCTTCTCTACATTCTGCGGCAAAAGCAAATAAAAATCCCGTGAAACCAGCCAAGGGAAAAAGAGGAGAGAAAAAAAAAAAGAATAAAAAAGTTATAAACATTTTTGAAGTTAATGTTTAAGCATTGTTCTTACCAGGGGCAATGTACCCAAAAGTACCTATAACTGAAGAATCAATAGTCAAGGATCTATCCATGAGTAGAGCAACTCCAAAATCAGAAATGCGAGGTTCCATATCTGAATCCAACAGGATATTGCTGGGCTTGATATCTCTGTGTATAATTGGTGGATGGCAGTCATGGTGAAGATATGACAGTCCATGGGCTGTGCCAATGGCTATTTTGTAACGTATATGCCATCCCAAAGCTGGAGGGGGCTGCATCTCATGCAATACATAACTTAGACTCCCGTTGGGCATGTATTCATATAGAATCAACCCACAATCCTTGTGTAGCCAGAATTCCAATAGCTTCACCAGATTTCTATGACGGATTTGTCCGGCAGTTTGGATCTCCCTTCTCATGCTCATGTCATTTCTCTGTCCATCAACCAGTTGAATGGTCTTCAGGGCATAGAACTTCCCTGACTGCAACTCTACTCTGTAAACGGTGCCTTTGGCACCCTTGCCTATTATGTATCTCTCATTCAGATTTTCTGTTGCCTGCAAAATCTGGTATAATTTATAAGGCAACTCTGAAACAATTTTGGGCGAGAGCAATCTCCATAATATTGGGACCGCTATGGAGATCACAAACAAAACTGACCCAGTAGCAATGAGGACTGTATGGAGCATGCTCAAATGTTTGCTCTTTATAGATGGAGGTGACTCGCTGCGGCACTTACAAGGATTTCTCTCATCCTTTGGTAAACACAACCCTGTGTTGCCCGTGAATGAGCTTGGGAATGAATTCCATAGCTTCAACCATGATTTTGGTATGCATCCTGTGACCTGATTATTGGAGACATTTACTTGCACAAGTGACAATAAACCCTCAAATGTAGAGGGAAGACTGCCAGAGAGATTGTTTGATGATAAATCCAGCCTCTCTAGTTTGTCTAGATTACCCATTGTAGCCGAATTTTCCCCTGCAATTTATTATTGCTAAGATTCAAACCAATGGAAAGAGTTTCTAATTTTCCAAGAGATGAAGGGATGCTACCTTGAAACTGGTTTTGTCCCAGATTGAGCTCCAGAAGCTGGTTCCAGTTGGAGAGAAAGTCTGGGATTCTTCCGCCAAAACGGTTTCCTTGCAGTACTAGATGCTGTAATTTCTTCAGACTGGCTAACTGGTTCGGTAGCGAACCATTCAATGAGTTGAAACTCAAGTCCAGCATATACAAGAGTTCACATTTGCCAAGCTCGGGAGGCAGGAGGCCGGTCAATTTGTTGGAGGAGAGAATCAACCGTTGTAGTTTTGAGAGTTGTCCCAGTTCTGGAGGGATCGTACCATCAAGCTGATTCATGGACAGGTCGATGGAGCTCAGATTTTTGCACTGCCCAAGGCTTGAGGGTATTTGTCCTTGCAACTTAGTATTCTTCATCTCTAGGAAGTCAATCTCAGGATTGGAAGCCAGAAAATCGAACGGGATAATACCAGTTAGATTGTTGTTGCTTAGTATCAATCGCGTCAAGCTCGAACATTTGCCAATTTCTGCTGGAATGCTTCCTTCCAAGTGATTGCCTCCCATGACTAGAATCTCCAATTTTCCCGAAGAGCACAGTGCTGGAGGTATTGTTCCCGTGAGTCGGTTCCCAGTTAGATCAAGTTCGGTGAGATTGATGCCGGCACCCAATGTGGGTGGTATTGTGCCAGATAGTTGATTACCGAAGAGGCCTACTGTTCTCAGACGTTTGAGATTGGAAATTTTTGGAGATATGCTTCCTGTGAGACTGTTGTTGGACAATTGTAGTTCCTCCAGGTTCTCTGCTTCGAAGAGCTGTCGAGGAATAGGGCCATGCAATGAATTCTCGAACAAATACAAAATTTGTAAACTCTTTAACTGGCCTAGCTCTGGAGGGATAAACCCCACAAGCTTGTTTGTGTGCAAACTCAATTGTTCCAACTTACTACAATTCGCAAGTTGTGCAGGAACGACGCCGGACAACAAGTTCTCATTTAAGTAAAGCTGTGACAGGTCTCCCAGCAATCCAAGGGAGGACGGAACGTATCCTGTCAGATGATTTTGAACGGACGACAAGATTTTGAGACTGCTACAGTTGCCCAATTCCCAAGGTATTTCTCCACTGAAACTGTTGTTTGACAACTCAAGATCGTGGAGATTTTTACAGTTACCGAGTGATTTGGGAATCCGGCCTTGGAGGCTATTGGAGGTAACATCGAGGAAAGCTAATTGTGAAAGCTGACCCAAGGTTTCTGGCAAGTTTCCAACCAGATGGATTTGGTTCAGAGAAAGCTCTGTGAGATGGCTGCAGTTGACAATGGATGAAGGTATCTCTCCACCTATGGAATTCTCTCCCAACCATAGCTTGGATAGGCGAGTGAGATTTCCAACATTTGAGGGGATCAGTCCAGTCAAATTATTGTTGTCCAACTTAACCTCGTCTAACAGGGAAATCTCAAAAATGGACGGAGGAATAATTCCGTCAAGGAAGTTACTGGAGAGCAACAAAGATTTGAGCTTTGTAAGGCGACTCAACTGGGCAGGAATTTGGCCATGGAAATTATTCGAGGAGAGGTCTAAATACTCCAGCTCTGTGCAATTCCCAAGCTCGGGAGGAATTGTTCCAGAGAGATTGTTTGCATTCAAGTACAGTTCCTTCAAATTGTGTAAGCCACCAATGGCAGAAGACAACGTTCCAAAAAAGTTGTGGTTGGAGAGGTGAAGGTTACGTACCGTGTGGTCGGCATGACAGGTGACTCCTTCCCAGTGGCAGGGGTGTTCATCGGAAGAATTCCAACTCAGTGGTACGTTCAAGCGTTGAACAAGGGAGAGGAGAAGAGTTCCATCCCTGTTCAGTCCTCCGACAGATTTCACCTCGATTGAGAGCACGACGACCACCCATTTTATTAAAGACACTAGCAATGACCGCATTCTGAATGCTCTTAATGGAAACATTTCCATGTGAACACGTAGGGTAATGGACGGCGGCCGACACAAATCTAAATGGTGAGTGGGGAGCTTATAAATAATCCAAAGCGAAGAGACGGAAGGAGGAAGGCAGCAGCAGGGTCGTATCTTCTGAGTTGTTCTCCATAGATGTTGGTGGATTGACCCTGAAAGACCTCAAGACTATCCCGTCTTAAAGTCATGTGAGTGGCATCGATGGCTGGTTCCTTGTCTGAAACTTATCGAAATTGTCGCAACCACCCCAATGAAAATAGACCATCGAAATTGTCGCAACTACCCCAAAGAAAATAGATTGTTTGCAAATTGGTTTAAAAACTGTAATCAACTATCGGTAACATTGAATACCTACACTTAAAACAAAGTAAATGAAGTCCTATAATTTTACTATTGAAGTGCAACGATCAACTAATATTTAAATTAAATTAAATTTTTATTAAAAAGTAATTGACAATTTATTATAAATAATAATAATTATAAACATATATTTAGTTTGATAACTCAAAACCTAATACAATTACTCAAATAAAAATAGCATCTTCTTGCATATCAAAAATAAAAATAAAAATATTATGTTAATGTTTAGTCTCCGCATATTAAAACACTGATAATGTAGATTAAGATTTTACCTATATAGGTATATATATTTTGGAGTCAATCTTGACTTAATCTGCTTTTCTAAAAAGTTTCTATCCTTCACCTTTCGTGGCTTTTGCTTCGTCTACATCTACTTTTTCTTTCTACAGTCAAACCATTGTTCATCTCGTTTTCTTAAGTGGGTCAATCAATCAAGATTCCAAACAATCCAAGTGATGTTAAACGTGATATCAATCTCATCCATCATTCTATAGATTTACGACGTTTCAGTTGTTACTTTTAAAATTTAAATTTTATTAAGATAAAGAAAAATATTATATATGTTGAATTATTTGTTTTTGTATAGATAAATTTTCATTTTTAAGAGATTGTTTCTAATAATAATAGATGATGGACATCAATGACAATATTATTTTTTATTTAATCTTTACATTCATTTTTATTGAGAGTATTAATGATAACTTGTGAATCCCTGTCAATTAAAA
Source organism: Wollemia nobilis (assembly GCA_028583015.1). NCBI lineage: Eukaryota > Viridiplantae > Streptophyta > Pinopsida > Araucariales > Araucariaceae > Wollemia > Wollemia nobilis. The sequence continues at coordinate 1,621,344 of JAQPPZ010001113.1, read as the reverse complement.
TATATTTTCATTTTTTTTATTGTAATTTTAATCCCCATAAGAAGTTCCTTAGCCTCTGCATCGATGTTACTTGAAGTTTCACATGATTTTAAATAAGTGAAAAGAATTTTGCCTTCATTGTTTCAAAAAAACACCACCTCCACAAGCTTTTTCCAAAATTACTTTAAACAATTAACCAAAGGAATGTTTGAGGCCTTAGGTAGAGCCTCTAATGACCAAACATTCTTCCAAAGAAAATCTTCTGGAGTAGGAAATTTTAATTGCTCTTAATCCTCAAATCCCATTTTGACCAAGTATTCATCATCTTTTGATAGATTTCAAACCAACTTATCTTTTCATGTAAAAGTCAACAAATAAGACTCTTGAAGCATTTTTTGAAGTTTATTTGCAATTTGTTTGAATTCCTCTCCTTGAACTAAGTTACTAATAGAAATCCATGAGTCATTGCTCATATTAATAAAGTCTTTGACATTTGGACCTTTACAAGCTAGGCATGCCTAAGCCAATGGCTATCATTTTGAGTCAAAGATAAGAGGATATGGATTCAACCATGCATTAGACTAAAAATTTGGATGATTCACCTCATTGACTAACCATCTAATATGTTTCTTAATCAATCACAATCTATCTAATATGAAGTTCTATGTTGACAATCCTTTAGGTAGAGTTCTTTTTCTAAATAATTACATTACATCAAGAGAAGCTATATATTTTGAACATTTTTTTCCAATTCTTTCCATGATCTTTGAATAATCTCCACCAAGATTTGCCCTTAAGGCCAAACTCATGTCTATAACTTTGAAGCCTGCTTCTCCAATATTCTTTACTTTGCAAACCCTATCCCACTTACAAAGAGGAAACCAAGTTTTTCCTCGTATCCTTTCCAAAGAAAATCTCTTTGAATTTTATCAATTCTAATGTTATACCTATTGTCAATTTTGAAAGTGACACGTAAAAATAGATGGATTACAGTGTAGTCTTTATGAGTTGTAGCATTCTTGCCATGGTTAAGAACTTATCTTTCAACCTACTAAACAAGCTTTCATTCTTTGCAAATATTTTAATTTTAAACCCTAAAATATGTTAGATATTAATACTACGAATGATTGTATAATGAAAATGAAGGGTATTTAAGTAGATACGATACCTATTTTAGGCATAACAAACCTTTAAACAACCTTGCAACTATCTTAATATCTTAATGCTCTTAATGGAAAGAATTTCATGTGAACACGTAGGGTAATGGACGGCGGCCGACACAATTCCAAATAGTGAGTGGGAAGCCTATAAATAATCCAAAGCGAAGCGATGGAAGGAGGAAGGCAGCAGCAGGGTCGTATCTTCTGAGTTGTTCCCCATAGATGTTGGTGGATTGACCCTGAAAGACCTCCACCATCCCGGAATGGCTGCTTCCTAGGCATTACTAGGAAACACAATGTAGATTAAGATTTTACGTATGTATATCTATTTTGCAGTCAATCTTTAACTTAATATACTTTTCTAAAATGTTTCCACCTTATGTCTTTCGTGGCTTTTGCTGCGAAGTTTGCATCTAAATTTTCTTTCTGCGGTCAAACCACTGTTCATCTCTCTTTGTAAAGTAGGTCAAAAGATTCCAAACAATCCAAGTGGATGTTAAACATCCATCATTCTATAGATTTAAGTCGTTTCAGTTGTTACTTTTAAAATTGAAATCTTATTTTTTTTTTTTAATATAGATAATTTTTTATTTTTAAGAGATCGTTTTTTTAATAGATGATGAACATTAATAATAATATTATTTTGTATTTAATTTTCACATTCATTTTTACGGAGAGTATTAATGATAACTTGTCAATTCCTCTCAATTAAAATATGTTTTCATCTTTTTTATTGTAATTTTAATTCCCATAAGAAGTGCCTTAGCCTATGCATAGATGTTACTTGAATTTTTACATGATTTTAAGTAAGTGAAAAGAATTTTGCCCTCATTGTTTTAAAAAAAAACACCACCTCCACAAGCTTTTCCCAAAATTACATTAAACAACTAACCAAAGGAATGTTGAGGCCTTAGGTAAAGTCTCTAATGACCAAACATTCTTCCAAGGAAAATCTTCTGGCGTAGGAAATTTAAATTGCTCTTATCCTCAAATCCCATTTTGATCAAGTATTCATTATATTTTGATAGATTTCAAACCAACTTATCTTTTCATGTAAAAATCGACAAATAAAACTCTTGAAGCATATTTTGAAGTTTATTTACAATTTGTTTAAAACCCTCTCCTTGAACTAAGTTACTAATAGAAATCCATGAGTCATTGCTCATATTAATAAAGTATTTGACATTTGGACCTTTACAAGCTAGGCATGCCTAAGCCAATGGCTATCATTTTGAGTCAAAGATAAGAGGATATGGATTCAACCATGCATTATACTAAAAATTTGGATGATTCACCTCATTGACTAACCATCTAATATGTTTCTTAATCAATCACAATCTATCTAATATGAAGTTCTATGTTGACAATCCTTTAGGTAGAGTTCTTTTTCTAAATAATTACATTACATCAAGAGAAGCTATATATTTTGAACATTTTTTTCCAATTCTTTCCATGATCTTTGAATAATCTCCACCAAGATTTGCCCTTAAGGCCAAACTCATGTCTATAACTTTGAAGCCTGCTTCTCCAATATTCTTTACTTTGCAAACCCTATCCCACTTACAAAGAGGAAACCAAGTTTTTCCTCGTATCCTTTCCAAAGAAAATCTCTTTGAATTTTATCAATTCTAATGTTATACCTATTGTCAATTTTGAAAGTGACACGTAAAAATAGATGGATTACAGTGTAGTCTTTATGAGTTGTAGCATTCTTGCCATGGTTAAGAACTTATCTTTCAACCTACTAAACAAGCTTTCATTCTTTGCAAATATTTTAATTTTAAACCCTAAAATATGTTAGATATTAATACTACGAATGATTGTATAATGAAAATGAAGGGTATTTAAGTAGATACGATACCTATTTTAGGCATAACAAACCTTTAAACAACCTTGCAACTATCTTAATATCTTAATGCTCTTAATGGAAAGAATTTCATGTGAACACGTAGGGTAATGGACGGCGGCCGACACAATTCCAAATAGTGAGTGGGAAGCCTATAAATAATCCAAAGCGAAGCGATGGAAGGAGGAAGGCAGCAGCAGGGTCGTATCTTCTGAGTTGTTCCCCATAGATGTTGGTGGATTGACCCTGAAAGACCTCCACCATCCCGGAATGGCTGCTTCCTAGGCATTACTAGGAAACACAATGTAGATTAAGATTTTACGTATGTATATCTATTTTGCAGTCAATCTTTAACTTAATATACTTTTCTAAAATGTTTCCACCTTATGTCTTTCGTGGCTTTTGCTGCGAAGTTTGCATCTAAATTTTCTTTCTGCGGTCAAACCACTGTTCATCTCTCTTTGTAAAGTAGGTCAAAAGATTCCAAACAATCCAAGTGGATGTTAAACATCCATCATTCTATAGATTTAAGTCGTTTCAGTTGTTACTTTTAAAATTGAAATCTTATTTTTTTTTTTTAATATAGATAATTTTTTATTTTTAAGAGATCGTTTTTTTAATAGATGATGAACATTAATAATAATATTATTTTGTATTTAATTTTCACATTCATTTTTACGGAGAGTATTAATGATAACTTGTCAATTCCTCTCAATTAAAATATGTTTTCATCTTTTTTATTGTAATTTTAATTCCCATAAGAAGTGCCTTAGCCTATGCATAGATGTTACTTGAATTTTTACATGATTTTAAGTAAGTGAAAAGAATTTTGCCCTCATTGTTTTAAAAAAAAACACCACCTCCACAAGCTTTTCCCAAAATTACATTAAACAACTAACCAAAGGAATGTTGAGGCCTTAGGTAAAGTCTCTAATGACCAAACATTCTTCCAAGGAAAATCTTCTGGCGTAGGAAATTTAAATTGCTCTTATCCTCAAATCCCATTTTGATCAAGTATTCATTATATTTTGATAGATTTCAAACCAACTTATCTTTTCATGTAAAAATCGACAAATAAAACTCTTGAAGCATATTTTGAAGTTTATTTACAATTTGTTTAAAACCCTCTCCTTGAACTAAGTTACTAATAGAAATCCATGAGTCATTGCTCATATTAATAAAGTATTTGACATTTGGACCTTTACAAGCTAGGCATGCCTAAGCCAATGGCTATCATTTTGAGTCAAAGATAAGAGGATATGGATTCAACCATGCATTATACTAAAAATTTGGATGATTCACCTCATTGACTAACCATCTAATATGTTTCTTAATCAATCACAATCTATCTAATATGAAGTTCTATGTTGACAATCCTTTAGGTAGAGTTCTTTTTCTAAATAATTACATTACATCAAGAGAAGCTATATATTTTGAACATTTTTTTCCAATTCTTTCCATGATCTTTGAATAATCTCCACCAAGATTTGCCCTTAAGGCCAAACTCATGTCTATAACTTTGAAGCCTGCTTCTCCAATATTCTTTACTTTGCAAACCCTATCCCACTTACAAAGAGGAAACCAAGTTTTTCCTCGTATCCTTTCCAAAGAAAATCTCTTTGAATTTTATCAATTCTAATGTTATACCTATTGTCAATTTTGAAAGTGACACGTAAAAATAGATGGATTACGAATGTAGTCTTTATGAGTTGTAGCATTCTTGCCATGGTTAAGAACTTATCTTTCAACCTACTAAACAAGCTTTCATTCTTTGCAAATATTTTAATTTTAAACCCTAAAATATGTTAGATATTAATACTACGAATGATTGTATAATGAAAATGAAGGGTATTTAAGTACATACGATACCTATTTCAGGCATAACAAACCTCTAAACAACCTTGCAACTATCTTAATATCTTAATGCTCTTAATGGAAAGAATTTCATGTGAACACGTAGGGTAATGGACGGCGGCCGACACAATTCCAAATAGTGAGTGGGAAGCCTATAAATAATCCAAAGCGAAGCGATGGAAGGAGGAAGGCAGCAGCAGGGTCGTATCTTCTGAGTTGTTCCCCATAGATGTTGGTGGATTGACCCTGAAAGACCTCCACCATCCCGGAATGGCTGCTTCCTAGGCATTACTAGGAAACACAATGTAGATTAAGATTTTACGTATGTATATCTATTTTGCAGTCAATCTTTAACTTAATATACTTTTCTAAAATGTTTCCACCTTATGTCTTTCGTGGCTTTTGCTGCGAAGTTTGCATCTAAATTTTCTTTCTGCGGTCAAACCACTGTTCATCTCTCTTTGTAAAGTAGGTCAAAAGATTCCAAACAATCCAAGTGGATGTTAAACATCCATCATTCTATAGATTTAAGTCGTTTCAGTTGTTACTTTTAAAATTGAAATCTTATTTTTTTTTTTTAATATAGATAATTTTTTATTTTTAAGAGATCGTTTTTTTAATAGATGATGAACATTAATAATAATATTATTTTGTATTTAATTTTCACATTCATTTTTACGGAGAGTATTAATGATAACTTGTCAATTCCTCTCAATTAAAATATGTTTTCATCTTTTTTATTGTAATTTTAATTCCCATAAGAAGTGCCTTAGCCTATGCATAGATGTTACTTGAATTTTTACATGATTTTAAGTAAGTGAAAAGAATTTTGCCCTCATTGTTTTAAAAAAAAACACCACCTCCACAAGCTTTTCCCAAAATTACATTAAACAACTAACCAAAGGAATGTTGAGGCCTTAGGTAAAGTCTCTAATGACCAAACATTCTTCCAAGGAAAATCTTCTGGCGTAGGAAATTTAAATTGCTCTTATCCTCAAATCCCATTTTGATCAAGTATTCATTATATTTTGATAGATTTCAAACCAACTTATCTTTTCATGTAAAAATCGACAAATAAAACTCTTGAAGCATATTTTGAAGTTTATTTACAATTTGTTTAAAACCCTCTCCTTGAACTAAGTTACTAATAGAAATCCATGAGTCATTGCTCATATTAATAAAGTATTTGACATTTGGACCTTTACAAGCTAGGCATGCCTAAGCCAATGGCTATCATTTTGAGTCAAAGATAAGAGGATATGGATTCAACCATGCATTATACTAAAAATTTGGATGATTCACCTCATTGACTAACCATCTAATATGTTTCTTAATCAATCACAATCTATCTAATATGAAGTTCTATGTTGACAATCCTTTAGGTAGAGTTCTTTTTCTAAATAATTACATTACATCAAGGGAAGCTATATATTTTGAACATTTTTTTCCAATTCTTTCCATGATCTTTGAATAATCTTCACCAAGATTTGCCCCTAAGGCCAAACTCATGTCTATAACTTTGAAGCCTGCTTCTCCAATATTCTTTACTTTGCAAACCCTATCCCACTTACAAAGAGGAAACCAAGTTTTTCCTCGTATCCTTTCCAAAGAAAATCTCTTTGAATTTTATCAATTTCTAATGTTATACCTATTGTCAATTTTGAAAGTGAAACGCAAAAATGGATGGATTACAGTGTAGTCTTTATGAGTTTTAGCCTTCTTGCCATGGTTAAGAACTTATCTTTCAACCTACTAAACAAGCTTTCATTCTTTGCAAATATTTTAATTTTAAACCCTAAAATATGTTAGATATTAATACTATGAATGATTGTATAATGGAAATGAAGGGTATTTAAGTACATACGATACCTATTTCAGGCATAACAAACCTCTAAACAACCTTGCAACTATCTTGTCCTATACTACATGTATATACCTTGTGAGAGGTGGTTATACCATTTGATTTATCACATGGTCTATGATGTATTAATTCCTAACATATTTCCCTTATTACATTATAGTCAAAATCTCTATTTTGCTTATGAGTAAACAATAATGTCGAGGGTGATGTTGGAAATTGAGAGAGAAATCCCCCCTTAATATAGACTTGCTACTTGAACGCTTAGGAGTGTTGGGTTCTACCAATCATGCACTTCAAAAATACATTTATTATAAAATACTTATTCAATGCTTAATGCTTGAAGTGTGTTTCTTCAATTTCTTCAAGTGAATCTTATGTTACCATGCATCCAATACCGCTTGGTGAATTGATTATCTGTTGATTTTTATCTTGCATATGGTGGAATGAAAGTTGTGTGAGGTTTCTTTGAAGAACACAAGCTTATACTAAGAGAGGGGGTGAACAGTATAAGACCAATTTTTACTTTCTTTCCAAACCAATATCAATTAATGTCCTTAATTGCAATAACAAAATATAGCAGTGTGCATTAATAACTCAGATAGCAGTAGTAAGAAAGAGCATAAGTAACCACACACAATTGAGACACAATATTTAACGTGGTTCCCTCAATGTGAGGTACTCGACGAAGAAAATATTGTACTAAAACTTTCTCAATCGATCTCTTTGGGAATCACTCCCAATTATTCAATTCAAGTCTTATAGAACCATAAAGAGAATTGTTAGAGACTCAATATGTTCTAACCTTAATCTCAACTCAACATAGAATGATGGAATAGTTTGTTTCATAGAACTTGAACAATCACTTCACACATCACTTGACTAGGCTCAATCAACTCAACTCAACCAATCATCACAAGGGACAACTCTCTCTCACACAACCCTAGTCCAAGTATGTATCAACCAACTCAAATGTTTCCAACAATGCTCAACCACAAATCTCACATAACAATGATACTCATGTTCTTTTCTAACTCAAGTTCTTTCACAACCAATGGGCTTCAACAACTATGCTTATAAAACAAGGTTTAGACACAACTCTCAATTCAGAAAACCTTGAAGCATTCAACCAACCACTTTCGAAAAGGAAACCACAAACAATCCTTTTCCCTCCAATGATATTTCAGAAATCAACCACCATAAACAATCAATAGGAGAATGTGCCCATACCTTTTATGAAGATGAAAAAACCTCTTTGTAAATCTGCCACAATCACAAAATTCTTTTGCCAATCTTCACAAGGGTTAGTAGATCACAAAATAATCAACATTACTCCACTTTTCAATAATCATCACCAAGGCCTTTAATTGCACAACTTCCTTATCTCTCCTAAAACCACTTGTACCATAAAATAAAATAAACAAAAAATTGCCTAAACTTTTCACCCCCAAAACCACTTATACCATAAAATAAAATAAATCACAATATTGCATACCTTGTCACCTCATGAAAGAATTAATCCTCTTGAAAAAGAACAAGGCAAACTTCACTTTTGGAACCCCTTTGCAAAATCAGAAATATCTCTTTACACACACCTTATTTCTCCTTCTAAATAAGTTATTCAAATAGCCCTCGAAATAAGCTTTTCGATGATATATAATATGCCCCCTTTCCAAAATAAATTGAAACCTTTATATATATATATATATATATGCCAACCTCCATTAATTGCACATAGGTCGGCCCTCCATTAATTTAAACTTAAACTTTAAACTTTAATATCTTCATCACCGGAGGTCCTTTTTCGATGAAACAAAATTCCACCTTGGATTTTAAGAAAAGCCCTTTCCACATAAGCCCACCATGGTTTTAAATAAAACCTTTTATTTTTCCTGCCTTGGTTTTCATAAAAACCCTGTAAATATCCATGCTCTCCAAAATATCATAAATGCTTATTTATGAAATATTTTGGCCACCAAAACCAAATGTGATCCATGTGACATCAATGACAACATAAAATGCCTCAAATTAACTCAAATTTCCAACAATCTCCCCCTTTGTCATTGATGGCAACACCTCTAATGCAAACACCACAATCATCGCAAAAACCATCTCTGAGAATCAAAGCTGCTCCCCCTGACTCAATACTCTCTATGGAGGCTGCTCCCCCTAACTCAATACTCTCTTTGGAGGCTGCTCCCCCTAACTCAATTCTCTCCCCCTTACTCAAATCTCTCCCCCTTTGACATCAATGGCAAAAGGGACACCTATGGGGCTAAAATATATGACTCTTAAGCTTAGCCCCCTCACCCCCTTCTCTCTTGAGGTGATTAATTTTGGGGTGGGAGTACCTTTACTCCCATATCACTTTGATTCTTTCCTCTATCAACTTCCTTCCATGTTTTTCTGATATCCTTCTCTTGATGAATTACTTGATCTTCTTGTCTTGAACCTGTTTGGAATTGAGTCCTACACCATCTTGCAATATGCCCAAAGTTATTGCAATTAAAACACTTGATATTGTAGCCTTTGGATGGTGCCCATGTCCTGAAATCATTCTTAAAATAATTTCCATATCCATTCCTTTCCTGAACCTTGTATTGTGAAGCTCTATTTTCATGACCATTATAACCATGACTTCTGAATTGTGTAGCTCTAAAACCAAAACCATGTTGCTCATTTCCTTTGCACTGAAAAGCTCTATGACCAATCCTGTTGCATGAGAAGCAATGTCCCTGAAAACCATACCTTCTTCCCTTGAAGTTTCTTCTAGCAAAATCAAACTTCTTTGATCCATGGATCCTGCAATGTATAGCCCTGTGTCCAAATCCATTACAAGAAAAACAATATCCTTGAAAAGCCCTTTGTTCATGCCTTGGTTCCTCATACCTTTCTTGACCATTATCCTTATGATCATCTTCAACTTGTGCATTGCATTCTTGAACCTTCTTTGTAGCATCTAAAACCTCTTCCTTGCCTTTCTCTTCAAGAATTTCTTTTCCTTTTGAACTTGATTCACCTATCTCAAAACAAGAACCAAACTGAATATTTGGAGCCATAGGAACTTTGGAACTTTCCTCACAAATCTTAGGTGCTTCCTTGCTTTCATCTTTTAGAACTTCCTTTCCTTTTGAGTGTGACTTTTCTTGGAAGTAAGATACAACCTTAAAATAAGTTTCCACTCCTTTTTGAATCTTTTCATCTAATGTATCATGTCTTGTCGTTGTTACCCTTAGTTCTTCATTCATCCTCTCTTCTATCCTTTTTGCATTTTGAAGCTCTTCTCTAGAGATTACTCGATTGTTTGAAGTAGTTCTTCTCTGATTTTGACATCTGTTCGAATCTTGTTTTCAAGATTCCTGTATTCTTCTTTTAACCTTTTGATTTCTGATTTTTGTTTACTTGGCTCATCCTCTTCCTTTTCTATTACCAAAAATGAGACTTCTTTGTTTTCACTATTGTCTGGAATTGTCACTAGAACTATCTGCTTTCTTTTTCAAATACACTTTCCTTGTTGTAATTGTTGTAGTATGTGCAATCATCATCTATATGCCCAAAATCTCCACATATGAAGCATTTTAGTATCCTTAGACCTTTCTTGTACCTATTTGCTTGCTCAATGGCTATGGCAAGCTCTTCATGTCTTTCTTCAATAGGCACATCCTCTTCTTTAACTTCAATACCTAGGAATAGGTGTTCTTGCTTTTCTTCACTTATTCCAAAGAATGTACATTCTTCTTCATCTGACTGATCTTTATCACTGTAATCTGAATTATCACTTGCTTCTACAATGTAGTAAGATTTCTTTGCCAACTTTACCTTGGAATCTCCTTCATAAGTATTCCTCAACTTGGTCCACATCTCATTAGCTGAAGTACATACCATGACCTTTGCAAAATCTATCTCACGTAGCCCACTCAAAATACAATTCATTGCTCTTGCATTTATCTCAACCAATTTCTTGGTAGTCTTATCTTCCTCGGGATCACCTTCAACCCTATACTCTTTTTCAACCATCTGCCATACCTCATATCCTTGTGATATCAAGTAGTTCTTCATCCTCATGCTCTAGAAAGCATAATTGTTACCATCAAATAATGGAGCCTTATTTGTAGATAATCCATTCTGTGAAGCCATCTGTGTTCTTGTAGAATCTGCCCTCAAGTTGTTAGCCTTTTCGAAGGAACCCGCTCTAATACCAATTGAAGAACACAAGCTTATACTGAGAGGGGGGTGAACAGTATAAGACCACTTTTTACTTTCTTTCCAAATCAATATCAATTAATGTCTTTAATTGCAATAACCAAATATAGTAGTGTGCATTAATAACTCAAATAGTAGTAGTAAGCAAGAGCACAAGTCACCACACACAATTGAGACACAAGATTTAATGTGGTTCCCCCAATGTGAGGTACTCCACGAAGAAAATATTTTACTAAAACTTTCTCAATCAATCTCTTTGGGAATCACTCCCAATTACAATGTTTATGGATCTCTGTCCAAAGGAGATGTTGATCCCCTAATCTCAAGTTCATGGATCTCTTCCATAGGAGAACTCTTTCCCCTTCTGCTCTGGCTATGTGATCTTCTAGAAGACTCTGTCTCTCTATTGCACTAACTGGTGGACCTCTCTCCACTTGAAGACTCCTCACTCAGATCTATCTTCAACTATGTTGGTTATTGGATCTCTATCCACTGAGACTCTATCCTCTATACTCTATCACCTCCAAAGCTCTATCAATAGGCTCACTAAGAACCTGCTCAATAGGCTCACAAGAACTTTAATAGGCTCACATAAAACTTGCTTAACAAGCTCACATAGAACTTGTCAAATATGCTCTAGCAAGCTCACCAAGAACTTGCCCAAATCTTCTCTAGCAAGCTCACCAAGAACTTGCCCAAATATGCTCTAGCAAGCTCACCAAGAACTTGCCCAAATCTGCTCTAGCAAGCTCACCAAGAACTTGCCCAAATCTGCTCTAGCAAGCTCACCAAGAACTTGCCCAAATCTACTCTAAAAAGCTCACTAAGAACTTGTCCAAACATTGTCCTCAAATCTATCCCAAAGGCCTTCTCAAAGGCTCAATCAATCATGCTCAAGTAGTACTCAAAATGAACTCAACAATGAATGGCAATCTCAACTCAAATTAACTTCATAGAAGCATAAAGAGAATTGTTAGAGACTCAATATGTTCTAATCTCACTCTCAACCCAAATCAATCTCAACTCAACTCAAATAAACTCATAGAAGCATAAAGAGAATTGTTAGAGACTCAATATGTTCTAATCTCACTCTCAACTCAAATCAACCTCAACTCAATTCAAGTATTATAGAACCATAAAGAGAATTGTTAGAGACTCAATATGTTCTAACCTTAATCTCAACTCAACATAGAATGATGGAATAGTTTGTTTTCATAGAACTTGAACAATCACTTCACACATCACTTGACTAGGCTCAATCAACTCAACTCAACCAATCATCACAAGGGACAACTCTCTCTCACACAACCCTAGTCCAAGTATGTATCAACCAACTCAAATGTTTCCAACAATGCTCAACCACAAATCTCACATAACAATGATACTCATGTTCTTTTCTAACTCAAGTTCTTTCACAACCAATGGGCTTCAACAACTATGCTTATAAAACAAGGTTTAGACACAACTCTCAAATCAGAAAAACCTTGAAGCATTCAACCAACCACTTTCGAAAAGGAAACCACAAACAATCCTTTTCCCTCCAATGATATTTCAGAAATCAACCACCATAAACAATCAATAGGAGAATGTGCCCATACCTTTTATGAAGATGAAAAAACCTCTTTGTAAATCTGCCACAATCACAAAATTCTTTTGCCAATCTTCACAAGGGTTAGTAGATCACAAAATAATCAACATTACTCCACTTTTCAATAATCATCACCAAGGCCTTTAATTGCACAACTTCCTTATCTCTCCTAAAACCACTTGTACCATAAAATAAAATAAATCAAAACATTGCATAACCTTTTCACTCCCAAAACCACTTATACCATAAAATAAAATAAATCACAATATTGCATACCTTGTCACCTCATGAAAGAATTAATCCTCTTGAAAAAGAACAAGGCAAACTTCACTTTTGGAACCCCTTTGCAAAATCAGAAATATCTCTTTACACACACCTTATTTCTCCTTCTAAATAAGTTAGTCAAATAGCCCTCGAAATAAGCTTTCCGACGATATATAATATGCCCCCTTTCCAAAATAAATTGAAACCTTTACTTTATATATATATATATATATATGCCAACCTCCATTAATTGCACATAGGTCGGCCCTCCATTAATTTAAACTTAAACTTTAAACTTTAATATCTTCATCACCGGAGGTCCTTTTTCGATGAAACAAAATTCCACCTTGGCTTTTAAGAAAAGCCCTTTCCACATAAGCCCACCATGGTTTTAAATAAAACCTTTTATTTTGCCTACCTTGGTTTTCATAAAAACCCTGTAAATAGCCATGCTTTCCAAAATATCATAAATGCTTATTTATGAAATATTTTGGCCACCAAAACCAAATGTGATCCATGTGACATCAATGACAACATAAAATGCCTCAAATTACCTCAAATGTCCAACATTCTTCTGCTACTTTCCCTTTCTATGCTTTTCATTGTGATGAAATCCTAGATTCTTTTCAAGTTCTCCTTTTATCATTAGCTCTTAGATATGATAAATTAGATGTATATTTTGAATGCAATCTCTAGCAATTATGTGATTATATGGTGATCATAAAACAAAATGATGTGTTTTTCTCTATGATGGAAAATGTATGGGCAATATTTGGAATCAAATGGGCAAGTGAAATTTGATTTAGTGTTATTGCATAAAAGTAGAAGTTAAAGAATGTTCATAAGTTTTTCTTTTACTTCACCTAAATTTAAACACAGGGACTGTGTTTATCCCTAGAAGGGGAGGATGTAATGACCCTCCTCGCATGATTAATGAAAAAGAATAAAATATGTAAATATTTACCTTTTCTTGTGGGACAAGGTACTGTTGATAGCTTCTTTGAGTGCAGGTTAGCCGCAGGAAGGCAATGAAGGGAAGCAAGTCAGTGGAAAATATAAAAGGGGAAGTGATGATTCGGCTCGTGAGCACATGGAAACTCATGTTTGCATATCATTTAGGTGCATTATTGCATGAGTTAAATTGGTTTGAATATTGCATGTTGGCAATGAATGAGAAATATTTTGTGGTGGTGATGATGATGGGAGCCACTAGTTTGAAAAGGCATGTGGTTGTTTGCTATTGATGCATGAGTGTGTATGTCTGATTTTTGAAATATTCTATTGTTGGCTTGTGTGATTAAAGGTGGTAAAGAAGATGTTTTAGTCTTGAAAAATTACCTTTAATTGGTTTGGATAAATTTTACCTTTATATTGTCATGACTCTAGGGAAAGGTGATTTTTATAAAGGAAAAAGAAATATAAAGAAAAATAGTTATTCTATACCTTACCTTTTTAAAAGAAAAAGAAACGTTATGCAAAGGTATGATGGTTGTGTTGTTTTGTTCGCATTTTTGTATATATATAGTTGTGGTGAACAATAGATAAAGGGAAGTGAGGTTCCACACTTGGTTTTGATGGTAAACAACATGGGCGGATTGACGACCGAAATTCCCTCCACATAGAGAGTAGTGTTTTTCCAACCTTGTTGCTTTGTGGAGGGTGAAAAGTATTTTATTTTGCTCATTGTTTGTTGTTTTGGTTGAACTTTGAAAAAGAATAATTCTTGTTGGGAACTTCATAAGATGATGAACTCCGTGCTAGTGGAAGGTATGTTATTATTATTATTGTTAATGGATATGGTGGTGTGCCAGGAATATGGAAAGTAACCATGATGAATCATTAAGTGCATTCGGTTGGAGACAAGGGAAAAACAAAGGAGGAAAAAGAGAAAAACACAACGAAAAGAAAAAAGGAAAAGAAAAAGTATTCAGGATAATCGTGTGTCGATGAAAAGAGGTATGAGATCTTCAGGGCAAGGATTTGCTATAGGTAGTGAAGCGAATTTTACAGGTTGGTAATATTACTCATTACTGTGTGGAAAACACTTTTAGACTTCTTTTATGATTGAATGAGCCACTGGCGTGTGAAAATGGAACCTTGGTTTGTGAAAGTGAACCTGTTGGGTTGAATGTGTTGTTCTATGAATGAAAATGTGTTAAATAGAATATGTGAGCATAGAATGGTTGTTAATTTACTGTTATGAATGTTGAAAATGAAGGCAATGAAAAACAAAAATAAAACGTTACTTTTGCTATTTGAAAGCTTTGCTATTTTGGTAACATAATGCTTGCCTATGTGTATTATGTTTAGTGCAATGGATAGCCAGAGTGGGCTGGTTGTTGCAGTAAAATAAAATAATTTAGAGAAATAATATTGTAGATATTGTCATGACGTCGTAGCATAGTTTGTAGTAGAAGGAATGTGAAATGTCAAACCTTGCTTTGAATAAATTGGAAATGTAGCCTGGTGTTACCTTTAAAAAGGAATGTAAAGGAAGCTTCTGTGTTAATATTGTGTGAGAGGATTTGTGAAGCCCATTACATTTATGTGTGTGAATTTTTGCTAAAACTTAGAATGCATGTTAACTGCATGATCATGTTTGAGTCGTATTTGATCCCCAATAGCTTTGCTCGAATTCTAGTGGGAGTATTAAAACTGCAAGGAACAGTGGGCATCATGATGAGGTCTCGTACGTAGGTTTGCAGTTGGAACCTACATCGTGGAGGCAATAGAACTTAAATACATGCATATAACTCTTTATTTTGGATAGGGAAGCTATAATATTTGCATAGAGGTCCACTTGTTAGGAGTTTGTATAGCTGGATTTTGCACTGCAACAATAGCATCCATCTTGTCAAACAAAGCATGTTGTAAAAGAAACAATGTAAAATGAGAATACCTCTTTCATGTGTATGGAAAGAAACTGAGTGTATAGTCCTTTGTATTATTGAATCCTATTGGATATTGAGATATCATGTATTGTGACAGTTTTGATTAAATGATAATGCTAGTAGACGTGTTTATGTTTATGCTCCAAAATAATCTATTTTATTTAATAAGTAATTTTGCATATTGCTTATGAAGTCGTGTTATCTTGTCATTCCTATTTACTTGATATCGTCAAATTTTGTCTGGGGAAAACTTTGGTAACTACTGGTTATGATTTTAAAATAGAATAAAATGCTGAGTAGGAAAGGAACGTCCGAGGGTGTTGTGTAGATGTGTTTTTAAGTATTTGGTTGATGACAATAGATATGGGTGTCTACCTGAATCTGGTCATGCTTTAAATTAAACAAAAGCAAAAAATTAAGACCCAAGGAAAGTGTATGCAACCGCGGATATCCAAAATGGCTTAATTGTTATAAAAAAAACTATTTTGGAATTAATGGTAAATCTAAACCTTAGAAAAATAGTAGGTCTTTGTTAAAATATTCCTTTAGATGGTACTATATAACACTCTTTAGAAGATATATTCACCATGTTTTTATAAGACGAAGTTGTTTCTAGAGGAGGTAGTACCACAACAAGTTAGCTTAAATACTCATTAGAACATATGGATGTTAGATGATGTATCGAGTCCTTTAGAAATATTGGACCTAAACCTTAATCAAATATTCATCCGGGTAAATTGGGGTGCGGGTAGGCACAAAATTAGTTCAAGATAGTTGTTGACTAACGAGAATGGTCTCTAAGAGACTTAGTCAAGTCAAAACAAAAAAGTGGTATGGGACACTTTTTCTAGGTTGATTTCGAAGTGCACTATGATAACTACCATACTATTCAAACTTTTCCATGAATGGACATAGGATTTTGTTGCAAGTGTGAAGAGGGATATAGACTAAAGTGGCTTAGCAATATCTGTTTATTTAGCCACAGTGTGAACACTTCATGTATTTGTCGGCAAGGTGTTTGTCGGCATGATTTTTATTTTCCTCTCCGCCATTCTCTCCTTGCTTCCCTATTTCTTCGCCTCCTTATTCCTCCTATATTCCCGACACCTTTTCCTCCTTATCCCTCCGCTCCTCATTCCCCTTATTTCTCCTTTTCTCCCGCTCCACGTCCTCCTTATTCCTCCCTTCCTTTATCCCTCCACGTCCCTTCTTCCTCCACCCTTCTCTAACCTCCATAGCTTATAAATACCTATGTTATATTGCATAATATGTAATCGAAGGTCGCTGCGTAAATTTTAATAAAGGAGGCTATTTTGTTTTAATTAAATTGTTTTTTGTCTCTTTATTAAAGTTAACTCTGCTCAGATTCGGTCACTGGTATCAGAGCCGAGGCCAGGGGCTCGAAAATCAAGGCAGAGGCGGCCAGGAGTTTGGCCCATTTTTTGAGGCAGACCAATCCGAGGAAGTTGTCAGAAGACGCAGGTGGGGTCCATTTTTCGAGGCGGTTCGACGATCGAGGAGAACACGAGGCGGTTCGGCGATCGAGGAGAACACGTAGACAGTAGAGCACGGTTTTTGAGGTGACACGTGGCAGAGCTCTGGAGGACACGTGGACAGCCGACGTGGAGGGCACGCAGCTCGAGGAGCTGAGCTGGCAGAGGTGAGCTAGCAGTGACGTTGCGGCTGAGTAGGCGAGGTGACGTGGCACGAGTGGACGCTGGCAGTGACGTGGCGGTGAGGTGACAGCTGGCAGTGACATGGTGGCGAGGTGACCTGGTGACGTGGCAAAATGTTGGGTTGCTCGATTTCCCGAAGGCAATCAGTTGATAACGCGCGCCTTTGCGATATTATACACCTCCCGCACCCATCTCCCACTACATGTGGGATAAAAGGAGGTATATTTTTTTTTTTTTTTGTGCCGCCACTGTTTTAATATTCCTTGTTTGCTCTTAACTCCCATCCGAGCGCATAGCGTAGTTGGCAAAGGGTGCTGAGTAGTTTGGCGGAGGTCTCGGGTTCGAAACCCGCCGAGACGATTATTATTTTTTTTGTGGGGTTTTAATATTTGTCAACGATAAATGGATGCGCCGGGAGTTTGGTTTCAAAGCCGCGGGGCGGCGTAGTGGTTGAGGCGGTCAGTGGAATAAAAGAGGTCGTCGGTTCGAGCCTCTCCAAGCTCGAATACAAAGGTTTTATTAAAGTTTTTAAATTTTTATTTTTATTAAAGTTTTTTGATTAATTTAATAGTTTTTAAATTATATTCTTTAATTATTTTTTAAATATAATTTTGTTTAAAAAAATAATTAAAGATATAAATAAAATTATTAAATTTTTTATAAAGACTTTATAAAAAAAATTATTATTGAAAACCTTGCAAAATTGTGTAATAGCCTAAGAGGCAAGCATTGTAAAAAGAAAAAAAGTGACGGGAAGCCTTTCGGAGCGCCCGTTTATCGCTTCTGTTTGGCGCTGCCCCTTGGAACCCTGTTCAAGGCTAAAAATTTTGTGTAATAGCCTCAACGACTATAAAAGAGCGAAAATTGTAACCTCAGAAGCTCTAACAAATTTTTCTTTTTGCCTTGATGAGTAGATGATCAGATCTACCGGATGTTACCATGCTTTGTGCTCTCTACTGCGGAGAGAAACTGCCGAAGCTTTTGATGAACGAGTTCGACGAGACGGACTGCATGTCGTATTCAATCAGCTACAGAATTCTGTTATAGCCCACCAAAGGAATCCGGATTCCAGTTACGAGGCTGACTGAGAAGACAATATATTCGGACAATGAGTGGAGGAGTCTGATTCAGTGGCATTTGAACTTGAGGAACAATCCAGTGAGAGTTATACCCCACGCTCTCCAGAGCCTGAGCCAACAAAAGTTGAGCCAGCACAGGCCGAGCCAGCGGCAACTCCTGAAATTGTTGTCATCAGTGACGACGAGGATTCCATTGCAGACAATTTTGGGCCTCCAGTACTGGACAATCCTCAAGAAGAAGAACAAGAAATCAGTGAGAGAGTTAAGAAATCTAGATTTGATTTGAACTTGTAATTGCTTTGTACTTCCTATTTTTAGTCAAATCAAAGTTTGCTTTCAAGTAGTAGAAATGGCTTCAAATTCAAATCTCCCAATTCCTGAATTTAATGGTAGTGATTATGAATACTGGTCAATAAAGATGAAAACTATGTTGATTGGTAAAGGTTTATGGGAAATAGTTGAAGAGGGTTACACAGAACCTTCTCCTACTGACTGGTCTACCTTAAGTGTTGCCGATAGAAAATCCAAGAAAGAAGCCCAAAAAAACAATTCCTTTGCTCTATATCATTTACAAGCAGCCCTAGATAAAAGCATATTTCCTAGAATAGCATCCTGTATAACAGCTCAAGATGCTTGGAAGGCTTTAAAGGAAAGTTTTCAAGGGAGTGATCAAGTGAAGCAGGTCAGGCTTCAAACTCTGAAAAGAGATTTTGAAAATCTCGGAATGCAAGAGAATGAGAAAGTAGGAGACTACTGCGTGCGAGTCAAAGCCGTAGTAGATAAAATGGTCACTCTAGGTGAAGAGATTAAACCAGAAGTTGTAGTGAAGAAAGTGTTGCGAACACTTCTTCCTAAATGGAATCATGTAGCAATCATTATTGAAGAGTCAAAAGATTTGACTGCACTTTCCTTTGATGCACTAATTGGTTCTCTTCTTTCACATGAAGAGAGATTGCAGGAATCTTCTTCCACTAGCCACGGAGGCGATGACAAAGCCTTCGCTTCACAAGAAGGAAAAGGACAAGGGTGCGAGAGGTCACCACGAGAGGTAGAGGTAGGAATAGTCCACGAGGTGGAACTCCTAATAGAGGAGGATCTTCAAACAGAGGTGGAGGTCAGAATAGAGGTGGACAGCAGAACAGAGGGAAGCATCCAGGACGAGGAAAAGGAAGTGACAAGTCAAAAAAAGCTTGCTATAATTGTGGTAAACTTGGCCACTTCGCTCGTGACTGCTGGTCAAAATATTCACAAGGGAGCAGCAGCCAAAGCAGTCAGTATGGAAATTTTGGAGAAGAGGAAGAGACCTCAAATCTCTTTCTCTCATATGGCAAGTCAGATCAGAACTTGAATGACACTTGGATCTTGGACACTGGGTGTTCAAATCATATGAGTGGCAAAGAAGAACTCTTTGCTACTTTGGATTCTTCCTACAAATCCAACATCAAATTGGGAGATGACAAGTCATTGGCGGTTGAAGGCATTGGAGCCATGGAGGTTCCAACAAAAGAAGGCATGAAACAAGTAAGTGATATCTATTACACACCTCATCTCCAACACAATATTTTAAGTGTTGGTCAAATGTTAGAGAAGAACTATAAGTTGCTATTTGATGAGGGTAAATGTACCATTTTTTATAAGAGTAATAGTGATAGAGTCATTACTCAAGTGCCAATGACAAGGAACAGGTTATTTCCTTTAAATTTTGGCCAGCCAGGAGGAGATCAATTAGTAAATGTTGCTATTGCAAATCCAAGTGTGTTGTGGCACTTGAGATACGGTCATTTGAATTCAGCCGGTTTGAAGATGTTAACTTCTCAAGCAATGGTGACCGGACTTCCTAAAGTTTAGGACAATAAGGAATCCTGTGAAGGTTGTGCCTTGGGCAAGCACGCTAGAACCAAATTTCCTCATGGACAAGCATGGCGGGCCGGTTATCCACTCCAGCTAGTGCACTCGGACATCTGTGGTCCGATGCAGACCAAGAGCATTGGTAACAACTCTTACTTTCTTCTTTTCATTGATGATTTTTCAAGAATGTGTTGGATATATTTTTTGAAGCATAAAGATGAGGCATTTGATTGCTTCGTAGATTTTAAAGCAAGAGTTGAAAATGAGAGTGGATATTTTGTTAAGTGTCTCAGATCAGATAAAGGAGGAGAATACTCCTCTAATGAATTTTTGTAAAAAACATGGAATAAAGAGGCAGTTCATTGTTGCCTATACTCCACATCAGAATGGTGTGGCTGAGAGAAAGAACCGCACCATTGTAGAGATGGCAAGATCTATGCTTCAAACGAAGCATTTGAGCAATATGTATTGGGCAGATGCAGCCAGGCCTAGTGTGTATATTTTGAATAGGAGTCCTACTTCAAGTTTGAAAGGGAAAACTCCTTACCAAGCATGGTATGGTAAGAAACCGAATGTCAAGCATTTCAGAGTATTTGGTTCACTGGCTTACTCACACATTCCTGATGAACAGAGGAAGAAGCTCGATCCCAAGAGTCAAGCTTGCATTTTTGTAGGGTACTGTGAGACCACAAAAGCTTACGAACTCTACAATACCAGGACTCAAAAGATAATACTTTCTAGGGATGTGATTTTTGATGAAGGGGGAGAATGGGGACATCCCCAAATTTATAGTGATGTTGAATCTCATGATACGAGGTTCTTCACAAATTCATCAGGCGCCACGGAAAGGCAAGAAGTCTCCTCCTCCAAGCCCAAGCGGACATTCTACATCCAGTTCATCATCTTCTTCACCAAGTCCTTCTCCACAAAGGTCAGTTAGTTCCTCACCAATGGATATTGATTCTCCATCCAGAGGTAAGAGAACTCTCCAGCATCATCCATCTTATCAGATGTTGGATAAAAAATTTCAAAGAAGGTATACTAGAAGTCAAGCTAGTGAGATGAGTTCTGTTTTACAAAGACTTGAAAATATGCATTTGTATGGTGATGATGACTCCCAACTTGAACCTCGGGGAGATGTAGTTAACTATGCCTTGTTAACTAGTGCACAGCTTGAACCTTCTAGTTATGAGAAGGCATGTACTCAGAAAATTTGGCAAGATGCCATGAAAGAGGAGATAACCTCTATAAAAAACAACGATACTTGGGAGTTGGTAGAGCTTCCTAAAGGAAAGAAGTGTGTTGGATGTAAATGGGTCTTCAAGACCAAATACAATGTTGATGGAAGCATTGAAAGGCATAAAGCAAGATTGGTTGCAAAAGGATTTACACAAAAGTATGGTATTGATTATGAGGAGACATTTGCTCCTGTAGCCAGATAGGAGACCATCAGAATAGTTCTTGCTTTAGCTGCACACAAGGGATGGAAAGTCCAACACATGGATGTGAAGAGTGCCTTTCTCAATGGGTACTTAACAGAGGAAGTGTATGTTGAGCAACCTCAAGGATTTCAAGAGCAAGGTAAGGAGCACCTTGTTTACAGACTGAAAAAGGCACTCTATGGCCTCAAGCAGGCACCGTGAGCTTGGTACTCACGCATTGATGGGTACTTCAAAGATTTTGGGTTCACCAGAAGCAGAAATGAACCCACACTTTACTACCTGAAGCAAGGTAACGACATCCTCATAGTTTGCTTGTATGTGGATGATCTCATTTTCATGGGTAGTAATGAAAAAGTGAATATGGAGTTCAAGCGCTCCATGATGAAGCAGTTTGAGATGAAGGATCTTGGCTTAATGCATTACTTCCTTGGAATGGAAGTCCATCAGAAAGATTCAGGGATCTTCATCTATCAACATAAGTATGCTCGGGACATGATCAAGAAGTTTGATATGGAGCATTGCAAACCAGTTGCAACTCGAGTTGGACATGGGATCCAATTAAGCAAAGATGATGGAGCACCTAAAGTTGACGTGACCACTTTCAGGAGCATGGTTGGGAGTTTGATGTTTCTCGCCAACACCAGACCAGACATTCAGTATGTTGTTTCTCTTGTCTCTCGATTTATGGCTAGTCCATCTGAGCTACATTTGCAAGCAGCCAAAAGAATTCTCAGATATGTGAAGGGTACATTGGATTTTGGAATCCAGTACCATAAATGTAACACTATCAAGCTTGTAGGCTTCAGTGATAGTGATTGGGGCAGCAATATTGATGACAGAAAATCAACTTCAGGGAACTGTTTTAGTCTGGGATCAGGACTAATAACATGGAGTTCCAAAAAGCAAATTGTGGTAGCTTTGTCTTCTACAGAAGCTGAGTATATAGCAGTCACCTATGCTAGTACTCAAGCCTTGTGGCTAAGAAAAGTGTTGGAAGAGATTGGAGAGCAGCAAAGTGGTCCGACCAGAATCTACTGTGACAACATCAGTGCCATTCAGTTGGCATACAATCCAATCCACCATAGCAGAACGAAGCATTTTGATATGAAGTACCACTTCATCCGAGATATGGTGGAGCATGAAATTGTTGAGCTTAAGTTTTGCCGCACTTTGGAGAACGTTGCTGACATATTCACCAAAGCGATGGCTAAAGCTCAATTTTTAAAGCTGAGAGACGTGGTAGTCAGTTCTCTCAACTTTAAGGGGGAGAATGTTGCAAGTGTGAAGAGGGATATAGACTAAAGTGGCTTAGCAATATCTATTTATTTA
The DNA here is from genome assembly GCA_028583015.1 of Wollemia nobilis. Lineage (NCBI taxonomy): Eukaryota > Viridiplantae > Streptophyta > Pinopsida > Araucariales > Araucariaceae > Wollemia > Wollemia nobilis. The sequence goes on along the minus strand of JAQPPZ010001113.1, from coordinate 1,598,327 downwards.
GCCACAGTGTGAACACTTCATGTATTTGTCGGCATGATTTTTATTTTCCTCTCCGCCATTCTCTCCTTGCTTCCCTATTTCTTCGCCTCCTTATTCCTCCTATATTCCCGACACCTTTTCCTCCTTATCCCTCCGCTCCTCATTCCCCTTATTTCTCCTTTTCTCCCGCTCCACGTCCTCCTTATTCCTCCCTTCCTTTATCCCTCCACGTCCCTTCTTCCTCCACCCTTCTCTAACCTCCATAGCTTATAAATACCTATGTTATATTGCATAATATGTAATCGAAGGTCGTTGCGTAAATTTTAATAAAGGAGGCTATTTTGTTTTAATTAAATTGTTTTTTGTCTCTTTATTAAAGTTAACTCTACTCATATTCGGTCAGGTTTGGTATGGGATAAGCCTCTGTGAGTTGTGATGGTATTGGGTAATGAAGACCAAGGTCCAGGAATGGACATGGCACTAGCTACTTCCAAAAAAAGGGAAATACTAGTTAGTCACAAAGGCATGATTACGTTGATCACTTCCACATTGGGTATAAACAAGTCAATGAGTTCAAAGATATAGTGTGTGGAGGTTAGGGAAATAAAGCGCCCTCCTATAGGTGTTATGGGCCCTAGAGGATAACCCTCACCGTGGTTTAGTCCTCATGCTGGTATATGCAGATGATAAATGAGATAATCGTTACCACTAAATGGCATGTTTATAGGATTTAGTTGATCTCATCCACTTGGGAGACTGACTACAATAGTATTAAACCCAAAAGTGGTATGTTGTGCCTATGTTAAACTATTTGTAAATGTGAAAATATACAAGGGATGATTTTTGATGTTAATAACTTTATAATCAAACTTGTTTTATAGGGAAACATTTATAGTTAGAGTAGTAGAACCTTTTAAAAAAAAAATTATTGGATTTTGAATGTTCTTTTATCGAACAACCAGGTGAGTGGGTTGTTACAAGTTTAGATATCAAACTATAAATGGCTTTTGCAGCCTTGCATCTCTTTACTTTAGTATGGAATTTTAAGAGCTAATATAAACTTATAATTTTCATACAGGATTGCATAAACATTGAGGTCATCTTCAGTGAACGACACTGGCAAAGGAGTGGAAGGGTTACAGAGATCCATAATCTTCTTACTCTCTTCTACCATAGGTAGCTCAATCTTAGAAAAAAGTACATAGATATTCCTCACCACTATCTTCACATCAAAACGTCCAAAATATACCTCTGCTCTCCTAGGCTCCTGTAAAAGTAACAATACAATGAAAAGGTTTATGTTAAAAGATAAAGGTATTCCTATTCTACTCTATAAAAGTGTGTATGGAATATTTTTCCACTTTTCCTTGAATTTACCTGCTAGCAATTCAAATAAAATCCTTTTGTAATAGGTGTGACTGACTTAATGAGCTAAAAAGTATGTTGTATGGGATACCCAAATTCTGCATGCCAACATACATAATACACGCCTAAATGCATACAATTGTAGGATTTAACAACATAAGATCTCTTCAGCTCAAAATGGGATCGCTTGGCCATCCCCACAGGAAGAAAAATTGTATAACCATTCTCGTGTTCCCATGTTAGAAGAAAAACATTAAAACCATACAATAAAATGTTGCAATTGATGAACACTTTGGCTTAATTCCTCCAAGTCCCATCCCATGCATCCTTTCCAAGAGCCAATAGAAGAGGGAAATGTCAAATATTTCCCACAAAGAGTAACATTACAATTTGATTTTCTTGCACCTTCTTCAATTTTTTTAAGAGAGACAGACTAAGATAGTAGTTTTAAACCACCCTCTTAGGTGTGACCTAAGATGGTAGTTTTAAACGCCCTCTTAGGTGTGACCTAAGATGGCAGTTTTAAACCGCCATCTTCTATTTCTTAATTTTTTTAAGACGATAGTTCATAATCATCATCTTTTATTTCTTTTAATTTTTATTATTTTTATGGTGGTTTATTCCTATGATGAAGGTTATAAACCATCCTCTTAGGTCAACCTAAGATGACAATTTATAATTATCGTCTTAGTCCTAAGAGGGCAATTACCCTAAGACAACGGTTTATAACCACCCTCTTACGATCTATTAGAGCGGTTTTTTACTATCGTAAAATTTTGCCTTAATTCAGTCATCATTAAAGCATTTTTTTGTAGTGATGATCCACTTTACGGTGCAATTGTTATGATAAGTTTGAGTCACCATGTATTGCAAAGGGTTCTCTTTAGAGATGATATGCGTTGTTTGATTGATCATGTAGTGATGAAGTTTCTTGGGGGTGAAAACCATCGCTAGACATGTTTCTCAACATAAATATATTTGACCTCATATGAGATGAAGGTGTGACTGATGTAATAAATGACCTATTCCTTATTTACCTTGTTCTTTTGGATCAACATGGTCCCTAAAGTAAAATCATTGGTTGAGATGTATAATAGAAAAGGTGCACTAGGTCTCGGAGGGCACAATACTAGCATAAAAGCCAAGTATTGCTTAATATCTTCAAATACCTCTTGATAATCTTTATTCCAATGGAAGGTCACCCCCTTTTGTAGAAGTTGATTGAACGGTTGATACTTGTCTGATAGTTGCATGATGGAACATCGGATGGCTTGTATATTCTCCCATATGTTACGAAGTTGCTTGAGGTTGATGGGGGGAGGCATTTGTAAGATTTCTTTGACCTTGTTTGGGTCAACTTCAATGCCTCGGTTAGAAACTATTAAACCTAAGAGTTTTTTGGATGTGACATCAAATACACACTTCTTATGATTCAATTGTACGTTATGCTCGAGGAGGCAATCAAAGACTTTTTCTAGAACACCGATATGGTCCTGATGTAATAAATATTTGGCCAAAATATCATCGACATAATCTTTGACAATCTTGTGCATGTAGTCGTGAAAAATGTACATCATTTCCTGCTAATAGGTAGCACCCACATTCTTTAAGCTAAAAGGCATGACCTTGTAGAAAAATGTCCCCCATGGCATATTAAAGGTTGTTTTAACTCGATCTTTAGGATTAACTCATATTTGATTGTATCCTGAGAAGCCATCCATGAGGGATAACATTTCATGGCATGTGATTGTGTCTACTAGTGTATCAACGTTCATGAGCAAAATTTCATCCTTGGGGCTCGCTTTATTAATATCATGAAAATCAGTGCATATGCTTACCTCCCCATTCAATTTTCTAACAGGTACCATGTTGGACACCCATTCAGGATAATCGATTGGTTGGATGAATCCTGCATCCAAAAATTTTTGTAATTCATCTTTTATCATAAGAGTGATTTTTGGATGCAATTTTTAAAGTTTTGCTTGATCTATTTAACTACTATATTTAGCATTAGATTATGGACAGCTAAGTTTGGATCCAGACTAGGCATATCCTTGTAGGACCAAACAAAAATATTTCTATACTTCTTGAGAAGATCAAATAACACCTTGCATTTTATGGTTGAAAGACCCTTCCCTAGCTTGAGAATCTAGGGACGTTCAGGATCATCATTGATGTCAATATCAATCATCTCTTCTATTAACATATGAGATCCCTCCTCTAATTGATGAGTAGTAGGGATAAAATGAATGTCATCGACTGGATTGAATGAGTTAGATACATCGTTAGGTTTAATCTCATCTTGTAATATATCTAAATGAGGATGCAATGAGAAATGGAATGGTTGTAAAATATTCTCAAAAAGGGAGAAACTCAGACATCGATGATGGAAGTGTAGCATGATCAAAATCAATAGCCTCAATATTGAGATGTAATTATTGAGAAGGGTTACCAGGATAATGGAGCCAAGTGGTGAGATCAATGAAGATAATTTTGATTGTTTGCAGATGACCTCCATTCACGGGTGGGAAATATGATCAAATATAGGTGGATGCAAATGTACGGGGGGTTTTTGAGGTGGAATGGGCATGACGAGGTGTCCCCTAGGTGGGACCAATATGACTGGATCCTTGGTTGGGAGAATTTGGTGCCAAATGGGCAACTACCTTGGAAAATATAAAGATAGAATTCATTAAGATCTGTGAGAGGCTCAATGGGATAAGAAGTTTCAGAGCTAAACGAGGTGAGGATAAGGTATCCCAATCATCTTTTGATCCTCATTCATATTCTAACTCTTGATTGTCTCTTGACTCATCATCTAACCTATTCGAGCCAACAACATATAATGTAGTGATCTGTAGATAATCGCTAAGCAAATGATCATTACCAATATCAGCATACTCATTGCCATCAATGTCTTCCTCTAGGCCTAAGTTAAGGCATTGAAGTAAATCAACAAGAAGCTCATTGGACATGCATATATGGTACCCCAAGTTTGATTTATTTGTTGAAAGTTCATAATGTGGTTCTATAGGGATCTAAAAGTCTTGCTCGTATTGTCCTAAGCCATTTTTGTGTCAATGATGGTGATAGAAATACCGCATAGCAAAGGACGGGTTTGAGCGATAATCAATATTTACCTGAAATGGCTCTTCCTCCTCTAGTATAGGAGATGTGTATGTGGCAACATCAATACCACCATAGACAAAATTGGTTTAGCTTGGGTAAGACCCAAGAGAGACTATGGTACCTATGGGCAACGGTGTGTTGCATGGGTGACCAAAATCTATGATTGATTATATGAGTGGGGTGAATGTAACATCTTGCACTAGATATTCACCAATACTCAGATTTGTCATGCCAATTGTGACTTGTGGTGACTCTGTTGGAGGAGATGATGATGAATATATGGGTTGTGATGAAATCTGTGTGGTGATGGGTAATTCATCCTCCACGGGGGAAGCATGAACAGTTATGAAGATGGTTGAAATCGAAGGTGTAAGAGGTGTAATGGACGGTTGATATGTAAATGTGTTTTTTGAAAAAGGTGACGATGAAGATGATGGCATAGGTGCCTTCTCTAGATTTTGAGCAGGGGGTTCCAATGATGATGAAGGAATTCTTGAAGAAACCAATGGTGAGGGTTATGATGGAATTGGTAGTGTTGTATTTATGGATGATTGTGGTGTGAAATTTATAGTTTGTATGGGGTTATTGGATCGAATGTCTAGATGTGTGGAAGGTAAGGTGGACTCCTATGGATGCAAAACCATATTATAAAACTTGAAGGGTTCTAAGTGTACAATGATGTAGTGAACTTGGCCTTCACGTATATATTTTATGCACTGATGCAATATACAAGGTATGCATTTCATGTCTATTGGAAATATGAGTAGTTTTTGTTGTCATTGATGTCAAGAGTTGTAAATAGTTTATTGTTTCAGTTTCGTCATCATTAAGGTCACTAGAAGGTTTTTCCAAAAGACAAGGAAAGGTTTAAAGGAATAGGATATAATATTTACTTTTAATATTATATGCCTAAAATGGTCTAAAAGGTTGAAGATCCAAGGAAGGAGAAGCAGGTTTAAAAGGACAGGTCCAAGGAGTAATTAAAAATAATTTACTCCTCGAAAGACCCATTAAGCAAGTTATAAAATATTTAATTTAATTTATTTAAATTTAAATATTTTAACCTAAAGGTAAAAATTTTAATTTAAATAGATTTTGGGTGCCAAAGTTAAAAGTCATAAAATATTTTATTTAATCAAATTTCTAAATTCGAAATAATCATCGACGTCGAAGTGCATAAGCTAAAGGATATAAAAAGGGGGTAAAAGTTTTATTTTCATCATCCATGCATATTCGTGTATCCAAAGGTAAAATAATCGTGCATATTCGTGTATCCAAAGGCAAAATAATAGAGCACAGTGGCAACAACGAGGTCATGGGTTCGAGGCATTGCCAAGGCATGCGCTATCCATTTTGAATGTGGGCCAAGGTGTTAAGGTAAGCATTGAAATTTTTATTTTATTATTATTAGCACCAAGGTTGGGGAGCGCATTAAGGCCACATGAATTATTAGAGCACCTTGGAAAGTAGGGAGTCATAAGGTGTTTAAATTTTATATTATTTTGGGCATTTAAAATTAAATTAAGGTTGGAGTGATAAGGATATTAAGGGTTTAATTTTTTAATATTATTTTTGAAATTATAAAGGAACTTGGTCTTTTATTGATTGATTTGGAGTTATTAAAGAAAGTTGATTTTTATGTGTTGAGAAGTATTTGGACAAGTTTGGAGATAATAAGGTGTATTTGAGTTTTGTTAAAGTTTTGTAATGGTGAATTAATTTTGAGGAAATTAATTGAGTGAGAATATTTGAGTAAAGATTTTTGCTATCTAACCTTTGAGATTGGCAAAGAAATTGATTGTGGTTGAGACAGGTTTTGAGGTCAAATCTCCATAAAACAAAAGGTATGGGCATATCATCCTTGTGAGTGAAATATTGTTGAATGTTGTGAAGTGCAAAGTTGGAGTGAAAATATTTTGTTTGATAAGCATTGTTGGAAATGTTTGAGTGAGTTTTCACATGCATGATTGGTGAATGTTTGTGAGGACAATTGAATGTGAAGTTGAGAACCATCTTGAACTAGGGTTTGTTGAAAGATCATGAGTATCATTGTTATGTGAAGTTGAGAACTATCTTGACTAGGGTTGTGAAAGAACATGAGTATCATTGTTATGTGAATTTGAAATCATCTTGAGTCAAGGGTTGATATTCATAGTGTGAATTATTGGAAGTATAGTGAAACACTTGGTTAGGGTTTGTAAGCAAGTTGTGTTTCATTGAGTGAATGGTTAAGTGAAATTGGATGAGTATTGTTGAGTGAATGAATTGGAGTGATAGTTCAAGTTATGTGAAACAAATTATTCTTTATTCTAAATTGATTTGAAAAGGAGTTTAAAAGTGATTTGTGAGTGTAAAACATACTGATTCTCTTACCATTCTCCATATGTTTATGTGATTAAACAAAATTCTAAGTGAAATTTGTTTGTGGGATTGAAGAGGTTTTCTATGAGAGATTGAGTTGAGTTTTATATGCAAGTTGTGCAATTGAATTGAAAAAGCTTTTGTGAAAGCTTAAGGATAGATTTGTGTGAGCTTTTGTGGAAGCTTACAATCATATTTGAGGTAAGTCTTGGTGAAGACTTGTTGAGCAGATTAGACAAGTTCTATAGAGGACTTGTGGATAAATTTGAGGTAAGTCTTAGTGAGGACTTGAGAGCATATTGAGCAAGTTCTAGATAGGACTTATGGACAAATTTGAGGTAAGTCTTAGTGAAGAATTGAGAAAAATTTGAGCAAGTTCTTGAGAGGACTTGTGGACAGATTTGAGGCAAGTCTTTGATAATACTTGAGAGTAGAGTTGATTGATTAATTTTTTCAAACCTTGAGTTAAGGTTTGGGGTAGATCTAGCAGAGTTGATTTATGATTGGATCAAGATTTGTGTTAAGGCTTGAGGACATATTTGAGACAAAGTTCGAGCAGATTTGTGCTAGACTAAGGGACTATGTTTAGTGTAAATTTGAGACAAATTTTGAGCATATTTGTTATATCGAAGGACTATTTTTAGTGTAGATTTAATATAGAGTTTGAGTAGATTTGTGCTAGATCGAAGGATTTTATTTAGTACATATTTGAGATAGAGATTGAGTAGATTTGTGCTAGATCAAAGTACAATGTTTAGTGTATATTTGAGGTAAAGTTGAGAGCAAGCTTTGGAGGTGATAGAGCATAGGACAGTAGTCTCAAGTGGATAGATTTCCATTAGCTAGAGCAGTAAGAACAGGTCTTCTAAGTGATGATAGAAGTCTTTAGTGGATAGATATCCACAAACTAGTGTAGTGGAGGAAGTAGTCTTCTAGAGGATCATCATCCAGAGAAGAGGAGAAGAATTCTCCTATGGATAGAGATCCATGAACCAACTAAGGGGATTGGGGTCTCCTGTGAATAGGTATCCACAAATTTTATTAGGGGTTTGGTGTCTCCTTTGGACAGAGGTCCATAAACATTGTAATAGGGAAGGATTCCCAAGAGATTTACTAAGAAAATTTTAGTGAAATATTTTCTCCATGGAGTAGCCCACATTAGGTGAACCATGTTAAATTGGTGTGTCTATTATGTGTGATGACTTGTGCATTGCTTTGATTAATACTATTGATAGTACCATTGATATATTGCATAATATTATTTGAGAAAGAAAAGTAAAAAGTGATCTTATACTGTTCACCCTCTCTCTCAGTATAAGCTTGTGTTCTTCAATGTCTTGAACCTAGGGTCTACCAAATAATATGTTGTTTTGCATGTCACCTTCTAAAATATGACACAATACATAAATAGTCTTTTGTTCGACCTAAATAGGAAGAACTACTATACTAATGGTGGAACATATGGCATCATTGAAGGCTCAAAGGGTGAAAGTGGATGATGCGATGCATGATGGTGGAAGGTTGAGATGTTGGAGGGCAGTAGCAGTGATGATGTTTATTGACAATCCCATGTCAATCAAGACACATTTGAAGGGAATATTATCCACACTAGCGATGATATGCAATGGTGGATCAAGTACTTCAATGAGTATCATTTGAATTTCATGATCCTGAAATGTAATCACGAGATATTAACATGTTTGAATGTGTCCCACAAAATTGATGAAATAATTAGGGTCTTGGAGCTATAGTTTAATATATTTTAAGATCTCCATCAAATCCTCTTGATGTGGGTTCAATTACTAAATTACCTTATAAATGGAGAGCCTCATCAATGAAATTCTTAGACTTTGAGTAAGTTTATTTCTTAGTGTGAGCATTGGGTGAGGCAGATTAGGTATGATTGGATTTGATACCAGTAGTGTCTATGGTGTTGAAGACATATTGGTAGGATCCATAGATTAAGTGTGTTGCATTGAGTATCATCTATTCCTGGTCAGGATTTTGACCATTCCCATGAAACCTTGGTTAGGTGGGGTGGTATGCACTTGGTTAATCTACTTAGGTTATTTTTGTTCTGATAAGAGGTGTTGTGTTTATTCCATGTTGGGGTAAAGGGTCTTGGAAGATGCTTATATTTTGGTTGTTGGAGGCAAGAGGATTATCAATTTTAATCTCTTATTTTTTAGGATTTAATAAAAAAATGCAAGCAATAAATAAATGTAGAAGAATAAAGCAATACATGAGACACAAATTTACGTGGTTCACCCAATGTGGGCTGTCCATGAAGAAAATAATTAGGCCTTTTATTCCATCCAAAAAATGAAGGGATACAACCTACAACAGATCTGTTGTAACTTTCTCTTTGCTTTATCATTATCAATTACAATACGCATGCTCTCTTTACACAGTCACCGCATGAAATCCTATTTGTAAAAAATAGAGTTACAATTTAGGGCAAAAACACACGAATAAAATCCATCATTTGATTTGTGACATAATAATAAATGGTTTAGATTTACATAGAGAAAAATATCTATTTTTGAATTCGAAAGGCGTTGCCCCCCCTACACCCCCCTTTGTGGAGTGGGTCCAAGTGTGAATGAAAACAAGACCTCCAAATTAGAGAGTAAATCAGTCTCCACAACCAACATTATTTCTTGATCATATCCTGCACTATATTATTAAATGCATAGCATGATTGAATGTCATGACCCTTTTATCGATTACAGGTGCAATAGTAATACTCCATGAAAGATTTAGATTTACAGTGATTTGGATCCAGTGGTCAGATCTCAAGGAGAGTACTTGCTTTTGCCTTGCATAATCGATTAAAAATTGATGTCAAAGACTATGGCAATGGCATGTACTAGAAATATGGCTGATGAGGTTGAGTTTGTAGTAGTTGTTGTGGTGGTGGATTGGTTGTTTGAGTTTTGTAATGTGTCTATGTAGGTTGGACCTAGTAGTTAGGTAGTTGTAGTGGGACTTGATTTGAGGGCCCAAGGGCACTTAAGACAACTTGATTCATTGGAACTACCTTTGGTTGATTTTGGCCACCCTTTACATTTTTATTGGATCACTCCTTCTTATGGAGTTTGATTTATCCTTCCTGGACCTTGGTATCCTCGATCACCTTTGCTTGGTCCAAGGCCTCCTTGAAAGTTCTATACTACTAAAGTTGCAATAATAATAAAATTTGTTTGGTGCAACTCCTAGTAAACATTCAAGTGAGTTCTATGATGGGTAGGTTGAAGGGTAATTTGGTTATGATGACCCTCCACCTATTTCCATAGTCCATGACTAGGTCATCCTCGAATTGGCAAATATTAAATAGATCAATCAAGGTTATATTTTTCTTGACATTGAAGGCAAAGTGTTCCAAGAAAGCATCTGCCATTGTTAAAAGGTTAAAATACTATGGCGTGGAAAATGGTTATACCACTCCAAAGCACCTCTACAAGAATTATAAGGAATATTCATAGCATGAGGGGGTCATTATCCTGAATATGAAAGCAAGTGTTCATGAAGCTTGTCACATGCTCTTGTGCATATTCATCACCCTTGAACTTATCCAATTTTGGCATCTCAAAGTGCTCAAGATAGGGCAATGATGGAATGGATGGATGGAGAGGTTGATTGGTGAGTTATCATAGGGTAGGTTTCTAGTAACCTAAACCTAAGGCTTGCTTTTCTAAAGAGTTAAGACACTCTGTCAAAAATTTGTATGCCTCTAGTGAGATGATGGTGTTTTCTCACCTTTGGCCTTGATGAGTTTAAAGGTTCTATTGTTGAGAAGGTGGTTGGTGAGTGTTATAAATATGCATATCACCATTTTTTGCCTTAGGGTATGTATCAATTGGTTCTCGATACTCAGGTTGTTGTTCCTCATAGGCTTCATGATCCTATTGATATGGGTACGCTTGATAGAATTCTAGTGAATGAGGTTGATGATGATGGATGGGTGGCGGTCTAGGATGTTGATTATGAATTTGATTTGAGCATGGGTAAGGTGGAAGATTCTAATTTGGGTGTGATGGAAGGTTGTGACATTAATCTTGGCACCTTGGGTGTCGTTGGTCTAGTTGCCTTTGTTGCATAGGCATGGGTAGCTTCTAATGCATCACCTGTTGCAAATGATTGTACAAGGGTGTCATGGGTATCTAGTTTTAGTTTTCTAGGTCAATGGTGTATGGTCTATTCACATGTGTGTGCATGGTGTGAATAGGCATGTTTTGCATTTTTCCCCCAAAGATATTGATAGCTTGTATTTTAGGGTTACAAGAGGTTGCATTGACTTGATATTATTGTCGAAGGGTGGGTTTCATGTAATCAAGAGGTTTTGAAGCACACCATACTTAACCATAGTGCCTATCATAAGGTATAGTGGGAGGATTAATATCACCGTCATGTTGATATGACAAATGCATGATTTGATGTGGTAGCATTGTTATGATCTTGAGTGGCATACATGCTCCAATGATCATACTTATGGCTCATCTATAGAAAATCAACTAGGGTTGCTTGAACATCCCTATCTTGTTGTAGGGTGCACTCTTGACCATGATCTAGGGGAGTCATAAGTCAAGTTGGTATACGAATGCATGGTAGGGACCTTCTAGATGTTTCAACTTATATGTAAATGTCCCTATCAAAAGTGCACAAGGTGTCCTAATCTAGATAATTCATATCTTTATCATAGTCATGACTTGTGGGTGAATTATGAGTTGGGACACCCGATGGGTCAAGGTTAGTGGAGTGATGGATGACATTTGTGGTAGGATGATTGTATCGCCACTCTAGGATAACAAGGTCTTGTGGATCATTTCAAAAATGATGATGGATCAACAATGTAAGCTCATGAATGAGCCTAGCTATGTATGATGACCATTTACTAGGCAAATGATGTGTAAAGAACCATGATAATGCTTTCAAGAAATTTCTAAACTATGCAAACAAAGTAAAAAAACAATAAATAAAGCATTCTTTTTGTTTTGATTTTGATTTTTTATTTTTTTTAGTGTGTTTTTATTTTGGAACTCTAATCCTAAGAAACTAAGGAAGATGAAATGGTTGCTATAGAAAGGTAATTTATGCACACCCTCTATTGAGTAATTAAACACATGATAAAAATAGATTCCTATAGGTAATAGATGGGTGATAGGTGATGTTATAAGAATAATACCCCCCAAGGAGGGACCGCGCTATCTAAATCCTGCTACTTGCCCAACCGGGCTTTCGCGTAGCACTCGAGCATTCTTGGATATGAATGATAGTTGCATTCCATAGATTATTAAGCCCTATGGTTAAGGGGTATCTAAACCTAACCTACTTTGGGATGCACCCAAAATTAGGGGACTTCTTGGTGATGAAGTCCAAGAAACCACTCGTGGGGGCTACTATGGTGTTTAGAGGGGTGAGCTAGCAGAAGGAGGTGAAATCCAACATCACTAGTCTTGATTAGGGGTTGGTGATGAAGTCCAACCTTATTGACGTTTATGTGATATGTGAGTATGTGATTTTCCTTTTACTGCTTAAAGAGGGAAACAAAGAGCACACAAATAATTCTAACTAATACAAATTATGAAGTAAAATTCACCTATTTTTACTACATGATGGTCCATATTTTTATCAAACAGTAATGCAACAAAAATTGTGAGGACACAGAGACCGTATTGACCTAATATGATTGCAAAACAAGGACCATCTTGACCTAAGATAAACACAATCTAGAGGTTGTCTCAACATTAGATGATCATGGTTTGACAATTTTAGAAACAAATAAACATGCATGCAACTAGGCTAGGTGTTTTTCTTATTTTCTTTGTTCTTATATTCAAAATATGAAATAAACTATCCTAAGGTACAAAAATGTAACCTATAATCCTTTTGTTTGATGTAGATCTTTGCAGAACAATGTTGTTTTATCCCTAGTTGGAGATCATCTCACCCTAAGACGATTGCAAAACATGGGTCATATCGACCTGAGATGATTGTAGCAGAGGGGTCATCTCGACCTAAGATGATTGTAGTAGATGGGTCATCTCGACCTGAGACATTGTAGTAGAGGGGTCATATCGACCTGATATAGTTAAGACAATGTACCTACAAATCACCAAGGCAAATAAAAATTAGTCATTTTGATTTATCAAAATAACAAATGATGAAAAAGGGAGACCCACAAGGGGTCCCACCGTGATTACCATTTGAAAGCATGAAATACATGCATTGTACAACAAAACAAGATAAAAGGAAACATATGATAACACGATGTAAAAAGAAACCAAATGGCAATGAATTTGGTTGCATTAAAATTGTATTGATTTCTTTAAAAAGGTGTTACATAGAGTCCCCTTCAAGGATTTCACCATTGATACAATTTTACAATTATGGAAATAATTTCCCTATTCATCAAAAAGAGCTTTTCTTGGTGCAATATGGAATATTCACATGCTAGCACAACATCTTCAAGAGCACATTTTTTTGGGACCACTAAGTGGGAGTTGGATACTTAATATTTTGCAATACTTGATCCTATATCCTACACATAATGAAACAAAAGAGGAATCAGTAGCATTTGTGGGGCCCACCAAGGTTGGACCCATATTAATCAAGAAATAAAATAAAATAAAATGAATGCATGCATGAAATGATGGAAATCTATGCTACTGTAGTAAGATAAAGTGCATGAAATGAAGGATCTAATGCTAGAATGACCATGCAAAATGAAAATCTAAGCTAACACGCAAAAAATAATGGAAATTGGTCACCTAAATGGGATAGTATCGGGTTGATATGGTCTTTATCTATGGATCATCTCAGGGTGAGACGATCGCTATTGCTAACTTGCAACTCTATGAAGCTAGGTTCTAGAAATTTTGGGATGATCCAATAGGTTTTATCGATGAATTTTCTCATGAGGGTGGATGCGATATGGTTGGTATGGGTGATTAGAAGTAGCAAATTCAATAAAAATAGGATGAGGAAGGTAACTTCATAGCTTGCATGGCAATCCAGAAGCATGGTGACAATGAGAAGGTTTGGCAAGTAATTTGGGTAGCACTTTGTTGCTTTTCATGTTCAAATTTGGATCAACAATTGAAGGGGGGTGCCTCCATTTTATAGCCTCCTTGGCATGCATCCAAAGAGGTAATTGGAAATCAAGGGCATCTTTATTTCCAGTCAACAAGTGGCAAGGGTGACTACCAGTCATCTGGCACGATGGGAAATCAGCCACCATGTTGACAGGTAGTTTTGTTGCCTAATTTATTCTTTTTATTTTTGCACACATGCGACTGTCTCAGGTCAAGATGGTACTAACTTGGAGATCATCTCAGGTTGATATGGTCATGCTTCCCATGGGGGAAAAGTGTATTTTGCTAGAGAAAGACACCACATTAGCCCTGCCGCTACCCTAGATGGGTTGTATGGTTTAGAAGGAGGTCTTTTGGAGAGTCTCCTTGAGATTATGCATTTTAAGTATATACAGTATAATAACCCAACAATAAATTGGAATGGTGTTGAATTTATTATTATTTTATTCTTTTTAGCTACCAATAACTCCTTGAACGGCTTGTCCATAAACAACTATTCTCTTGCATACTTGTATCGCCATGATAGTGCCATGATTGAATATAAATGAACATCCAAAATTTTATCTGATACTCTCTCCATAGGTTCTCTAGAGTGAATCTTTGATAGTTGATTTTCTATAACATGTTTCTTCCCCAGTCTAAAAACCACTCTAAATATGAACTCTTACAACATAATGAGCTATGTGTTAACTCATCCATGAATAATTGACTTATTGATCGTATACAATAATACCTAATGGTTGATGTATAAAGTAAAGAGATTCATGAGCAGGTAATGTTTGAACTTATACACTACATACACCATACCTAGTGCTTCTTGTTCCATCATGCTACAATTCTTCTCCACCTTAGACAATAGCCAACTTGAAAAATATATGGAATTATCTAAGCCATATTTGTCCTTTGTGTGTGAATATGAATCTAATTACAAAATTAGATGTATCAATATTGGCATGAATATTATTCTCCTAATTTGGAAACACTAGAATGGGTGCATAAACTAGGTTCACCTTCAGCTGCTTGAATGTCTTCTAGTTCTCCTTTGTCCCCCTAAAAGGAACACCCTTATGCATCAAACGATCTAGCAAGTGTGGCATCTATGTAAATTTTTTGATGAAGCACCAATACTACCCAACATGTCTCAAAGACACTTTAATGAACTCACATCATATGGTTCCTCTATGCTCATCATAACACGAATATTTTTAGGATCCATATTTAGTCCTTTATTTCATAACACATGACCCAAAAACTTCTCGTATGATTCCAATTTCTTGCACTTTTTCAAGATCAAGGATAGACAAGAATCTATACTTAGCCTTGTGCATTCTTTCAATGAATTCAAATGCTTGTCCTTCTTCTTGTAAAATGACCAGTCATCAAGAAACACCTTGAACTTGTCTATAGATATTTGCTCAAAAATATACAAAATGATCCTCTAAATGTAACAAGGTCATTGTATAAATTGAAGGGAATTTTATTATGCATAAATACCATTTTCAATAATAAATTTGTCTGTAGTTGATCCTCCTTGGCAATATTAATTGATTATAGTATGAAAATCCATCAAAAAATGAATAGATGTTGTGCCTTGTTACCTCCAAAATCAAATTATTAAATGAGATAAAAAAGAGTTCCTTGATTGTCACTATGTTTAAACTCCAAAATTCCATGCAAATATGGATCTGACTACTCTTATTCAGATTAATGACAATGGATGACACCCATTTTCCCATCATCACTTTGAAAATTATGCCTACATGCTTCTTGATCTTTGCATTGACTAAGGTTGCATGCTTTAGGTTCATCCTATATGACCTTTTTCTCATAGGTTGCATACTTGGAATCAAAGGAATCTAATGTATGCACAACTCCAATGGAATCCCTTGTAAATTCTTATATCCATGTGAGTAACTCCTTCCATTACATAAATATTAAAAGCCACCACTTTTAAAACTAGGTCTCACTTATCCCTAAAATGGATCATCTTCTTCTCTTTGTCTTCATTGAGGTTCATCTACACCATATTTGGTCCTTTGTACTTTATGGTATCATGTTCTTCTATTGATTTTGCCACAACAAAGAATCAACCTCTCATTGATTTGTGCATCGTCATTGTACTTAGTAAAATTCTTTGGAAAGGATATTTTATTCCTCAAATTTTATGGCTAGTTTTATACTTTGACTACTTGTGTCAATTTTGTATGTACTACAAATTCCATTGTCATGTCCTCGTGTTCTATGCTTATGAAAATGCAACTTGACTAGAAAAATTCATAGTCTTCCATCTATCAATGGACTAGTGCATTGTTTGATTACCCTTCATATTTATGCACTCTTTTAGTTCCAATATGCTTTCTTTATTTGGTCCTTGTCCACATGTTTGATCTTCTTTATCTAATGATGATTTTCTAATGTCATCAAACATCATCAAATCCTCACTAATAGATTAGTTTTTCAAATTGATCATGTACTTATGCTATCCCTTATTGAATTTCAAGTGATCCTTCTTCCAATTGTGATTTACTTTCATTGTACATAACCATCCATGTCCCAACAATGCATCATTGCTAGTTTTTGCATGGCGATTACTACAAAATTTAGAATAAATATTTGGCTGACAATATTCACTTTTTGTATAGTCAATATGCTTTTTATCTCAATGACATCCTACTCTATGCCATTCAATAAAAATTTGGAAGACCATAAAAATAGTGCCCTCAAGTCTTTTGAGGTCTTCTTAGGAAATATATTTACACTTAAATCCCCATCCATGATCACTTATGTCAGTTTATGGTTGAATAAATTGATGTGAATTAATGTTGATTTCTTCCCAACATCTATCATCAATATCCTTCACAATTTTACTTACACTATCCTTTGGTGATATATTTATGCTATATTCCTCATCTATATCATTTTTTTGACCATTGTGTAGAGCTTCCATACTACACAAAGTAAATTGTATATTTTAATTTTTATGATTATATCTGGTACTTATGTTTCTAATTACTTAGCTAATGTCTCCTCTTATTCAACTATGATGGGTTCCTTCATTTTTCTCTTATTATTGATCTTTGGAATTTCCTCTTCTAGTTGCACACATACTTCTTGCCATTTCTCCTTCTTATTAGCATAGTTTATGTACTAGTCCTTATTCTTCACTTATGCCTATGTCACCACCAACACATGTTTATGTGTTCTTTTTGTGATCCATTTGAGGCTCCTCAATGTTAATAAAATTAGAATTTTATGAGTTATTGATACTTTACGTCTTTGAATAGTTTATCTCCTTGTGGTTGTTAGGTCCACACCATATACACATCATGATCATACTATTTTCACTTATCTAGTGCATTCATGCAATTACATGCAAAGTGTACCCATTCTTTACATATTTAGATTTGGATGATTAGTCTTCTATTTTAATTGTATTGCAACCACCCTTTGTTGTTGCCTCCATGAGACTAATTACTTGATTGTGGTTTTCTTCTTCCCTGACAATTATTTTGGTATCCACTGCTAATATCTCCTTGCCTACTCTTGGAAGTCATTGGTTTCTCCTCTTTCTATTCCTTTAGTATCGCCAATGTCTAGTTCCTTACACTTCACAATTTGAACAAATATTTCATAATTGCATGTATAAAAACTTTGTAGATGTTGCAATATGCCTTATTTAGACAATTTATGTTCATATATTCTCCAAACTTGTAGTCTAAAAATATAATATTCTTCTTATTTTCTTCATGTCATTAATCATTCTTTCCAAGTCCTTTTTTATTACCTAGATCATGGCATTAAGGTCATCTCAATTATTGTCAAAGTCATCTTCTTGATCATAGATCATACTCCCACCACCTATTGATATTGTCTTCATCTCACTCTCCAAATTTAGTACACAATCAAATGCTTCCTAATATGTGATTGAAATGACCACCTTCATCTTCTTCTTATATCATGGTAGCAAATCATCTAGGAACCATCACTTCTACAACCCATAAACAAAATTTACCTCCATCTTTTCGATCATCTCCTTCAGATGATGGTTTTACAACCATATATTTTTGTTCTTCCTCTATTTTATTAAATATATTTTTCTAATAATCTCCATGTTATCCTAAACCATTTTGAATTCCTTGTTGAATTCTTGTTTCAACTCATCCCAGTTAGTGAAGGGATCATTTTTTTTTTAGTTCTAATCAATTTCTACTCTACAAGTTGCTAGGAACAATCACAACCATGCATTTTCATCTGACTCCATTTGGCTTTTAGATCATTTCTCACATTTTGATATGGTGCTTGAGATCCTCCTTTCCATATCTAGTTAACTTTAGGCATTTCTACTTTTCAACTATCATTGTAGCCATATCTACTATTAGTGGAAATTATTTGTTGGCTTCCTTTTTTCTCAACAAATATTTTGTTGATGACCGATCCTTTTCAAAAACAAATTGGCCACTACTTGCTACACTTATGATTGATGATATCCTTTGTGAAAACACAAATTTTAGTTCTAGTATTTTTAGCACACTCTCCTATAGTTGCCTTTATGCTTGAGTTTGGTCCTCCATGCCTTTAGGCACTCTCCTTTACACTTGTGTTATAGTTATCAGTTACTTTACCTTGTATTGTGCATGCTCCATATTGGCACTTTCTTTACTACTTGTGCAAATATTCCCATCCTAATCCTCATTTTCTCATTATGCCTCCATTTACATGTCTTACTCCATCATAAAAAACAATGTCTTACACCTTTTTGCCTACATTTTGTTTGGACTTCCCCACTTTCAAGGGTTCCACACATGTTCCACTTTTGATGTGTGTATCTGCTTACCAGCAAGCTTTATTAGAACTTTGATAGGTTGCATTTTGCTAACCTTATCGTCATGCAACTCCTCATCATAGTATAACTTGTTGTCATCACGTAACTCAATAACACATGATTACTTTTTGATGTCATGTAACTCCTCATCTCGATCACATATCTCTCCATCGCCATCAGATAATGCTTTTGTACATGTTACACATTCGAGAATACTCCATACTTATTGTTGCACAATCCTCACATTTATTCTCATTGACTCTTCACTCCTCTTTGCACATCCATGTCTTCCATGTCCTTGCATCAGGTTTTTATCATTCACTTTCTCCCTTCTTCAATTGTCTATGCAATCAGTGGTTCAAACTTTGGATGACAATGATACCAAATGTAGCAATATAATGGTATTCTATAATTGAAATAATATAGAGGAATGAATGATAAGAAATACCAATAATAACCAACATTTACCATGTATGAGAAAAGAATATTTAGAACTAAAATGGTACATTTGCATTGTTCATTAACAATAATATATATTCATGTATAGTAGCAATAATGTTCACTATTGTTGCTCATAGACACATGCAATTACTTTCACACACAAATATACCCCTAGATATAAACAACTAAATGGATGGATGAATGATATCTAATTATGTTATGTATTTGGAATTGTAAGGGGTCTACTTATACTTTTCTTGGAAAAGGGAAGAGTAGTTGCCAAATTTTGCAACTTCCTCATACATAAGCCTCACTAATTGAAACTTCTACTTACATGACATTGGAATTACATGTACATCACAATTACATAGACATCAAATTACATGGACATCAAATTATATGAACATTCTAATTACACATGCTAATGATCATTTCATTAAACTTTTAGTGTATGAACTACAAAACAACACAAACTGATAAAACTATATGTATAATCAAAATTATTTTGAGTACTTGGCTTCATACATGATCTTTAATGCTTGATTTAGAACTTGAGGTGGTGCCACATCATTGGATCCTACAATACCTATGATTATTACCAAATTTAGAGATGCAAAATCCCCTTATACCAAGTAGTAATTATGTTTTTGTTTTATCTATAGGGATTTCATATGAGGATTACTAATGATCTTTAAAGGAAGTTGTAGAATGTGATGATATACCCATAAAAGTTATAGGCATAGACCCTCATCTCACGGGGAAGAAACTAAGTCATCAATAGATATATGTCATTCTCAAGTCCTTATATAGACAAATTCTCTCAAATATTCAAAGGAAAATCTAGATATATACTACAATCTCAACTAGAATATATAGATTGGACCATAGACAAATTTGAAGAGAATTTTCATGGTCAATGTGAAAGTTGCAAAAATATGTTTTAGCATCACAAACTCGTAAGTCATAGGGACACATATTCTTAACTTACAACAATGCAAATTTAGGAGTTGAATAAGTTTAGTCTTAACTTTAAATTATTAGGAGATGAAGGTAAAAATATATGGATAAATAGAGGGAGAGAAAGGGATATACAAATATATCAAAGTATATTGATATGTGTATTGGGCTTGTGGGACAAGATAGTTACATCTTCCAACATATATACTAGGACAAGTACTTGGGATGATGTAACTTTATTTTCATTTTAACATAAAAGGAAGACATAACTTGAGTGAAATCAAGGAACTTCATGATTAACATAAACCTTCTCATTAATTATAATTTGTAGCTCAAGTATAAGTCCACCCAAATGAACAAAGTTTCTAAACTAAACATCACAAGCAATCCAATCAAGTATGAGCTATATTATAGTTCAATTAACAAGTTGTCATGCTTTTAATTTTTCAACACAAGTTGAAATTCACAATCATTTTAATGCTAACACATTCAAGCTATGCAAGTTCTCTTGGCTAGAAAATTAGGTTCCTCCTAACCATATGTAAAATACTATGCTATATATTAGCCACTTTTATTTGAGGATATGTTATTTGATATTTACACCTATACCACTAAATGAAATGAAATCATTATCTATTTAGTTGAGTGCAAGGTACGTTTTCAACAAAGTCTAAGTGGTTCTCTCAAACTGCATTTCAAAATAATTATCACATTTTTAGAAAAAATTGAGAACAATTTCCTCATAGCAGGGACAAAATGATGAGATTAAAATTTCAACATTTTTTAATTTGTAAATTATAAGGTTTTATGCTTTATAGCATATATTTAATCCATGTATATTATTTTTCTAATTTTTTATTATACTAGAGTAATTGGTAACTCATTATAATTTTCTATGCCTCTTCACGGGTTCGAATCTCACTCCTTGTCGCAACTATAACCTTCAGTTGCATCGAGTAAAATTTTTACTTAGCCGACTATGCTGATGCAAAACGCCCACCGATACTACAAGGCTCGATGGATTGGAACCCTGGTCCTATAGAAGCATTTTGATCGTTGAACCAAGCCCTCGGACCCATATTATTTTTCTAATTAAGCTTCTATTTTACATTTTTTTTAAATTTATATTTGCTTTATTTCCTAAGTCAATAAGCAATAATATTCATATATATATTTGTTTAAAATATAGTAATGAATAGTGTAAAAAACACACACAAATATATGTATGTGTGTGAGAGAGATATACATCACACACACACACACAAACACACATATATATATATATATATATATATATATATATATATATGTATGTATGTATGTATGTATTTATGTGTGTGTGTGAGAGACATCTTCATTTAAGGGATGCTCTCTCATACCAAGACATCTTATAATTGTACATAAGTCACATCTAACATTACGTTGGTTAGGATATTTGATTATTGCTCCACTCAAGTCACACATACTAGCTTAAGCATCCCTCTCATATGAAGTCATCAAACATAATGCATCCACACTTTAATATATTTTTTTATTGATGTAACACTAGATACAAACAAGCTCAATGGTACTCTAATTATCATAGGATAGTAGGAAAAGGAGTCTGTAAGGAAAAACTATTTACTCAAGAATCATCAACATCCAATAAAGGTGTATGGTATCCTCATTGGTAACACAATATTTAGCCTCCATTATAGGTTAAGGTATGATGAAATATTATCTATAACACTAAGAGATTAATCTAAATCTAAGAGCACAAATTCAATTATATATAGATGTTAATCAATATCACATGTCCAATCCCCATTAGAATAGTACTTTGACATATTTGAAGCCTTGATAGACAATAGATGTCTATCTAGTATGTACCCCTCATATAACACAAAAATATACATAGTCATTATCCAATAAATCTTGTGTCATACCTACATGTACTTGTAACCACAATTGATGGAAAATACCATATCCAACCCAATATGTGTGAGGTAGAGAATGCCTAACAAGCAACCTATATATATTGACATCAAATTAAGGAGTGGAACAATCATCCTAGATCTTTAACCTTAAGGTAAAGTGATGGGAGTGAGCCTATACTCCTCAACTCTCAACCATTGTATAAGATCCAAGGTATGCTTATATAGTGATAAGGTAATCCATGATGATGAATACTCAATATGAATCCCCAAGTACTAAAGAAGACCTAAAGTTTTCATATAAAAATTTTCTTGAAATCGTAGTTTCATCTCCTTAATCATCGATGTTGAGCTCCTCATGATGAGGAGGTCATAAATAGAAAATATAATAAGAATAATATGAACATCATGATGTTTTATGTAAAATTATAATTTATAAGAAATAATGGATTATCTCATACCAAGTATGCAATGCCTACTTAAACCCATATAGGGACTTCCTAAGTTGACAAACCAAGGGTGTGGAACTATCAAAAATAAATATAGGTGATTTTTGCATGGAAATATCTTTCTAAATATCCTTATAAAAAAACACTCTTGACATCCATCCATAAATATTTCCATTCACACAAATCAATAGTACAAAATATCATCAAGCATAGTCCATATTAGGCATGCAGTAGAAGTATTTGAATATTTAAATACCTCCTTATCAAATAATCCCTTAGCTATAAGGCATACCTTATTCTCAATCTCTCCATAAATAATATATTTGGTCTTATAGACCCTTTACAACCAACCACGTTCTTACCCTTGGGTAGAGGAACCAACTCTCGAGTCTTATTATTTATGAGAGCATCATACTCTGCCTACATAAGATCTTTCCATTTTATCTGAGAATAATGAGAGATTCTTTTGAACCATCCACCTTAGAAAATATAAAATATTCTCAAAAATAGAGAAACCAAAATTCACATCATGGCATCCAAAAGCCTACAAGGATGAATAATCTCCAATATAAACTTTCTCCCTATTATGTTGCTCGCTCTAGATAAAAATAATATGAAAATGCTAGATCATCTTCCTTATAGCTCCAAAATCATTAATTGACTTATGAGAAGATGAGGAAGTTAAATATGTCATGTGCACATCCATATGTGCACTATGTAAGGTACTACCATCATGTGAAGTTAAAAGAAGCATTGTATCACACCCAGTATTCTTAACTATTTTCTCAAGATGTTGAATTTATGTATGATAAAATAGAATTTTGAGCCTCCCCTCGCAAAACCCACGAACTAGGTTTATTTGAGTTTTTTTAATAATACTTTGTATTAAAATGAAGGTGAAATATCTTGCATATTCCTTAAAAATTTAGCATAGAGACTATCTAATATATGCTTTTTTTGGCTTCCCACAAACTAATGGAGTGCTATGAAAAATATGAGATACCATTTGTTCTATTAAGTTACTATGAAGTTTTTTCCTCCATACATAAAAGTAGGATTGTAAGACTATAATGATGCAAAGACATTCAAAACAATGCAAATTGAGAAAGGGGCACAAAATACTTTTGCATGGCAAAGATAGGGCATTTGAGAGTTTGCCCTCCAAACTAGACCTAGAGTGATATTTTCAAAAAGACATCAATTTTCTTTAAATAAAATTTTAGTCACTCTTGAGGTGTAACATGGCACAACTTGGTTGTCATATCGAACTATATCCCTACACCAATAAAATATTAGCATCTACACAAATGAGTGAAATAAATGCAAACAAATTACAAATTTTTTATGTCTTGGGCAACTACAAAATTGAAGAGTTTATTATTTTCATCTACCTAGGTATATATATAATGTAGAGAGAATTATGGCAACTAAAGTCCACCAATATGGGTGAAAATCACCAAATGATATACACAAGTGACAATAATGAACAAGAGACTCTACCAATAAGAAAAGTGACCTTCTTTATCCTCAAATTATATGACAAATAAGTCATGCATCATTTCAATCCTAAAGTTGATGCCTTCAAATTTTGATAAAATGTTGAATTGAGATCCCTTGTATTTTATACAAGGATTTAAAAAATGCTAAAAAAAAATTAGATATCTTGAATATTCATCATATATATTTATTTTTTAAATAATAAATCATATGCCAACTCTCTTTCATTGAGCTTAGTGGTAGTCGAGGAAACCTGCAATTGACTCTTCTATGGACTCAAAACATAGAGATCCTTGTCGTGCATTGGATTTTATCCAAACTTTGTTTGGTAAGCAAAGATGATATATTAGTGCTCAATATCTTATTTGATTCAATGGATGTCTAATAATTTTCCATGTCATATGTATTCTTTTGATAGAAAATAATCCAAAAGGGTGAAGGATATTGATATTTTAGAAAAATCCTAAAAGACAAGTTAGGGTTTTTAGAAAACTTTAAAAAATCCAATCCACTTTTTAGCCACATAATTACTCCTTTAAAGGACATAATTTCTCTAGAATAATCCATCACATGAAAAACAAAAATAAAATTATATCCAAGAATGAGAGAAGAGAATATGGAACCTGTCAATAAATACTTTTTTTGTATCAGCCACCCAATTATAGAAGTTTCCTGAATTGGCATTGAAATATTTTCACAATCCAAGCTCCAACTATGGGTCTTAGAAAACCCTAAAAATATAATTATGGAATCTATTCATGAATATTTCCCTTCAACCATCCTCCACCACTTTGGAAGTTTTGTGATCTAAGATCCAACTAGGTTTTTTAGAAAACCATAAAAAGACAATGTTGATCCAAAAACCAACTAATCTGGGAAAAACATATTCTTTAGAATTGCCATTGTAGAATATTAGGAACTAGAATTTAAATTGAGTAATGGATATTCATGCATGCTCTAATACCATTTTGGAATTTTCCATGTATTCAGGAACAAATAGAATCAACACATTACTTAGGAAAGCAAAGCAAAACACATAAAGAAGAACAAAGAAACTAAATTTTCTCTTAGACACTAATAACATCACTAATGAATAAAGAATCATATCCAATCAATGATGAAATGGTTGGACAAGTGGGTGTATAAATACCACCTAAAATATAAGTTACCTAATATCAAGGTTAAAATAAGATAATATAATCAAGTCACCTTATAAGATGCTCATGGACCCATAGGAAAAAATACATTGATTATAATATAAGTTCAACATGGCCTCAAGTGAAGATTAACACATTTCAATACCAACAAGATAACTATTTCCATGAACTATGAAGTCTTATATCTCTTCCCCATGAGTGTAGTCTTGAATCATACACAAAAATATCAAGCATATCAGTATGTTGTTGAATTTAGATATGGAAATTCACTGCCCTTATTATGGTATTACTCAACTCATGTATTGATACTTAACTAGTGATTCTTATTTTATTATAGGTATTTTAGGCTACATTGCCTCTATTAAGAACATTGTTTGAAAATTAATTTTAAATGTATAGAACTACTTTTTTCTCCCTTGCTTAGTTCCATAGAATTCTAAATAAATTTTGCTACAAACTGTGGATATACAAGTAAAATAAGTGAGAAGATTGATGCTTCCAATTCTAGTGTTATATTGTTGGCACTAATAACAAGGAAATTGGATTTAAGTTTTAGAGAGGACATAGACATCATCAGTTTTGAAAAATCATCTTATGAAGCAAAATACACTATGATAGATGAAGGCCTTTGGAATAATTATAAAAATTGAGTCGTGAAAGAAGATATTGTGAGTATAATTAGAATTACATTAAATTTTATAAATGCTAAGAAAAACAACAAGTTAAGTATAATACCAGTGATCAAGATGTTGAGATATATTAGGTGAAAACATATACAAATATAAATAAGATCATGGTCAATTTCAAAGGAAATAATAGAGGCATTGGAATAACATATGAGACATAGGCACAATCTTGGAAATGTATGTTTTAAGAAGTTGTGGTCACATTAGAATCCCTTATGGTGATTGTCCCAATTTTCATGGAAGAGAATTTTAGCAAGTTTGGTTATGTTAACTGTTTTGAGCAAGGACCACCATTGTATTCATGCTTTGAATTTGCTTCTTCTTCCTCAAAAAAAACCAACAAAGACATAACAAAGGCTAGAAAAATTTAGATGGTTATTACTAGGAGAATTTTCTTTATAATAGAGAATGGAAATACAAACACAAAAGGAGGAGGAAGTACTTCTAGCATCTTAATTGCAATTACTAATATCAATAGCATTATGCTTTTGAAGACATATGAATTGTTGCTCGAATCACCATCACCTTTAATATCATCATGATATTCATAAATCACACCAACAACAAAAAATGAGTCAAGTGCGTGTTCCTAGTAACAATATAAATACACTCTCTTATAATTTGTTTATTTCAACAAGTTTGGATCTATACCCATAAAAATTATAATACATCAAACCTTCCCAGGTACAATGTTGTAGATATTTGCATGGTTCTTGCAAGCTTGTCAAGTAAGGGTTGCTCTATAGCAAGCCTACTAATGAGGATGGATGTTATAGACAATAAGAGTGCACCATAATAGAACCATAAAAACAAGAGATGGTGAGTAGAAATCCTAGACAACTAGGGTTCTTAGTATTTGTATATGAAACTAATCCTTCCCTTATAATAGACCAAAAAAACTTGAAAGTGCTAAATACATCTTTTGTTAGTTGGCAATTGGCAATTGTGTATGCCAGTTTTACCAGTAGTCACAAAATTTGTTTTCCAAACATTAAGATACGGTAGATAGAAATAATTGGCTTTGTTCCAACTACTCTATATGTTTGGAGTGAAAATATATACTATAAAATTTAGATCTTACAAATACACAACATGCATTATGATTATACCATACATCGAATTCTTTATTGGGAATGGAATGCCACTTCGTATATATAGAAATTAAAAATCTAATTCTTTGAGTCTACCTGCATAGAAATATGTTTGTTTGTATTTGTCCAGTCTAACACACTTTCTCTTTGATTCTTTAGTGTCAGACATAAAAACATATAAATTCCCCTTATGGGGATTTTTCCTGCATCCATAGGATAAGTTGTCACGCTACAGGAAAACCTACTACCAATGAGCTATTACAGGCTCTGGTCGACCTGCCTCTTTAACTTGGGAATAGAGTTCTTTAATATTTTCTAGATAGACCAAGTATGGTAAGGATACCCTTGAGGTGAGCTTAAATTCTTTAAGTTCATGCTCTTCCATATTTATGGTGATGAATTAACAATTATAAATTTTGATCGAGCTAAAACAATAACAGTTCTATTATGCCTTATGTATGACCGGTGCTTTAATCCTTTGGGCTATTGTAGCAAGATTTAATAACATTTCAATGAAAATAGAAAGAAGGAGAAATGAAATAATCGGTGCAATTACGTTCATTCGAATATCATAATAAACATAACAGTTGACCAACGAAAGAAGCATTCATTATGCGTTCAAATAATGTAACCCATAACAAAGACACACACAAAGCTAAACACAAAAATATAATAGGAAAGAAGCCCATAATTGTATTAATATTTGAATGAGATTACATGAAGAGTTGGCTTGGAATCACCATTTAACTCTTAGAAATATTAATACAATAAAGATCCTCGTTCGAATATCGTAACAAGGACCTTTCACTCTTCCATTCGAATATCGCAATAGTCGAGTCTCTAGACCTCTGGCTCAATAATCTGGAAATATTCTTAGCTTCTTGGGCACTTTCCTATCAAAAACCTGCACAACAATGGGAGGAATGAGGAGATGAAAAAGGAGAAAGAAAACAAAGGAGATACAACAGCAAAGAATGGGCACTCGAGTATACCTCTTAGAAAAAATATGCTATGTCAAAGCTCGATCCTTATTCTGGCTGTAGACATCCTTCTTATAGTTGTAGAGGCCCTGTAACTACCTGAACCACTTGCATCTGAATCGTCCACCTGGTGCCATCTCCCACCTTATCATCGGTCGGGTGTTGTATAGTCTATTTATCTAACTACCTCAAAATATATTTAGCAAAATTTGGTCAAAATTTGGCCTAGTTGTCACTTACCTTCTCTTTTCCTTTTTCTATCATCGTGGGCCCCATGCTACTTGTTGACTCAGATGCCTTTTGACTCTTCTTAATTACCTCTCGCTCATCTTGACTTGCACCAATGGAATCTGCTATAAGGATCCATATTTCTTCATCGATCTCACTGATCGTGTGAATCCTATCTAATGCTCTGATTCCTTTGCTTTTGTCTTCCCTTATGAATGGTTGCCTACTCTGGAAGAACCTAATGATGTCCAGGGAGTACGTGGTCAAAGATATGAGTTGGTCGGAGAGCTTGTCTTCATCAACCTCTTCGCAAGAGAATTCTCTGATATCTCGGATGATTATTTGATAGAAACCTTCTATGTTGAGTAATTTGTGGAGATCAACATTAAGGTGCTTCAGCTAGACAATTGTATCTTTTTTCTAGCTCTTTGATCGAGTTATTCCATCTGGGTCTTTCTACCTTAAAACTTGTGACTTTTTCATACTCTCCTTGGCAGCTATGAGTCTTACCATCAATGGTGGTTACTTGCATGGACCTAATCTATTCATATTTGGCCTTGCATCTTTTGTATACTAGGGATATAGTTGCTATCTTCTCATCTACATTTACTAATAGAGATTTTATCTCTTTATTTATCTCCATTATCTTTCCAAAATTCTTACAATAAGTCTCTATCATTTTTGCTTCTTTCTCAATGATTTTGATCATCTTTTCTTTGAATTTGGCTGCAAGTTTTGGAACTTGTAATGAACTATTTTTAGAAGGCCTTTGCTCCTGACTCTTATTGATTTCAACCTTTAGCTTCTCATTTTTTGATTGCAATAATTCAACTTTGGACTTCCAAGCTATCACTTCCTTCTCGATGACTAGCATAGTCTGTGCATGAACTTGCACTCCATGTTTTAGTAATGAGATTGAGTCTCCTCCTATTGTTGCATCACCTGTGCTGGGATCTATTTGGAGTGACTATATTCCATCAGTGGGAATGATAATGGTGGCCCTGGAAGTAGGCTCTAAACTTGATGGAGGTAAATTATGAATTCCACTTCTACTTCGAAATTCCATCACCCTATCTTCCATGATAGCTTCAATTTGTTCCTCTTCTTCAATAGTGAATTGTATGAAGTCTTCTTTCTTGATCAGGGTGATGCTCATAGGCTCATTGATTGATCCAATCCTTGCTCTTTTGTGAGGAGGAGATCCTATAGTATCGAGCATCACTACTTGATAATTTTTGAAGATATCATTGAATCCTCCAACTTTCTTTATTCTCTCCCATGCCATGGTAGAGATCTTAATTTCTTTATTGTTTGCCATGAAGGTTGTTGGTACTACCCATGGTGAACCTGTAGCTATTTTTTGTAGATGTTGTGAGGCCATTAGAGTTAATGCCAAACTCTCGATTATGAAACTCCTTGGGGTAGTAAAAATAGGCACAATCTCTTTTCCTCTACTTGCACTAGGGGATTGAGAGGTAGAAGAAGTACCAACTTTTTCTTTCATTGCTTGATCTTGTACCTTAGCTATGATTTTGATTTGCTCAAGATTTAGGCTCATAACCTCCATAATAGGATCAATGAAATCTTCTGGTGGGATGGTGGTTACTTGAGGTGCCTTTTTATCTAATGTATCTTTTCTTACCATCCTCAAGTCCATGGAGTAGTCCCCAACCATCTTTGTGTGAGTATGTGCTTTTACCAAGTTTTTGTTGTTCCATATCTGTTCAATATTAATTCCATTGTTTTGTGCCCATAGAAGATTTTTCTCAAACTCATCTTCTCTGTGTTCCATTGGATTAGACTCCAAAGCAATACTTTTGTAACGACCTTTGGGATCATATGGTCTCCAAGTGATTTTTATGAAATAAAAGAAGTCCATTGCGGGTAAAGCTTTTATCATCATTGGATATCCTTGGTATACATACTCCCCTATTTTTCCTGGAGCTGTGATCCAAGGAACTCTGGTCTTCTTCTTCCTCCATCTTAGTCTGGCTTCTTCTACAGATTGCCTTACTATCTCTAAGGCAACCAGTGATTTGGGGCAATAAGTGGGCAAGGCTTTCGATGGCAATTTGCCTCCGTATGTTCTAATGAAACTAAAATGTTCATCAAGAAAGTAATCTCCAACTTCCATATCTTGGAGATACTTGACTATACCTAGGCTCATTCTGGGTGGTTCTTTCTCGGTGAGCACATGGTACATTGATGCTAAGAACATTCCACAGAATTCTGAATAAGGGGAAGTGCCATCATAGATGCAAGGCAACCTATCTTGGATAATTTTCCCTAGCACTCCTCCGAGTTGTTGGATAGCATCATCTTTGAACTTCCTGATG
The DNA here is from genome assembly GCA_028583015.1 of Wollemia nobilis. NCBI lineage: Eukaryota > Viridiplantae > Streptophyta > Pinopsida > Araucariales > Araucariaceae > Wollemia > Wollemia nobilis. The sequence goes on along the minus strand of JAQPPZ010001113.1, from coordinate 1,567,842 downwards.
ATTAGGTGCACAAGGAATGAGTAGTGCGAGAAATGGGGCATAAGATCCATATTTTTCTTTATGGCATCTTGTAATTCCTTGAATTCTTTGTCTATTGTGTCACATATGACGTCTTGCCACCTATACATGGGTATATTCTAGGTCTTGTTACACTATACTATCAAATACATCACTTCAATGCTGACCCAATTGAGGTCCTCTACTCCCAACACTACATGAATCATGTCGATGTAGTCTCTTGCCCATTTGTGGAACTGATTCTTATGAATTAGAAAATCTATTGACATTGGTTTATCATAGTCAAATAACTTCTCATAGAAGGTGGTGTCGATCATGTGTCATGCCTATCTTGAAATCACCTTCGCATCGTAGCACTGTTTGGCCATTTCTAGCCCGAACACTTGTTCGACCTTTTTTGGTGTAATCCTATAAATGGGCTTGTTTCACCCATTAACGATGGCCCTAGCTCTTGGATCATATGAGATGGCTAGCCATGACAATAATTTAGGGGAGAAATGCACTCTTGGGCATAAGAGTTTTGCTAGGTTGGTTCTCCATTTGTTGTAGAGGGGAGCTCTCTTGTCTTTGTCTTCATATGCTTGGTTGAATATGTTTTTCAATAGGTAGTGCGGGCATCACCACTCTTCTGTGCTGGACTGGAAGTAGAACTCAGTGAGTTCATCCTCACCCCATACTTGTTCTCCAATATTTTTATTATTCAACTTCTTGAATGGAACCTTCTCATCTAATGCTTCAACTCTCATTTTGAGGGGTGCCCTATTGGAGGAGGCCATCGCTCAAATCTCTATCATTGGTTTTCTCAACTCATCAAAATAGTTTGAGAACTTTGTAAGCATTATGAGTTGCTTGTGACTATGGCCATGTATTTAAATTGGTTCATGCATGAAGAGTTATTAACATTGTACCAACTATCATTGCATTGTTGCTATTCTCGGCTCACCACCTCAATCCTCCATAATGATCGATCGATCATGAATCATCATTATCTATTGATTTGCGTAACTAGCCACTAGATTATATATGTGTTAGATTTTGAGTCGTTTGATCGGTACACATTGCCTTAAGAATCATGCCTAGGGAGATCTAAGGTTGAGGTCTGTAGTTGGCTTGTGTGCCCATAATGCCTAAAGTGGTTCGGCCATGTCAGTGAGATCATCATTGGTTTGAGTGTTGCATCAGCTTTTCTCGGGTGAGGATCCACAGATTTGGATCTTGTGCTTTGGCTATCATTGATGATGGATCGATCGATCAATGGTTTAATTTGGTTAAAAATGTATGGTTCATTGATTGGATGATCGATTGATTACTTCTATCATATTTTGGTCGATGGATCACTTTGATTTTGCATGAATAGAGATTCGGTTATTGGATACCATTATTTGATTGATATGGCTTTGTGTACTTCTACATGCATTGTATTTTAAAACTCGAGATAGATTTTATCGAGGATGTTAGCTAATAATAATAATTTTTAATTAAGATCTTATGCATGCAAAATTAAATGACGACATACCTTAATCTTGTTGATTTTACCTTTGATTGGTTGGGTTGATCTCCCCCGTTGATTTCGTTCGGTCGATGAAATTTTGATGGTGAGGATGTGTTCAATCATGGATACTTAATGCTCTTCTTTTCTCGATCGAAATATTTTCAATGGTAGCACTTTGACCAAATCATCGATCGATATTTACCATTGTTCGATCGATAAAGGCTTTTCTTTGGTCGAATGATAATTTCACTTTCGCTGAGCGGTCGACTTTTGTTTTTCGCCAATCAAAGGAAAATTTATTGACTTTTTGACTTTTTGACCATATTTTAATTTTCTTCGATCGATGATATATTTTCATCAAGCGACTTGCTTTATATTTGGTCGATTACTTGACTATATTCGATCGAAAAAGGTTATTTCTTTCGCGGTCGATCGATCGGCCATCATTTATTTTATGTCGATTGAAACATTGTTTTGCCTTTGGTTATTGTTTTCTTCTTGTCGATAAAAACAAATATTTTATTTGTGTTGGTAATTAATATTTGTGCTTTTTGCTTTGGCTCTTTGACTCGAGTGGTCGATCAAAACCTTTTATCGATCGATCAAAAATTTCTTGCTTGTAAAAATACCATCGGCTCTTTTCTCATGGGCATCGATCAAAAAATATTTCAACAATATTTAGTTTGATTGATCGCTCTTTTGGTCGGTCGAATGCTTTTACTATTGATCGAAGAGTGCTTAGCTTTTGAAAATTTCTATTTTTGGTAGATACTTTCTATCAATCGATCGAAGGGTGAATTCTTTGCAAGGAAAAGGTTGGGAACCCCTTAAATTTTAATGAAAGGAAAAATGAGCTACTTTAGGGGTTGGAGATGTTTATGAAGATAGGAATTATTTTATTCAAACTTGAACTCTTTATTAGCCTATCACAAAATGTGTACCTTCTTAGGACCTTCAAAATTTTGAAATTATGGGTACATTCATGTTGTATCAATTTTGGCTACAACATAGGCTCTGACTGGGATAGATGGTGAAAATATGAGGTATTTGAGGACTCTAGACTCTCTGGTTAATGACAAGACTGTGATGACAAGGATATGACCTTCTTTTACCAGATTATTACAACAAGAAAAATAGTAAAGAGATCTAAACAATCTAAGAAGAGAGAAATCTTTAATCAGATAAAATCAGAGATTATGGTGTTAAAAACAAGTGGACTTTTCACTCTTGAAGGTTAGATGTTCTAGCAATATCTTTAAAGTGGTTTCAAACAAAATTAACCAGAAATAACTGCCACATCAAGCCTAGTCTCAGTGTGTGCTAATGTGTTCTTTTATTACTTTCTCAGATCAGGTAGAATTTTCATCAATTTGAAAGGAGTTGGGCATATTAATGATTTCACTCTTTTAAATATTTTCACCTTGTCATTGCTCCACTGCCAGTCAAGCATTTATAGCTTTGATGGAGGTGACCTTGATCCTTAGGACCTGCTCTACTGCTAGACAGGCATCTATAGCCCTGGTAGAGGTTATCCAGATAGCCCCAAGCACTTGCTCATTTTGCATTATAGAGATTTTTCTTCTTTTAGGAAGAATTTTGATAAATTGCAAGTTATTTTAGAGCGTGCTTTCTGGGTTAAGGATCTATAAGGCTATATTGTTGAGTGTGTTTGTATTTAGCCCAATTGCCTTATCAAAGTTGATTAGATTCCCTGATTTCTAGAATTACTTTTGAGATCATGATATTATATGGCTTTGGCTTGATGTGTCAGCATTCCTAGTTTTCTCTTGTTGTATTCCAATCCTTATGAGATGATCACTAAAACTTAGCTTCCTGAGTTTTGTCAGCTCATCTGTATTCAATCCCAAATTCTCTTCATTCATCTGATTAAAAATAAATCTCACACAGAAATAAAAGCATAACAGTAAGATACATCAAACCAAAAAAGCAAGTAAACAAAACTGATTAAAAGGAAAAAGAAAGAACAATTCTTATAAAACACACACATTTTTTTTATTATTTTTCTGGTACCCCAGCAGGGATGGTATAACTTCAGGTGTAGGCCATTTATTGGGATTTCCATGAGATCTCCTTGCAAGGTTTGCAATCTATAAGTATTAGGGCCAAAAATTTGAATTATTTGGTAAGGACCTATCCACCTAGGTTCAAGTTTACCCTTTTCCCCATGTTTATCATTTTTAGGGTCCCAATATAAGACTATATCTCCTTCAAAGAATGGGGTTCCTTTGGCTTTCTTATTAAAGAGCTGCATGGTTTTATGAGTTTGTTCAAACATCTTATCCAGTGCATTTCTTCTCTCTTCTTGCAAATGTGCAATCTGATCCAATCTCCTCTGTAAGGCATCTGGACTCTCATGATCCTGTAGTAGTAGGGATAGAGCTATTCTCTCTGTTTGGGGAGGCAATAGAGCTTTTTCTCCAAAAACCATTTCATAAGGAGTTTTACCTGTGTTCCTCTTGATAGACAATCTATCTACCCATAAGGCAAATTTCAATTCACTATCCCATCCCTTTTTATTCTTGCCCATTGATATTTTAATTCTGGTAATCAGATTCTTGTTTGATGATTCGGCAAGACCATTTCCTTGAGGATAGTAGTTTGTTGAATGAGAAAGTTTGATTCCATATTTTGCACAGAATTCTATCATTTCGAATGAGACAAAGTATTTCCCATTGTCTGTTACTAACTTCTTTGGGACTCCAAATCTGGTCAATATATTCTCCTCTAAGAAATTGATGACTACTACAGTTGTTGAGTTCCTTAGGGGAGCTGCTTCCACCCACTTAGTGAAATAATCTGTTGTCGTGATAATCCATTTGTGTCGGCCTAAGGAGTTTGGTTTAATTTCCCCAATGAGGTCAATTCCCCATTGTGTGAAGGGTGCTTCTATGATCACTGATTGGAGAGGCATTGCTGCTAACTTTTTCTTTCCTACAAATATTTGATAATTATGACAACTCCTTACATATTTATGAACATATTTGAATAAGGATGGCCAATAATAACCTGCTCTCATAATTTTATTTGTAGTTGCTTTTGGGGAAAAGTGACCTCCATATAATCCATCATGAAATTCTTTTATTACTTCTAAAGTCTCTTTTTCAAATAAGACATAGTAATAAGATACCATCTGGATGTTTCCAATAGAGTTTACCTTCCTGAACATAGTATTTCTGAGATTGTTGTTTTACTGATCTCATTTTATTTGTAGATATACCTTTGGGAAATGATAGGGTTTGGAGGTATAATATAATATCATCATACCATTTGCATTCAACATTGTCTATTCTTCTGATATCATGCATGTCATCAACTATGGCAATGTTCTGCATGTCCTCTCCTTCTTTGTTAGCTAGATATTTAGCTAGACCTTGCCCTCTGATTATTTTTACTACTTTGAATTCTACATCATATTGCAGTAATTTGACCATCCATCTAGTAGGGCTGCCTATTGGCTCAGGTTGGGTGAAAATATCTTTAATAGCAGTGAAAGGGATACAACATATAATCTTATTTGAACCAAAAATGCATTTAAAATGTTCCAGAGCTTGAATCACAACATAAGCTTATTTTTCAATCATTTTGAACCTCAGTTGAGCTCCTTTGAGTCTTGCACTCATGAAAGCTATAGGTATTTCATTCTCTTCTTCATCCTTTTGAGAAAGGACTACAACAATGGTATGTTCGGAAGTGAATGAATATATATTGAAATTCTTTGAGTAGTTAGGGCAATTCAAGACTAGGGCAGTGGTGATGGCATCTTTGATTTTTTGAAAAGCTTCAAGATTTTCTTCTATCCATTTGATGTCAACATTATTTTTAATCATGTTATTGATAGGTTGAGCTATTTTAGTAAAATTTGGCATAAATCTTCTTACAAAATTAATCTTACCAAAGAATGATCTGACTCCTTTCAGATTTTTAGGAGGGGGTATCTTGGCAATAGCTTCTATTCTTGATGGGTCAATACTAATTCCTTTTTTAGAAACTATATGTCCTAGGAGTTTTCCTTGTGTTGCTCCAAATATACATTTCTTTGGATTCAAGGATATTCCAAATTCTTTGCACCTAGCAAAAACTGTAGCTAAATGTTCAAAATGATCTGTAGGGTTTTTTGAAAATATTGTTATATCATCTAAATAGACAACCACTATTTTGAACATCAAACCTTTAAAAGCAAATTCCATGGCTCTTTGGAAGGTGGCTCCTGCATTCATTAATCTAAATGGCATTCTCAGATATTCAAAGGTACCCTAGGGGGTAGTGAAAGTAGTTTTATATCTATCTTCAAGATTTACCTGAATTTGATTATATCCTGAGAATCCATCTAGTAATGACATCTTGGATGAGCCTACTACTACTTGTAGCAGTTGTTCCATGTTGGGCAAGGGATAATTATCCTTGAGAGAACTTTTATTTAGATTTTGAAAGTCAACACAAAGTCTGATCTCTCCATTTTTCTTCCTTACTGGTACTAAGTTTGCTATCCAGGAAGAAAACCTCACTTTTCTGACTATCTTGGCATCCAGTAACTTTTGAACTTCTTTCTGCATAATTGGATGCAATGTGGGATTGAATTTCCTTTGCTTCTACCTGAAAGGCTTAGCATCTTCCTTCAGGGGTATTATGTGAGTCATGACCTCTATTTTAAATGTCTTTAGGTCTTCATAACTCTAGGTAAAATATTCTTTATTTTTCTTCAAAAAGCTAATGTATTGTTCTTTTTCTTCTTCTAGTAAAGCCTTATCAATTTTGACAAACCTGGGCTCCTCTTTTGTTCCAATATTTACATCATCAGTTTCTGTTTCTTTGAGGAGTGGTTTGTAAGATTTATCAAAATCATCAAATAAGATTTCTAAAGAAACTAATCCTTTAGGGATCCTATTGGTTTTGAGTTGAATTACTTCAACTGGTTCTCCAATAATATTCTTCAATTTTTCTTCATCCTCCTCTTCACATATAACATTTGAATACATATTCTGGAGGGTCATGAAGTCTTTGATATCCACATCATCTTGAAACACTTGTAGATATACAACATTGTCAAGTATAGAAGGTTTGTATACAGATATAGTTGGGAACCTATCCATGTACTCAGTGTCTATTTTTGGATAATCTGCACCTAAAGCATTAATAGCTAATAGATCTGCAATGTGATTATGTTCTCTAGGAATGTATGAGATGTTAAAGGCTAGGAACTTGTCAATTTCTATTAGAACTATAGATTTATATTGTTTTAATCTAGGATGTTTTGTTTGATACTTACCTTTGATCTATTGTATAATTAGTTCAACATCTCCAGTAATAGTCAAGAAATTTATCCCTAGTTCTTTAGCTTTTCTCAGACCTAATAGTAAGGCTTCATACTCAGCTACATTATTGGTGCATAGAAATTCTAATCTATAAGGGATCTCGAGATAGTTTCCCTTAATATCTATTAAATTGACACCAACACCTACTCCTATTTGAGATTTAGCCCCATCAAAGGATATGGTCCACATTTCTTGGGTAAGAATCCTATCAGATTCTGCATCTACTAGTTCTCTAGTTTTAGGGTCCATATCTTTGGCTTCAGGGACTTCGGCTAGGAAAGGGTTATGCCAAATCGAGTATACTCCTATTTATTTCTCTTCTATGGAGCTAACCAAATTAACCATGGTGTCATCTGGTCTCACTAGTTCGATTGAGTACTTGTTAAATGGTTCTCTCCTTAAGGTTACATTCTCTTTTCCTAAAATAGGGATTGTGGCATAAGACCAATCTAATTGTATGGAGCCACCTAATTGCTCTGCCCAATGTCTACTTAATAGTAATGAGAAGAAAGGGTCTACATCAACCACTACAATATCCATAACTATACCTTTCTTAGGATGTTGATCTAGGTAGACTAACAAACCAGTGATAATACCTACATAGGGTATCTACCTACTATCCATTACTGATACAGGGGGAGACTCCCTAGTGCAAATCAACCCTAGTTGGTCTGCTATCTATTTGGGCATGATGTTATGGGATGCACCACTATCTAGCATGCAGTTGTGAATGACATACCTTTCTCCTTCATCTGAATTATACCTGAGTGACACATAAAATGGTCTGATAGATGAAGGGGTTCTAGTTTCATGATTGGAAGGTTTGACAACATTACAAGATTGAGTTCCTTTTTGTTCAATTAAGCCAAAAGCCTTACAGACTTGTTCTCTATACTTTTGAATATTCATTAACTCACCAAAGGTAATGTTGACCTTCTATTTACTTAACTCTGAACCAACATCAAATTCCATCTTTTTAACATCTAAAGCCTTGGAGCATTCATCATGAGGTGGTGGTTCATTTATTCTTACATTTTTAGGAACCTTTTTGTTTTGATCTTTCTCAATGGGTTGTTCTCTAATCTCTTTGTTTAAATTCTTATCAGTTTTGTTAGGAACAGTCCTATTTCTCAAATTCAAGGCATTTGCTTCTAGTTCTTCCACCTCTTGTGCTGTTGGAACTAGTTTTCCTTGTTTCATTTTATCATACCTAGTTTCTTGTCCTCTTTGTAGGATCTTTGTATTTTCTGCAACTAGGATTTTTGGGTGGTGATTCGAAGCATATAAATCCATGTCTTCTTTGAACAACCTTTCTCTAGATTCATCTTCAAGGGTCCAATATGCATTAATCTTGATATCCTCTTTGGATTCTTCTTCCAAATCTACAGGATGGTGGATGCCTAGGTAAATACCACAACAATCTGGGTTGTGAGGAGCATCACAGGCTGAACAGTAGTAAGGGAATTTTTTTCTAAGTTGATAGTAGGTATAGGATTTGGAACCAAGTCCAGGTCCTTCTCTGTTTCTCTTTTTTCCAATTATTCCCATTATTTCTATCAGGATTATTGTTATTCCAATTTCTATTAAAATTTCTCTTGAAAGGTGGTCTATTGTCACCTTGTTGTCTATCAACCTAAGGGTGAGAAGTTTCACCATTGCTCTCTTTATTTCTTTCTATCCTAGCCAACCTATTGTTCATTGTGTTGAACATTTATGTTACTTGATTGGTTAGCTTTTCCATGGGATCATGCTCAACTCTCTTTTGTAGGTTAAATCCTACTTTCTTAGGTTTCCTATCAGGATGATTATCCTCTAGGGAGTATGGTTTCATTTTCCCACTGTCTAACATATTCCTTTCAATATCTATAGCTTTCTCCATGCACTCATCTATTGTGTTAACTTGTTCTTGTCTTAATTCATAGTTAAATTCTCCTAGGAAAGCATTCTTATAAAAATAGATGGACTGGATATCATTTGGCCTTAGAGCAGTGGGAATATTATTTTTAGCTTTAGAAAACCTTCTATTGAAATCACTTACTGATTCATTTTCTTTCTTTTTCATTGTTGCCAGATCTATCAGTAATGATTGTTCATTCTTCCTTTCACCAAATTTCTTTAAAAAGATAGTTTCCATTTTGGCAAAATTAGCAATGTCATTATTAGGAAGAGTATTAAACCATTCTCTAGCATCTTTCTCTAGAGTCTGTAAGAACAACCTTAATACCACATCTTCATGTTCTACTTCTAGACTATCTAAAGCATACAAGAAGCTTTTGATATGATCTTCTCTAGTGACTGCATTGTTTCCTTGAAACTTAGGTAAATATTTGTGTGCTTTACTAGGGAGATCATGCAAAGGTGTTGGTAACTAAAAAGGTCTATATCTATTAGTCCTCCATAGCTGAACAGGTGGTGGGTTAGCCATGTTAACTAATGGAGGTGCTTGAATTATAGTAGGAGGTGTGTTAGTAATTCCACTGGGAATAGTGGGAGGTATTTCAAATAAACTTCCTAATGTAACAATATCTATGTCAAAATTTTTGGAGATGAATTAGAAGGATTAGTTCTAAAAAATACCTCTGGATCTGAGAGTTCAGGGTACAGCTCTTGAGCGGTTCTTCTCATTCGTGCTAGCACATTCTTCTTCTTCTTTTAATATTTTTGATATTTTTGGATTCATCTAGTCAGAGTCACCAACACAATGTGTGTAGAAGGAATAAACATCTAGTCGAGATTGCTCGATTTATAGAACTCTCAATCACTCAGGATATAAACTTTTTCAAGAATCAAGAAAATCAAGAAAATAATATAATTGATCATTCTTGAAAAAGGAAAATTGGAAACTACGAGCATAGAAGGGAAACATATTTGAAAATATTTTAAGATAAATTGATATTCTGATTCCTTCTTTAAGCTAACTATTGCCAATAAATATTTATCGTTAGGTTCCAAACTGTAATGAAAATTACGCATTCGATCCTGATAATGGTGCCAAAAAATATTGGGGATTTTTCCTGCATCCGTAGGATAAGTTGTCATGCTACAGGAAAACCTACTACCAATGAGCTATTACAGGCTCTGGTCGACCTACCTCTTTAACTTGGGAATAGAGTTCTTTAATATTTTCTAGATAGACCAAGTATGGTAAGGATACCCTTGAGGTGAGCTTAAATTCTTTAAGTTCATGCTCTTCCAGATTTATGGTGATGAATTAACAATTATAAATTTTGACCGAGCTAAAACAATAATAGTTCTATTATACCTTATGTATGATCGATGCTTTAATCCTTTGGGCTATTGTAGCAAGATTTAATAACATTTCAATGAAAATAGAAAGAAAGAGATAAAATAATCGATGCAATTACGTTCATTCGAATATCGTAATAAACATAATAGTTGACCAATGAAAGAAGCGTTCATTATGCATTCAAATAATGTAACCCATAACAAAGACACACACAAAGCTAAACATAAAGATAACAGGAAAGAAGCCTATAATTGTATTAATATTTGAATGAGATTACATGAAGAGTTGGCTTGGAATCACCATTTAACTCTTAGAAAGATTAATACAATAAAGATCCTCATTCGAATATCGTAACAAGGACCTCTCACTCTTCCATTTGAATATCACAATAGTCGAGTCTCTAGACCTCTAGCTCAATAATCTAGAAATATTCTTAGCTTCTTGGGCACTTTCCTATCAAAAACCTGCACAACAATGGGAGGAATGAGGAGATGAAAAGGAGAAAGAAAACAAAGGAGATACAATAACAAAGAATGGGCACTCGAGTATACCTCTTAGCAAAAATATGCTATGTCAAAGCTCGATCCTTATTCTAGCTGTAGACATCCTTCTTATAGTTGTAGTAGCTCTATAACTACTTGAACCACTTGCATCTGAACCATCCACCTATTGCCATCTCCTGCCTTGTCATCGATCGGGTGTTGTATAGTCTATTTATCTAACTACCTCAAAATATATTAGCAAAATTTGGTCGAAATTTGGCCTAGTTGTCACTTATTTTCTCTTTTCCTTTTTCTATCATCATGGGCCCCATGCTACTTGTTGACTCAGATGTCTTTTGACTCTTTTTAATTACCTCTCGCTCATCTTGACTTGCACCAATGGAATCTTCTATAAGGATCTAGATTTCTTCATCGATCTCACTGATCGTGTGAATCCTATCTAATGCTCTGATTCCTTTGCTTTTGTCTTCCCTTATGAATGGTTGCCTACTCTAGAAGAACCTGATGATGTCCAAGGAGTACATTGTCAAAGAGATGAGTTGGTTGGAGAGCTTATCTTCGTCAACCTCTTCACAAGAGAATTCTCTGATATCTCGGATGATTATCTGATAGAAACCTTCTATGTTGAGTAATTTTTGGAGATCAACATTAAGGTGCTTCAACCGAACAACTATATTTTTTTCTTTTTCTAGCTCTTTGACCGAGTTGTTCCATCTGGGTCTTTTCACCTTGAGACTTACAACTTTTTCATACTCTCCTAGGTAGCTATGAGTCTTCCCATCAATGGTGGTTACTTGCATGGATCTAATCTATTCATACTTGGCCTTGCACCTTTCGTATACTGGGGATATAACTGCTATCTTCTCATATGTATTTACTAATAGGGATTTTATCTCTTTATTTATCTCCATTATCTTTCCAAAATTCTTGCAATAAGTCTCTATCATTTCTGCTTCTTTCTCAATTATTTTGACCATATTTTCCTTGAATCTAGTTGCAAGCTTTGGAACTTGTAATGAATCTTTTTCAGAAGGCATTTATTTATGAGTTTTATTTATTTCAACTTTTAACTTCTCATTTTTTGATTGCAATAATTCTACTTTGGATCTCCAAGCCATCACTTCCTTCTCGATGGCTAGCGTAGTTTGTGCATGAACTTGCACTCCATGTTTTAGTAGTGAGACCGAGTCTCCTCCTATTGTTGCATCACCTGTGTTGGGATCTATTTGGAGTGATTGTATCCCATCAGTGGGAATGATGATGGTGGCCTTGGAAGTAGGCTCTAAACTTGATGGAGGTGAATTATGAATTCCACTTCTACTTCAAAATTCCATCGCCTTGTCTTCCATGATAGCTTCAATTTGTTCCTCTTCTTCAGTAGTGAATTGTATGAAGTCTTCTTTTTTGATCAGGGTGATGCTCATAGACTCATTGGTGCTTGATTCAATCCTTGCTCTTTTGTGAGGAGGAGGTCCTATAGTATCGGGCATCACTACCTGATAATTTTTGAAGATATCATTGAATCCTTTAGCTTTCTTTATTCTCTCCCATGCCATGGTAGAGATCTTAATTTCTTTATTGTTTTCCATGAAGGTTATTGGTACTACCTATGGTGAACCTATAGCTATTTGTTGTAGATGTTATGAGGCCATTAGAGTTAATGCCAAACTCTCGGTTATGAAACTCCTTGGGGTAGCAAAAATAGGCACAATCTCTTTTCCTCTACTTGTACTAGGGGACTGAGAGGTAGAAGAAGTACTAGCTTTTTCTTTCGTTGCTTGATCTTGTATCTCAGCTATGATTTTGATTTGCTCAGGATTCAGGCTCATAACCTCCATAATAGGATCGATGAAATCTTCTGGTGGGATGGTAGTTACTTGAGGTGCCTTTTTATCTAATGTATCTTTTCTTACCATCCTCAAGTCCATGGAGTAGTCCCCAACCATCTCTATGTGAGTATGTGCTTTTACCAGGTTTTTGTTGTTCCATATCTATTCGAGATCAATCCCATTGTTCTATACCCATAGAAGATTTTTCTCAAACTCATCTTCTCTATGTTCCATTGGATTAGACTCCAAAGCGATGCTTTTGTAATGACCTTTGGGATCATATGGTCTCCAAGTGATTTCTATGAAATAGAAGAAGTCCATCATGGGCAAAGCTTTTATCATCATTGGATATCCTCGGTATACATACTCCCCTATTTTTCTTGGAGTTGTGATCCAAGGAACTCTGGTCTTCTTCTTCCTCCATCTTAGTTTGGCTTCTTCTGTAGATTGCCTTACTATCTCTAAGGTAGCCAGTGATTTGGGGCAATAAGTGGGTAAGGCTTTCGATGGCAATTTGCCTCCGTATGTTCTAATGAAACTGAAATGTTTATCAAGAAAGTAATCTCCAACTTCCATATCTTGGAGATACTTGACTATACCTGGGCTCATTCTGGGTGGTTCTTTCTCGGTGAGCACATGGTACATTGATGCTAAGAATATTCCATAAAATTCTGAATAAGGGGAAGTGCCATCATAGATGCAAGGCAATCTGTCTTGGATAATTTCCCCTGGCACTCCTTCGAGTTGCTGGATAGCATCATCTTTGAACTGCCCGATGATTAGGTGCACAAGGAATGAGTAGTGCGAGAAACGAGGCATAAGATCCATATTTTTCTTTATGGCATCTTGTAATTCTTTGAATTCTTTATCTATTGTGTCACATATGATGTCTTGCCACCTATACATGGGCATATTCCAGGTCTTGTTGCACTGTACTATCAAATACATCACTTCAATGTTGACCCAGTTGAGGTCCTCTACTCCCAACACTACATGAATCATGTCGGTGTAGTCTCTCACCCATTTGTGGAACTGATTCTTATGAATTGGAAAATCTATTGACATTGGTTTATCATAGTCAAACAACTTCTCATAGAAGGTGGTGTCGATCATGTGTCATGCCTATCTTGAAATCACCTTCGCATCATAGCACTATTTGGTCGTTTCTAGCCCGAACACCTATTCGACCTTTTTTGGTGTAATCTTGTAAATGGGCTTGTTTCACCCATTAACGATGGCCCTAGTTCTTGGATCATATGAGATGGCTAGCCATGATAATAATTCAGGGGAGAAATGCACTCTTGGGCATAAGAGTTTTGCTAGGTTGGTTCTCCATTTGTTGCAGTGAGGGAGCTCTCTTGTCTTTGTCTTCATATGCCTGGTTGAAGATGTTCTTTAATAAGTAGTGTGGGTGTCACATCCCCACTATCTATCTTTACTTTATTTAGAAGAATGTGATTGTGTGCTTAGTTTTTGTGATGTAGGCACAGGGATCGTGTAAGGAAACTATGAATGGATCATGCAGGCAAAGGAATAGTGCAAGGAGACAAAGAAGAAAACCCACCCCTTGACTAGGATTGTGGTTGGAGATATCAGGTAAGGTGGGATATGATGTCGTGCCAAGTGCACCTTGGTCCGTGGGTACATGGAAGCCCACCATAGGTTTGCATATATTTTACATTCTGCCTGTCATTGCATTTGGAACAAATACCTGTTTGTATGAGAGTCAGTTGTCTGTTATTGTTTTAGGTTGCTTGTCATTGGTTTAAAATAATAATAATAATAATAATATAAAATACAAATATATATATATATATATATAATTGAATATATATAAGTATATAAATATATATATAATATTATCATAAATAATTAAAATAAATAAAAGAGAATAATACATTTTTAATATATAAATATATTTTAATTATGGAGAAGCCAACTTTATAAAAGAGATTTATCTTTTTAAAAGACATGTTAAAGTCTTCTATGATCCTCTATATATATATATATATATATATATATATATATATATATATATATATATATATATATATATATATATATATCTAACTACGTTATATATACCATATGGAAAATGACTTATATTCTAAAAACGTAGCTAAACTAAGGTAATGCTAAACAAACAACACTCACCTAACAACGATTGTATAACTCAAATGGAATATGTTAGAAATAAAATATATATATTTATTAAAATTAAAATTAATGCCTACCATCCATCTAGACATACACCTGGCAAGAAAAGCATTGAGGTGTCGTTTGATTGTCTCGTATGATTTTCTATAATAATAGAAAGGAAAAGGGATTATGGGTATGTTTTTGGCCTGCTGGATTGAGAACGGGTAAGGACGAAGGCGCCATTGTACGACAGTTGACGGAGAAGTTTGGTATGCCCAGGTTAGGCAAATATGTCCTTAAGTTGGTAATAGAATTGGATGATGTTTATAAAATATTACAAGTAGTTCTAAGTATAATTTCTAATCTCTGTGTGAATATGAGGTCTTGATAATGGAAACGAACTAGTAAATTTAATAGACTCCGTGTAAGAATAATATGAAGGAAAAATGTTAAGTCTGAAATTATATTTATCATATAATTATGTGCAAGTTCAATATTTAAAACAAAATTAGATATGGAAGATAATAAATAAATATATATGTGAATTTAAAATTAAACAGAGTATAGTTTTAAAAATGGAAAACAATGAAAATGCAGTTGATATCGAAAATACTGCGAAAATGTAATAGACATTGGGACTGTGTTAAAAAGCACCTCTGAGCTATGTGTTCTTAAAATATATATATGTGCTAGGGATTTATGGAGTCAGTGACTTTGTGAATAATTAAGCCCAACTCTCTGAAAATAAGTTTAAGCATACGATGGTTTTGAGAAACCAACATTTGGTATTTCCATTCTCTCTTGAGCTACCGTCTGGATAATAGGTCAATGAGGTTTTGGTTGAATCCGAGAACGAAAGACGTTATGCTTGCTTCTATGTATATATTTGTATATCTGAGTCATGCATATGCTTTTGGTGTGTAAAGAACAATGTTTCTTTTAAAAATGCATTATGGTTTGCCTGTCCTGCATAGTTGCTTGTACATGTAGAGCATTTAAGGACCGAAATGATCCAAACTCTGTTTCCTTTCCAAATGTCCACAATATATGAGGGTGGGTTGTTGAATGACAGTTGAATATTTATACCCCAGCAGTGTGAATATCCTTCCAAAGCGGATGACGAACATGTTTCATAGATGTTCTATATAATAAATTAAGTGTATATCAGTATGGAGAAGTTTCACGAATGAGATCTCCTTGGATTTTATACTCTTAAATATTTTGGTCCATTAAGCTTAACATTGTAAGTGGCTTTAGTTAAAATTATGAGAAGTATTATCTTTTTGATAATTAGTTGGCATTCAAATTAGTATACAATATTATTTTGGCATTATCAAAGCTTGAATGGATTTCATTTCAAAGTATGTTTGGCTCTCATTTCTGTCGCTTCTAAATTATTGGATATTAATGGAATAAATATTTTTATAAAAAGAAATTTAAAGTATTTATTCCTCTCTATTTATTGAAAGTCGTGTTTTTAACTTTATGTAACCAGAGATTGCCATGAACTCGAAATGCATAAATTCAACTTTTAATATATATATATATAAAATTTAGAACTTAGATTCTGAAAAACAGATTAGAAATTTGAGGGAATCTCGATAGAAGTGTTCAAATTTATTTAGCACGGTCTATATTGAAATTTATATGGCCAGCAAAGGAATAGAAATTATGTTTTTATTTTACCATAGTAGAGATATGTTTCAACTGGGGTAGTCAATTCACAATGAAATATCTAAAGTGAAAAGTAGGCCCTGAAGGAAAACGTAATCATTTAGTCTTTTCAGTCCTAGAATACTCCTTAGGTTTTATGGAATAATATTATTTTAAAAGATGGATAGAAATTTTTAAAATAGAAATTAATTGGAATAAAATTAAGGAAATCATTTAGGTTTTTAGCATTATAAGATAGTGCCAATTTAAGCTTACCTTTAATTTCTTGAGAAAACCTGAATTGTTCGAAGCTAATACCTTATAAATAACTTAGTTTAGTTCGAATAGTATTTGGAAACTTTCTAACAAGTGATGTATTAAAATATGTTTTAATATAGCCTATGGATGAAATTTGAAATTTATATATATTATTGTTTTATATTTTTTCTTTTGTATGTGGCTCTAGACCTTTATGCATAAAATCAAATGATAAATAAATGTTTTTGGATTAACCAAAAAAGACCATGGATTAACTTTGCACTCAGAGGAATGGGTCATGTCGAGAGAGGACTACCCACCCAACTACACTAAGTCGTAGAGGTGACTTATGTGTGACAGTGATATCTGTTCTCTAGCTATTAAGGATAGGGGTCTAAGCTATTGAGAGTAAAGAGTGATGGTATGGGACATCGCTCCAGGAAGATAGTCAGTTAGTATGTGAAGGTGTCCAAAGATCCGCTCCAACTTGGGAGTAGCCAAAACGAAGCATGGTTAGGGAGATAAGCATGTTGTTGGAAGATCCAACGGTAGATGGTATGGGTAACATTACCATCAACCGAAGATGGATCTTGAGCACCTAGTCCATATGCCATGTGATGGTAGACTCTAGTCAAACCTTAGCAGAGGGTCAATGGCTAGCATTGGCATAATAACGTTGGATCCAAAACCAATAGGACTAGAGGGCCTACATAGATAGGGATTGAGAATCCTAATGTTTTGGATAGGGGATTACAACATTTTTCCTTTTAGGTGATATGGGCCCTGAAAGGGACAACCCCATGCCAGGATCTGGGTAAACTCGAGGAAGGAGTTAAGATCCTATATGGCAAACTTTGGCGAGGAGATGGTCGGTCTCGGGCACTCAAGATACCAGATGCCTAAACTAACATTGAGTTGGGTTTAATAGCAAAGTTAAATAGCAGATCTAAAGCTCAAATAAAACAAAGGAAAAAATTATTAGTAAAATTTTGGATTGTTACAGTTGGTATCAGAGCCTAGGTTTGTGAAACCCTGGCTAGCATAGTTATTCTAACTAAATATTTTGAAGCCAGTTATGGTAGGTACCTCGTGGAGGACCAGTATAAATCTGTAAGAGGGAATTGTAGATGTTTCGAGGAAGGTACCAAGATGACTCATGAAGGAGTTAGAAAGGGTGCAAGCTGTTAAAACACCACGTTGAGTGATAAGAAAGGAAAAAGAGCATGTAGTTGCAAGATCAAGTCAGAATGATGAGAACATGGCTCATATGATTCAGCTCATGCAAGATCAACTAAATCAGCAGCAGGAACAGATGGAGATCCAGAGAGCTCAACTGAGTGAGCATATGGATCAACAACGAGCATAGATGGCCCAACAGCAAGAACTAATCACCCAACAGCAAAAGGTTATTGAAAACCTAACTCAAAAAAAGACAAATAGTAATGTAAGTCAATTCCCAAAAGGATCCTCGAGGAGAAAAGTGGGTGAAGAATTGCAAAAGGAGATAAAGAAGTTGGACATCTCTAAATTTTATGGAAGTGGTGATGGAGAAATCATCGTTAATTGGCTAAGTGAAGCCAAGGGGTATTTTGTCATTCAACCCCTTTGTTCTGAATCAAAAACCACATGGGTAGTTGCTCATTTAGAAGGTCCTACCAAGACCTGGTGGACCACATACAAGAAAGCTACTCAGAAAGAGGTAGCAGATATACCTTGGGAAGAATTTGTGAGAGAATTCAAAAGCCATTTCCTCACAGAACAATTCTATATTGAGAAACACGGAGAATTTACAAATTTACGTCAAGGCAACATGACGGTAATTGAGTATTACCAGAAGTTTGTGCAATTACTTAAGTATGCACTAGAGTTTGATGGGCAAGAGAAGTTTAAGGTACACAAATTTGTTATGGGACTACATCCAAAGTATAGTAAACCTGTAGGAAGAAAGGTTGCCCCAAACACTATCAATTGCCTATGATGTTGCTCGATATGAGAAATCGAGCCAAAAAGAGGTAAAATCTTTTTACCAGCAAGAAAGAGATAATTCAATAAAGATAAGATATCTTGAGCAGAATCGAGGTATGGATTAGAATAGGAAATTCAGAGATAAGGGTCATAACAAAAATTACAACAGAATCAAGTGTAGAAACCAGGGGTACAAAGGGCAGTCTAAACGTAGGAATTTTCAAGAAAATAAAAATAATAATAGAGAACAAGGCAAAAATGGCAACCAGAATAAGGAAAATGATAAACAAAAGAATGATGGACCAAATGCCTATTTTACATGTGGAGCACTAGACCATTATGCCAGGCAATGCCCAAAAAGAGCAGACCGTAGGAACACCACTGAGGAAGCACCTCACAGGATTTTTCGTTGCCACAGGTAACCCTAACCTTATAGGGTAAACTACTCCATTTTTAATTAAAGGAAAAATAGGTAAAAGAGATGTAAATATTTTAATTGATAGTGGAGCTACAGACAGTTTTATTTCAAACAATATTTTAAGGGATATACCTGTTAAACCTGGGTTTTTGGCAAATGGGTGGCAAGTTGAGTATGGCTCAGGATAAACTTATTTAGTCAACCAATGTTTATTTGACCAAAAAAAATAATTACCCCAAGGAAAAATCAACTGGCATTTGTATGTGGCACCTTTGCATGCTTTTGACATAATTCTAGGAGTAGATTGGCTTAAGGCTCATAAAGCACTATTGAATTTTGAAGAAATATGGATGGATATTACAGACAGTATGAACCAACGAATCTGTATCCATTGCAATAGAACATCTCTTAAGCCCCATTTGATAACCAGTATGCAAGCTAAGAAAGCTTGGAAAAAGGGATGCAAATTATATGTGGTTAAGTTGAACAAGAAGGAGGAAACCGACTCAAGTTCAGCATTGTTTCAACAATACCCAGTGCTAGGTGAATATAGGGATGTCTTTCTTGAGGATTTGCCAGGATTACCACCTAAAAGGGAGTTTGACTTTTCAATAGAACTTGTGCTAGGAGCAACTCTAGTTGTTCGAACCCCATATCGTATGACACCACTTGAGTTACAAGAACTTAAAACTCAACTGCAAGATTTACTTGGAGAAAGGACACATTAAACCTAGTGTGTCACCATGGGGAGCACCGATTTTATTTGTTAAAAATAAATATGGTTCCTTAAGATTATGCATTGATTATAGGATGCTCAACAAAATGATTGTCAAGAATAAGTATCCTTTGCCCAAAATTGATGACCTGTTTGATCAGCTTAAGGGAGCCACCATATTTTCTAAAATTTATCTCATATTTGGATACCACCAACTAAGAATCAGGGAAGAAGATACGTTCAAAACTGCTTTTTGAACTCGATATGGACATTATGATTTAATAGTATTACCATTTGTTTTAACTAATGCGCCAGCTGCATTCATGAATTTAATGCATAGTGTGTTCTGAGAACAATTGGAGCGGTTTGTGCTTATATTTTTAGATGATATATTGATTTACTCTCGAAATAGAGAAGAACATGATGAACATATGAGAATAGTATTAGATGTTCTTCAGAAAAATCAATTATATGGTAAATTGTCCAAATGTGAATTCTATACACCACAAGTACAGTACTTGGGGCACATTGTATCAGTTGAAGGAATAGTTATAGATCCCAAGAAAATTGAGGCCATAATAGACTGGCCAGCTCCAACCAATGTGTCAGAGGTAAGAAGTTTTATGGGATTAGCTGGTTACTATCGACGATTTGTGAAAGGGTTCTCAAAAATTGCTTATCCCATAACTAATTTGCAAAAGAAGGGGAAAGCATTTAGATGGACAACCCAGTGTGAAGAAGCTTTCAAAACTCTTAAGGAGAAACTGACAACTGCACCTATACTAAGAATACCTGATCTAAATAAATCATTTACAGTGTGTATTGATGCCTCATTAGAGGGACTAGGGGGAGTATTGATGCAGGATGAAGTTGTAGTGGCATATGAGTCCCGAAAGCTCAAGAAACATGAAATAAACTATGCTACACATGATTTGGAACTAGCAGCAGTGGTTCATGCCCTTAAAATGTGGAGGCATTATCTGCTAGGAAAATATTTTGAACTTAAGACTGATCACCAAAGTTTGAGATATATTTTCACACAACCTATGCTAAATGCTCGACAACGAAGATGGATGGAGTTTCTGGCTGAATATGACTTTGGTATTGAATATATTAAGGGTAAGGAAAATAAGTTGGTAAATGCTCTCAGTAGAAGACACATAGCAGCTTTCACAAGATGTCAATATGAACTAAAAGAACAGATCACAGAGATGCAAAAAGATGATGAATTTTGTAAGTTATGTCATAACAAGGTTAAGCAAGAACCAAATCGACATGGGGATTACAGTGTTAAGCAAAATCTAGTATATTTTCGGAATAGAATAGTAGTACCCAATAATGAAGAGCTTAAAATAACTATTCTACAAGAAGCTCATTATGCTCCCTACTCTACTCACCCAAGGGTAGTTAAAATGAGGGAAAACTTGAAGAAGGATTACTTCTGGCCTGGAATGAAAAGATACGTAGTGCAATTTGTTGCAAAATGCCTTGAATGTCAGAAAGTTAAGGCAAAACATCAACATCCTGGTGGGAAATTGCATTTTTTCGAAGTACCAGAACAAAAATGGCAAGTAATATCCATGGATTTCATTGTGGGTCTTCCAAAAACCAGATTTCAACATGATGCAATATTTGTAGTAGTGGACAAGTTAACCAAAGTGGCACATTTCATACCAAGAAGTGTGCAAGATGACACTTCTGCAATAGCATAGAAACTTGCACGAGAAATTTGCAAGGAGACAGAGAAAAAAACCCACCCCCTGACTAGGACTACGGTTGGAGACATCAGGTAAGGTGGGATATGATGTCGTGCCAAGTGCACCTTGGTCCGTGGGTACATGGAATCCCACCGTAGGTTTGCATATATTTTGCATTCTTCCTTTCATTGTATTTATAACAAATACCTGTTTGTATGAGAGTCAGTTGTTTGTTATTATTTTAGGTTACTTCTCATTGGTTTACAAATTCAATTTAAAATAATAATAATAATAATATTATAAAATACAAATATATATATAAAATATTATCATAAAGAATTAAAATAAATAAAAGAGAATAATACATTTTTAATATATAAATATATTTTAATTATGGAGAATCCAACTTTATAAAAGAGACTTATCTTTTTAAAAGACATGTTAAAGTCTTTTATGATCCCATATATATATAAAAAAAAAAACTATTTAACTAACTACGTTATATATACCATATGGAAAATGACTTATATTCTAAAAACGTAGCTAAACTAAGGTAATGTTAAACAAACAACACTCACCTAACAACGATTGTATAACTCGAATGGAAATATGTTAGAAACAAAATATATATTTATTAAATTAAAATTAATGCCTACCATCCATCTGGACATACACCTGGCAAGAAAAGCATTGAGGTGTCGTTTGATTGTCTCATATGATTTTCTCTAATAATAGAAAGGAAAAGGGATTATGGGTATGTTTTTTTCCTGCTATATTGAGAACAGGTAAGGACGAGGGCGCCATTGTACAACAGTTGACGGAGAAGTTTGGTACGCCCAGGTTAGGCAAATTTGTCCTTAAGTTGGTAATAGAATTGGATGATGTTTATAAAACATTAAAAGTAGTTCTGATAATAATTTCTAATCTTTGTGTAAATATGAGATCTTTAATAATGGAAATGAACTAGTAAGAATAATATGAAGGAAAATGTTAAGTCCAAAATTAGATTTGTCATATAATTATGTGCAAGTTCAATACTTAAAACAAATTTAGATATGGAAGATATATATATATATATATATATATATATATATATATATATATATATATATATATAGTGTGTGTGTGTGTGCGCGCGCGCGTGAATCTAAAATTAAACAGAGCATAGTTGTAAAAATGGAAAATAGTGAAAATTTAGTTGATATCGAAAATACTGCGAAAATGTATGAGACATTGGGACTGTGTTAAAAAGCACCTCTAAGCTATGTGTTCTTAATATATATATATATCTATGTGTGTGTGTGTGCGTGCTAAGCGTTTATGGAGTCAATGACTTCGTGAATAATTAATCCCAACTCTCTGAAAATAAGTTTAAGCATACGATGGTTTTGAGAAACCAGTATTTGGTATTTTCATTCTCTTCTGAGCTACCGTCTAGATAATAGGGCAATGAGGTTTTGGTTGAATCCAAGAACGGAAGACGTTATGCTTGATTTTATGTATATATTTGTATTTTTGAGTCATGCATATGTTTTTTGTGTGTAAAGAACAATGTTTCTTTTAAAAATGCATTATGGTTTGTCTGTCCTGCATAGCTGCTTATACATGTAGAGCATTTAAGGATCAAGCTGATCCAAACTCCGTTTCTTTTCAAATGTCCAAAATCTGAGAGGGTGGGTTGTTCAACGACGCCTGAATATTGAGACCCCGACAGTGTGAATATCCTTCCAAAGCGGATGGCGAACAGGTTTCATAGACTTCCTATATAATAAATTAAATGTATATCAGTATGGAGAAGTTTCAGGAATGAGATCTCCTTGGATTTTATACTCTTAAATCTTCTGGTCCATTAAGCTTAACATTGTAAGTGGCTTTAGTTAAAATTATGGGAAGTATTCTCTTTTTGATAATTAGTTGGCATTCAAATTAGTGTACAGTATTCTTTTGGCATTATCAAAGCTTGAATGGATTTCATTTCAAAGTATGTTTGGCTCTCATTTCTGTCGCTTCTTGAATTATTGGATATTAATGGAATAAATACTTTTATAAAAAGAAATTTAAAGGAAAAATTCCTCTTTGTTTCTTGAAAGCCGTCTTTTTAAATTTATGTAACCAGAGATTGTCATGAACTCAAAACGCAGAAATCCAGCTTTTAAAAAAAAAAAAAAACATATATATATATATATATATATATATATATATATATATATATATATATATATATATATATATATATATATTTAGAACTTAGATTCTGAAAAACAGATTAGAAATTTGAGGGAATCTCGATAGAAGTGTTCAAATTTATTTAGCACAGTCTATATTGAAATTTATATGCCCAGTAAAGGAATAGAAATCATGTTTTTATTTTACCATAATAGAGATGTGTTTCAACTGGGGTAGTCGAAATAATTCACAATGAAAGATCTAAAGTGAAAATTAGGCCCTGAAGGAAAATGTAATCATTTAGTCTTTTCAGTCCTAGAATACTCCTTAGGGTTTATGGAATAATATTATTTTAAAAGATGGATAGAAATTTTTAAAATAGAAATTAATTGGAATAAAATTAAGGAAAGCATTTAGGTTTTTAGCATTATAAGATATTGCCAGTTTAAGCTTACCTTTAATTTCTTGAGAAAACCTGAATTATTCAAAGCTAATACCTTATAAATAACTTAGTTTAGTTCGAACAACCTTTGGAAACTTTCTTAACAATTAATGTATTAAAATATGTTTTAATATAGCCTATGGATGAAATTTGAAATTTATATATATTATTGTTTTATAGTTTTGCTTTTGTATGTGGCTCTAGATCTTTATGCATAAAAGCAAATGATAAATAAATGTTTTTGGATTGACCATATAAAAATATATATGTGTATAATTAAAAGATGGAATTTTTTGAATACCTTTAACTAGAAAGATTATGGGATAAGATGGATATTTTGAAGATCTTTAACCAAAAAAGACTGTGGATTAACTTTGCACTCAGAGGAATGGGTCATGTTGAGAGAGGACTACCCACCCAACTACACTAAGCGACAGAGGTAACTTATGTGTGACTGTGATATTTGTTCTCCAGCTATTAAGGATAGGGGTCTAAGCTATTGAGAGTAAAGAGTGATGGTATGGGACATCGCTCCAGGAAGACAGTCAATTAGTATGTGAAGGTGTTCAATAATCTGCTCCGACTGTGGAGTAGCTAAAACGAGGCATGGTTAGGGAGCTAAGCATGCTATTGGAAGATCCAACGGTAGATGGTATGGGCAACATTACCGTCGATCGGAGATGGATCTTGAGCACCTAGTCCACATGCCATGCGATGACGGACTCTAGTCAAACCTTAGCAGAGGGTCAATGGCTAGCACTGGCATAATAACGTTGGATCCAAAACCAATAGGACTAGAGGGCCTACGTAGATAGGGATTTAGAATCCTAATGTTTTGGATAGGGAATTACAACATTTTTCCTTTTAGGTGATATGGGCTCTGAAAGGGACAACCCCAAGCCGAGATCTGGGTAAACTTGAGGAAGGAGTTAAGATCCTATGTGACAAACTTTGGTGGGAAGATGGCCGGTCCCTGGCACTCAAGATACCAGCTACAGTGGTAATTAGTCTTGGAGTGTGGAATGAATATGCCTAAACTAACATTGAGTTGGGTTTAATAGCAGGTCTGAAGCTCAAATAAAACAAAGAAAAATTTTTGATTAGTGAAATTTTGGGTTGTTACAGTGGGTGTCGCCACTCTTCTATGATGGATTGGAAGCATAACTCAGCAAGTTCCTCCTCACCCCATACTTGTTCTCCAGTCTGTTATTCATTTTCTTGAATGGAACCTTCTCATCTAATGCTTCAACTCTTGTTTTGAGGGGTTCCCTGTTGGAGGAGGCCATTGCTCAAATCTCTATCGTTGATTTTCTCGGCTCGTCGAAACAACCTGATAACTTTGTAAGCAGTGTGAGTTGCTTGTTACTATGGCCATTTAGTTAAATTGGTTCGAGCATGAAGAGTTATTAACGTTGTACCAACTATCGCTGCAATGTTGCTATTCTCGGCTTGCCATCTCAATCCCCCATAATGATCGGTCGATTATGAATCGTCATTATCTGTCAATTTGCGTAACTGGCCGTTGGATTATACAAGTGTTAGATTATGAATTGTTTGATTGGTATACGTTGCCTTAAGAACCATGCCTAGGGAGATCCCATGTTGAGATCTACAGTTGGCTTGTGTGCCCATAACTCCCGAAGTGGTTTGACCATGTAAGCGAGATCGTCATTGGTTTGAGAGTTGTGTCAGCTTTTCTCAAGTGGAGGTCTACGGATTTGGATCTTGCGCTTCGGTTATCGTTGATGACGGATCGATCAATCAGTGATTTAATTCAGTCAAAGATGTATGGTTCGTTGATTAGACGATCGACTGATTACTTCTATCAGATTTCGGTCGACAGATCGTTTTGATTTTGCACGAATAGAGATTCGATCATTGGATGCCATTACTCGATCGATATGGCTTTGGGTACTTTTGCACGCGCTGCATTTTAAAAACTCGAGATAGCTTTTATCGAGGATGTCAGCTAATAATAATGATTTTTAATTAAGATCTCATACATGTAAAATTAAATGGCGACATACCTTAATCTTACTGATTTTACCTTTGATTGGTTGGGTTGATCTCTCTCGTTGATTTGGTTCGACTGATGAAATTTTGACGATGAGGATACGTTCGACCGCGAATACTTAATGCTTTTCTTTTCTTGGTTGAAAGATTTTAAATAATAGCGCTTTGACCAAGTCGTTGACCGATCTTTACTACCATTCGGCCTATAAAGGCTTTTCTTCGACCAAACGATAATTTTGCTTTCGCTGAGCGGTCGGCTTTTGCTTTTCGCTAGCCGAAGGAAAGATCATTGACCTTTTTGACTTTTCGGCCGCTTTTTAATTCTCTTCGACTGACAACATATCTTCATTAAGCGACTCGCTTTATATTCAGTTGATTACTTACTGCGTTCGGTCGAAAAAAAAGTTTATTTCTTTTGCGGTCGACCAATCGTTCGCCTTTTATTTTATGTCGACCAAAATATTTTTTGCCTTTGACTGTTGTTTCCTTCTTGTCGGCCGAAAAGTTTGGCTGCAATTTTATTCGTGTCTGCTGACTCGAGATTTGCGTGCTTTGTTTGCTTCAGCTCTTCGGCCTGAGTGGTCGGATGAAACCTTTTCTCCGTTAGCCGAAAATCTTCTTTCTTGTAAAAATACTATCGACTCTTTTTTTATGGGTTACGAAGAAATATTTCAACCATATTGAGTTTTGACCGATTGTTCTTTTTGGTTAGTTGATGCTTTTATTGTCGTCCGAAGAGTGCTTTAGCTTTTGAAAAATTTTGTTTTCGGCAAAGTCTTTCTGTCAATCAACCAAAGGGTGAATTTTTTGCAAGGAAAAGGTTGGGAACCCCTTAAATTTAAACAAAAGGAAAAATGAGTTGCTTTAGGGGTTGGAGATTTTTAAGAAGATAGGAATTATTTTATTGAGACTTAGCCCCTTTTTTTTTTTGTTAGCCTATCACAAAAAATGTACTTTCTTAAGAACTTCAAAATTTTGGAATTATAAGTACATTTATATTGTATCAATTTTGGCTACAACATCCCCATATAAAATCCATATTTCACAAATAATTATTTAAGAATTTCAACACATAGCATGTGATAGAACAGAAATAAAAATTCGTGCCTGTTAGACAATGTAATTCCTGCAAATTTGCACGGCAAATATAAAAGCTTTCCATTTAAGATTCATTATTTAAGAATCTCAACACATAGCATGTGATAGAACAGAAATAAAAATTCGTGCCTGTTAGACAATGTAATTCCTGCAAATTTGCACGGCAAATATAAAAGCCTTCCATTTAAGATTCATTATTTAAGAATCTCAACACATAGCATGTGATAGAACAGAAATAAAAATTCGTGCCTGTTAGACAATGTAATTCCTGCAAATTTGCACGGCAAATATAAAACCCTTCCATTTAAGATTCATTATTTAAGAATCTCAACACATAGCATGTGATAGAACAGAAATAAAAATTCATGCCTGTTAGGCACTGTAATTCCTGCAAATTTGCACGGCAAATATAAAACCCTTCCATTTAAGATTCATTATTTAAGAATCTCAACACATAGCATGTGATAGAACAGAAATAAAAATTCATGCCTGTTAGGCACTGTAATTCCTGCAAATTTGCACGGCAAATATAAAACCCTGCCATTTAAGATTCATGTTGAACGTACTCCATGGCTCCTCTCTGGGTTAGATCCTACTGGTCTAAAGCCAAATGGGAATGAAGTTCGGGTAACTAGTAACATATAACATCCCAACCACAAAACAATAAAATCTTGCAAAGATAGACAATAATCATCCAGATTTGCTTGCAGCAATATCTACTTTCAACATTTGCTTCAGTGGTTTAAATTTTAAATCCTTAGTCTTGACAATCCTCTAAAATAAGACGTGGATCGTTTAATCCAATAATAGCATGAATAAAGAGCAAAATAAACCAGCTAAAAGTTACAAGCGAGATGAAAGACTTGAAAAAAATATCGATAAACTACAAACGTAGTTAAAGATGCGTCAATCCATGTAGCTTGTCATAGCCATTGTGCAAGTACTCAACGGCTCTAACGTTTAATAAGGGTTTGAAAAAATCTATTATCATTTCATTTTTAAACTGCCACTGTGCAAGTACTTAAAAGCTTAAATCTTGAGACCTACCACTGCCAGTATACTGTCATAGCCAATAGCTTCAGCTTTTATATGAGTAACTTACACACCTCCAACTAAGATAGACCTAAGAGTCCTAGGCAACATCTAGAGAGAGCGCTTGTATACATTCTTATTTCATGTGCTCAAGACCTCTTGTTCACCTCTATGGTCATCAGGTCTCCCACTCATCACCCCACTTTTTCTGGATCTGTCACAAGGGGAGGGCTGATTTCATCAACAAAATCCAAGAATCCTGGCTTTCTGGGCATTCGGCTAGGTTACGTCAACTCTTGACTAGATCATTTCCTGTGTAGTGGATATAATACAGCGCAGCCCTATTCTACCTGCAAAAACACACAGCATTGTGCTTTAGAGGTTTTATGTGTTATTTTTGTTGATGGATGTGGATTTGCTCTTCAAAAATACAAAAAGATTAAATCTTTGTATTGTTATCACAAACATATACCTGATAATCTTCTGCTCCTCTTGTTGTACTAATGATGATAAGGATGCCCCCTAAAGATGGTCTTGGTGATTTGGTTTTCTTCAACAACATAGGGGCACCAGGCTTGGTATGTCTGGACTTGACATGATGAAGCTGTACCCCTCCTCCTCAGAGATCAACATCACCATTCTTTATCAGAGGGGAGATTCTCCGGCACTAATGACATCAACTGTTCCAACCTTCATGGTGTCCTTGCATCTATAGTTGTTATTTTTGCGGAAGAAATAGCAACCTTGGAACATGAAGATAAGCATGGCCCCCACTCATCAAAATCAAAACAAACAAGCTTGCTTAAGTGATCTTTAACACAAAGTGGACAAATCCCCCTCGAAGCTAGTGATGGGGTTTTCCCGCAAAGTGACCCCAACTCTTTACCAACATATAGTTCCAACGTTTTGCCTCTGTCTCTCGGGATTTCCACAGCAAGTTGCAATGCCTCTTTGTATTCTTTGGATGTTGACAGACCACCTTAACATTTGTTTATGTTTTCATCTAATGTCTTTCAACATTTTTACCACTTGTCTCATACTTGGCCTGTCATCTGCCTTGGTCTCTGTACATTTCAATGCTATCCTAATTGTACTTACAATCTGTTCTTTCACTCTTCGAATTTTCAATTCATCTTGAAGTCCTTTATCTATTACTGTGTCTTCTGCATCATGAGATGATTTTACCCAACTGATGATGTCCATGCCTTCTCCCAAACTTGAATCCAAAGCCTTTTTCCTTGTTATTAATTCCAACAATACCACACCATAACTGTAGACATCCATCTTTTTGCTCATTCTTGTTGTATGTCCATATTCTGCAGCAAAAGCAGATAAGAATCCCATGAAACCAGCCAAGGAAGAAAGAGGAGAGGAAAAAAAAGAAGAAAGTTGTAACTATGTTTGGAGTTAATGTTTAAGTAATGTTCTTACCAGGGGCAATGTAGCCTAAAGTACCTATAACTGAAGAAGAATCAATAGTCAAGGATCTATCCATGAGTATAGCAACTCCAAAATCAGAAATGTGAGGTTCCATATCTGAATCCAGCAGTATATTGCTGGGCTTGATATCTCTGTGTATAATTGGGGGATGGCAGTCATGGTGAAGATATGACAGTCCATGGGCTGTGCCAATGGCTATTTTGTAACGCATATGCCATCCCAAAGCTGGAGAGGGCTGCATCTCATGCAATACATAACTTAGACTCCCGTTGGGCATGTATTCATATAGAATCAACCCACAATCCTTGTGTAGCCAGAATTCCAATAGCTTCACCAGATTTCTATG
Source organism: Wollemia nobilis (assembly GCA_028583015.1). Classification (NCBI taxonomy): domain Eukaryota; kingdom Viridiplantae; phylum Streptophyta; class Pinopsida; order Araucariales; family Araucariaceae; genus Wollemia; species Wollemia nobilis. The sequence continues at coordinate 1,538,038 of JAQPPZ010001113.1, read as the reverse complement.
ACGGATTTGTCCGGCAGTTTGGATCTCCCTTTTCATGCTCATGTCGTTTCTCTGTCCACCAACCAGTTGAATGGTCTTCAAGGCATTGAACTTCCCTGACTGCAACTCTACTCTGTAATCGGTGCCTTTGACACCTTTTCCTATTATGTATCTCTCATTCAGATATTCTGTTGCCTGCAAAATCTGGTATAATTTATAAGGCAACTCTGAAGCAATTTTGGGCGAGAGCAATCTCCATAATATTGGGACCACTGTGGAGATCACAAACAAAACTGACCCAGTAGCAATGAGGACTGTATGGAGCATGCTCAGATGTTTGCTCTTTATAGATCGAGGTGAATCGCTGCTGCACTTACATGGACTTCCCTCATCTTTTGTTAAACACAACCCTGTGTTGCCCGTGAATGAGCTTGGGGATGAATTCCATAGCTTCAACCATGATTTTGGTATGCATCCTGTGAGCTGATTATTGGAGACATTTACTTGAGATATTTACTTGCACAAGTGGCAATAAACCCTCAAATGTAGAGGGAAGACTGCCAGAGAGATTGTTTGAAGATAAATTCAGGCTCTCTAGTTTGTCTGGATTACCCATTGTAGCCGGAATTTTCCCCTTCAATTTATTATTGCCAAGATTCAAACCAATGGAAAGAGTCTCTAATTTTCCAAGAGATGAAGGGATGCTACCTTGAAACTGGTTTTGTCACAGATTGAGCTCCAGCAACTGGTTCCAGTTGGAGAGAAAGTCTGGAATTCTTCCGCCAAAACGGTTTCCTTGCAGCAGTAGACGCTGTAATTTCTTCATGCTGGCTAACTGGTTCGGTAGCGAACCATTGATTGAGTTGAAACTCAAGTCCAGTAAATACAACAGATGACATTTGCCAAGTTCGGGAGGCAGGGGGCCGGTCAATTTATTGGAGGAGAGATTCAATCGTTGTAGTTTTGAGAGTTGCCCCAGTTCTGGAGGGATAGTACCGTCAGGCTGATTCATGGACAGGTCGATGGAGCACAGATTTTTGCACTTCCCAAGGCTTGAAGGTATTTGTCCTTGCAACCTATTGTTCTTCATTTCCAGGAAGTCAATCACAGGATCGGAAGCCAGGAAATCGAAGGGGATAATACCAGTTAGATTGTTGTCGCTCAGTCTCAATCGCCTCAAGCTTGAACATTTGCCAATCTCTGCAGGATGGCTTCCTTCCAAGTGATTGCCTCCCATGGCTAACAACTCCAATTGGCCTGAGGAGCAGAGCGCTGGAGGTATTGTTCCCGTCAGTCGGTTCCCAGTTAGATCAAGTTCGGTGAGATTGATTCCGGCACCCAATGTGGGTGTGATGCAGGAGCATCCGGAGACGGTAAAACAACCTTGCATCTTACAAGTTTCTTTTCTAAGTTATTTGCATTTTGATCGATTTACTTCAGTGTTGAGTAAGGTTCTGTGGGGCAATTCTTGGTTGGAAGAAGTTTTAAGGCAAAAGGGAGAGGGGTCACGAAATCGTCGCGAAATCGCGACCCCAAAAGTTGCAGTGTATTGTTTGGAGGAGTGTAAGTTGTCGCGATATCGCGACGGTCTTCAAAACAAAGGCGGAAGGAGAAGAGGGGGTCGCGAAATCGTGACTTGTCGCGATTTCGCGACCCCAAAGAGCTCGACGTAGAGGAGGCGCTTCCGGTCGCGATATCGCGGCCAACCAAAGGCCGACACGTGGTGCAAAAATGGACAGCCACGGAAGTTGAAGAAAATAAAGAGCAGGGTAAGGCCCGAAAGGGGAATGGTGGACGGTCGAGCAAGGCCGGATTTAACACGTGGATAGCCACGTGTAGCTTGAAAATTATGAAGGACACGTGTTTGAAATATTTTACATCCAAGAGGAGGCATGGCAAATTTTGCACGCGGGAGAATACGTGTATCCAAGTGAAGATGGAGGCCACGTATCATTGAATTTAAATTTGCAGCCGCGTGCATTAAAGGGAGAGAACCATCTTTCGGATGCGTTTTACGAAAAACAATCGTAACAGGGCATGGCCGGTATGGAGGAGACGGCAGTACAGGGTACGGCGGCGGTTGCAGGTCGAGGAAGACCATGAATGCGAGCAGCAAGTGCAGATCGGGCGGTGGCCCATTTATGATCGAGAATTTTGAAGCTTCGACAAGGGGGGAAATTTGAATTGGGAATTTCTGTTAGGTGGTGGCATTGATTGCCGGGAGGATCGGAGGCCTCGATAAAAAAAAAAAAACCCGAAATTTTGTAGGGACAGAGAAGGGGAGGGGGACCGGAGAACAGGGGAGTGGTACAGTGGAAGAACAGAGCCGAACTCGGCCATTGTAAAGCCTGCGGGCTGTTTCATTCAAGCTGTAAAATTTTTTTTTTTTTAATTTTTAATGAAAAGGATAAGTTTCTTGAAGTGTTGGTTCCCGGTGCCCCGTCAGTGGTATCAGAGCAGGAGTTCCTGAGCGTACAACAGACCGCCGAAGGAGAGAGGCAGTTGTACCAGGACGTGTGGGAGGGTTTGAGTTTGGGTGAAGATGCCTCCGAGAAGAAACCCGATGGGTGGAAGAGGCATGGCAGCGGAAGATTTCCGGGCATTGCAGCGGCAAGTCCAGGCCCTGCAAGAAGAGCTACGTAGAGGACGTGAGCCGAGAAGGGATGCAGACAGTGAGGATGAAGTGGAAGAGGAGAATGAGTTTGAAGAAGAGGAAGAAGATGTAGATCCGGCCCAGGCCAGATTGTACAAGGCCATATCCCAGATCGAGAAGAGGCCGAAGTTAGAAGTTCCTACGTATTCCGGGAACTTGAACCCAGAGGAGTTGATAGACTGGGTGAATGATTTAGAAGAATATTTTGAATACGAAGAGGTTGAAGACCCTAACCGGGTCAGATTTGCTAAGACCCGACTGAAGGGTCATGCTAGCATATGGTGGAAGGGGGTACAGTTGGAGAGGAACCGAAGAGGAAAAGAGCGGATAACCAGGTGGGACAGAATGGTGGAGAAATTAAAAAGACAGTTCATCCCCGTTGACTATGAACTGGACCTGTTACGAAAAATGCAAAGCTTGAGGCAGATGAACAGAACAGTTCAAGAATATACGGAGGAATTTTACAAAATCTCCATCAGAACCGGGCATTTGGAAGCAAGCAAGGAAAAAGTGGCCCGTTACATTAATGGGTTGAGACCGAGTGTGCAGGAGGAGTTGAGTTTGGTTCGGGTAAGCACCATTGAAGATGCTTACCAATTTGCTTTAAAGGTTGAAGAAAAGTTGAACAGAAGGTTTGACAGCAAGCAAAAAGTGAAAGGACCGGGAGGAAAGAACGGTGGAAAGAAAGAAGGAAAGGAAGAGAAGAAGGAAGAGGAGAGCAGCAGCCAAGGTCAGAAAGAAGAAGATGAAGAATCCAAACCACAAGTTCAGGATGATGGCTACCCAAGAGGAAGAGGTAGATCTGGACGCGGGTATGGAAGGGGAGTGTTCCGAGGAACATGTTTCCACTACGGAGAAGGACACCGGGCATTTGAGTGCCCACAACACCGGGAAAGAACAAATAAGAAGCAAGTGGGTCCTGCCAGAGCAGTTGTGGCAGTTGAAGATGCTGACTCAGAGCATTCTGAAGAAGCTGAAAAGGGAGAAGCCATGATTGTGAGAAGGACCATGCTGGTGGAGGAAGACAAGTCTGAGCAAAGGAGAAGCCTGTTCCGCACCCAGTGCAAAAGTGCGGGCAAAGTCTGTAATGTGATTATAGACAATGGGAGTACCGACAACTTGGTTTTCGAGGAGATGGTCACTAAGTTGCAGCTGGAAAGGAGGAGGCACCCGCATCCATACCGGATTGCGTGGTTGCGGAAGGACCACAAAGCTTGGGTCCGGGAACAGTGTTTAGTCACGTTCCAGATTGGGAGATACCGGGATGAAGTCCTGTGTGATGTATTCCCCATGGATGCATGCCATTTACCAGCAGGGTGCCATGGCAGTTTGATCGGAGTGCGAGTGCATGATGGTCGTGCAAATACTTATTCCTTGGTGAAAGATGGAATGCGGCACAAGTTGAAGCCATTGCAGACCGAAGATGAGAAGGTGTGCAGTAATGCCAGAATTTGTCTGGTAGAGGGCAGAAAATTTTCTTGCCAAGAAGCGGGATTTGAACAGGTTACAGAAGCAGGTAAATGTCGGAAGATGTTGCCAAAAGCGGTGACTAGACAACACCGAAGTGAAGATCACTTCTCTATCTACCCCGGGTGTCTGATGCAGGAGCATCCGGAGACGGTAAAACAACCTTGCATCTTACAAGTTTCTTTTCTAAGTTATTTGCATTTTGATCGATTTACTTCAGTGTTGAGTAAGGTTCTGTGGGGCAATTCTTGGTTGGAAGAAGTTTTAAGGCAAAAGGGAGAGGGGTCACGAAATCGTGACATGTCGCGATTTCATGACATGTCACGAAATCGCGACCCCAAAAGTTGCAGTGTATTGTTTGGCGGGTTCCGTCGCGATATCGCGACGTCGCGATATCGCGACCGTTTTGCAAAGCAGCGGGGAGGAGTGTAAGTTGTCGCGATATCGCGACGGTCTTCAAAACAAAGGCGGAAGGAGAAGAGGGGGTCGCGAAATCGTGACTTGTCGCGATTTCGCGACCCCAAAGAGCTCGACATAGAGGAGGCGCTTTCGGTCGCGATATCGCGACGGTCGCGATATCGCAACTGTCACGATATCGCGACAGGTCGCGATATCGCAACCTGTCACGATATCGCGGCCAACCAAAGGCCGACACGTGGCGCAAAAATGGACAGCCACGGAAGTTGAAGAAAATAAAGAGCAGGGTAAGGCCCAAAAGGGGAATGGTGGACGGTCGAGCAAGGCCGGATTTAACACGTGGATAGCCACGTGTAGCTTGAAAATTATGAAGGACACGTGTTTGAAATATTTTACATCCAGGAGGAGGCATGGCAAATTTTGCACGCGGGAGAATACGTGTATCCAAGTGAAGATGGAGGCCACGTATCATTGAATTTAAATTTGCAGCCGCGTGCATTAAAGGGAGAGAACCATCTTTCGGATGCGTTTTACGAAAAACAACCGTAACGAGGGCATGGCCGGTATGGAGGAGACGGCAAGACATGGTACGGCGGCGGTTGCAGTGTCGAGGAAGACCATGAATGCGAGCAGCAAGTGCAGATCGGGCGGTGGCCCATTTATGATCGAGAATTTTGAAGCTTCGACAAGGGGGGAAATTTGAATTGGGAATTTCTGTTAGGTGGTGGCATTGATTGCCGGGAGGATCGGAGGCCTCGTTAAAAAAAAAAAAATCCGAAATTTTGTAGGGACGGAGAAGGGGAGGGGGACCGGAGAACAGGGGAGTGGTACAGTGGAAGAACAGAGCCGAACTCGGCCATTATAAAGCCTGCGGGCTGTTTCATTCAAGCCTGTAAAATTTTTTTTTTTAATTTTTAATGAAAAGGCAAGTTTCTTGAAGTGTTGGTTCCCGGTGCCCCGTCAGGGTGGTATTGAGCCAGATAGTTGATTACCGAAGAGGCCTACTGTTCTCAGACGTTTGAGATTGGAAATTTTTGGAGATATGCTTCCTGTGAGACTGTTGTCGGACAATTGTAGTTCCTCCAGGTTCTGTGCTTCGAAGAGCTGTTGAGGAATTGGGCCATGCAATAAATTCTGGAACAAATACAAAATCTTTAGACTCTTTAATTGGCCTAGCTCCGGAGGAATGAACCCCACAAGCTTGTTTGTGTGCAAACTCAAATCTTTCAACTTACTACAATTCACAAGTTGTGCAGGAACCACACCAGACAACAAGTTCTCATTTAAATAAAGCTTTGACATGTCTTCCAGCAATCCAAGGGAGGACGGTATGTTTCCTGTTAGGTGATTTTGGACAGACGACAAGATTGCGAGACTGCTACAGTTGCCCAATTCCCAAGGTATTTCTCCACTGAAACTGTTGTTTGACAACTGAAGGTTGTGGAGATTTTTGCAGTTACCGGGTGATTTGGGAATCGAAAAAAGCTAATTGTGAAAGCTGGCCAAGTGATTCTGGCAAGTGTCCAACCAGCTAATTATCTTTCAGATAAAGCTCTGTGAGACGGCTGCAATTGGCTATGGATGGGGGTATACCTCCGGCTAATGAATTTTGTCCTAGAATTAGCTTGGAAAGGCGGGTGAGATTTCCAACATTGGAGGGGATCTCTCCACTTAAATTGTTGGCTCTCAAAAAAATCTCCTCTAACAGGGGAAGCTCAAAAACAGAGGCAGGAATTTGGCAATAGAAATTATTCCAGGAGAGGTCTAAATACTCCAGCTCTGTACAATTTCCAAGCTCGGGAGGAATTGTCCCAAAGAGATTGTTTGCACTCAAGTACAGTCCCTTCAAATTGTGTAAGCCACCAATGGCAGAAGACAACGTTCCAGAAATGTTGTAGTTGGAGAGGTCGAGAACACTTACAGTGTGGTCGGCGTGACAGATGACTCCTTCCCAGTGGCATGGATTTTCGTCGGAAGAATTCCAACTACTAAAAGCATTCGGCGGCGCGTTCAATTCTTGAAAAAGAGAGAGGAGAAGAGTCCCCTCTGTATTGAGACCTCCGACAGACTTCAATCGGAATGCAAGTGCAAGGATGAACAACGGTATTACTGAGGAGGATAACAGGGAACCCATTCTGAATGTTATCAAAGAAGACATTCCCACTCCTGGCGAGCATGCAAGCAATGAATAACCCGCGATAAGGGTGACATGGGAAGTAGGTAATAAATAATCCAAGGCGGATACACGGAAATGGAAGCAACGGACTTGCATTTTCCTGAATGTTTCTGGTTTATAGGTACGTCACTCGCACTCGCAGTTTTCCAAGAAAGTTTCGTAGTTGCACTTGACCCTACGAGACCACGACTATCTCGTTTTGCCGAACATTTCGGGCTGAGAAGAAACCAGGAACAGAGGAAGAGAAAAGAGTATTAAAGTAAAATTAAATTTCAATATAGGAATTTTACTTAATATTGGCTTAAGTAAAAAGATATTATGTTCAAACTTTGGAGAGAAAATAGAGAAAATAGAGAAAATAGTGTAATTGAAATTAAACTTGGGAAAAAATAAAAAAATGGTAAAGTTGTAATCAACTTTCCTACTATCTATTTGAAAAAATTTAAAGATGCTAAAAGATATTTATTTATTTAATATATTTTTAATTTAAAAAAACTTTTATAATTAATTATATTATATTTTAAAGTTTTTATAGCTTTTTAAGGTGTAAGTTTTTGGTTCTATTTTGTAAGATTTCCTTGTAATCAACTCTCCTATGTATTAAAAAATTAAAAATATTGTATTTATTTAATATATTTTTAATTGAAAAAATTTTATAATTAATTTTCTTATATTTTAAAATCTTTATAAGTAGTAAAATTTTTTAATTTTATTTATGAAATTCCTCACCACAAAATAAAGGCAACCCTCTTCTACATTAATACCTACCTATCTATCTTATAGCGTGGCACAAAAGTACAAGTAATGTATGACGGATTTCGTTGACAGGAACCCACGTAAACAGCGAGTTTCTTAAATGCCGTCCCCATTAAAGTATTTTTATGTTATAAGACGGTATTATCAATTGACACGTGAAACATTTATTTTATTTATAAATTAATAATTTTATATTTTATAAATTAATTGTTTAGTTTTTTTAATTTACAATTATATATATAATATTAAAATAAATAAAAATGTTTAAAATTATAAAAACAAATTAAATATTATAAATATTAAGGAGACTTAAACTCATGTGTATATATATAATTCATCGGTATTTTTCATGGAAAACGAGAGTAGTTAAATATTATAAAAAATACTGTATATAAGTGAATATAATTAAAAGAATAATTGTTATTTAAAAGGTAGAACTAACAACAAACCAAATTTAAAAACTCTAAAAAGTGCAACAGTATACCAAGGGTGTTATAGATGCAAAAGGTATCATAATCACCAAAAAAAACTTGAAACACCAAAAGCTTCAGAATTGTGCAATGTTCTAGGGTTGTCCAGAGGCATCAAATTCTCTGGGGGCATCGAAATCTTCAAAGGCTCCCATCTATGCTACTCATGTTGTCTACTTTTCTTTTTTCTTATTACTCTGAGATGCTAATAGGTTATTTTTATGTCCTCATTTTCAATGCAATCAACCACCATATTATGCATCCTTCCAATGTGGGAGTATTGTATATATTCAAACTTTCGCTCCAATTCTCTTAGTCTTCTCTGAACTATTTGTAGTTGGACTAATGAGAAATCCTTCTCCTTAGATAGGGCAAAGATCACAAATCTTGAATCACCATACACATGAAGTTTAATACCTTGTTCTTGAGCCAATTTTTGTCCTATTTCATAGCCTATCAATTGTGCAACATTATTGGTTGTTTTCCCCAAATTGATTTTGAATTGAAGCATTTCATAGTGTGGTGCCACTAGTATCACACCACTAGCCATTGCACATGCTAGGTTTGATTTAGAGGAACATTATCTCTAGAGGTTTGATTGTTCTAACTTATAGCCCAAAATTCAAGAGGTTTTGAAGATCCATTTGGTGTAGCAATTGTATCCTCTTTGTTCTTAATCTTCTAATGTCTTGTTGATTATGATATATAGCTTTTGTGCTTAATATTATCGCCCTTAACACTCTATTGGTTAACGATAACACTCAAAATTTGGTTCTTTTGTCATAAAAGTTATCCTATTTCTATCCTTCCATATGTGCCAAATAATGAACATTGGAACTGAATACCATTTTTGCCTAATAAGGTGTTTGTCCTTTAGTTCCCATTTGTACATTTGGCCCTAATTGGTTAGGCAATTTTTTGAGTTGAAGGATCTTGACAGTGTTGATCCTAGTTGTTGGGTAATTTCAATCCATATTTTAGCTGCTTCTGTACATAGAAAGAATAGATGTGATATTGTTTCATTGTTCTTAAGACACCTATGGCAAATATGAGGCCCCAAGATGTTCCTCTTAATAAGGTTGTCTCAAGTAAGAATCTTTTTTTGGAGCACCAACCAAAGAAAGACTTGAAGTTTGGGGGGAACCTTGTAATTCCATACCTTAGCTATGGTTGAGTTCTTTTGACCTTGTTGTTGTAATAACATCCCTTGGATGACTGTGTAAACACCTGACCCACTAATAGAGCCCCATATAAGCTGATCTAGAATTTGGAGAGAAATTTTAATCCCTTTAGTTTGGATGTGCAACTATCTCCATGAGTCTTGGTCAAGATGTGGTAGGGGTGGATCTCTCATCCATTCAATTAAGCTTGTAAGAGAATTAACACCCAATTGTTGTAGGTTTGCTTTTATTTTTGGAAAACAATTCTTAATGATTAGAGGTCCTTCCAAGACTAGATCATACCATATATTAATTTATTTACCATCCCCTAGAAGCCAAGAGGTATGATTTAATATAATATCTTTAGCTTCCACAATATGTTTCCAAATTGAGAAGTCTGCTATGCTTTTCACAGTTTTTATGAGCTCGATCCCATTAGAGTTGTTTAGATAATTGCATTTTAATATTTGCTTCCATGGAGAGTTTGGTGGAGTGAGCAGATTCCAAAGTAGCTTAACACTTAGTGCCTTGCTAAAAATTGTTGTTTTTATTATTCCTAGGCCTCTCTGCTCCTTTGGCTTGGTAACAATCTCCCAATTGACCAAATGGAACTTTTTCCTATTTGATTGCCTTCCCCCTTTCCATAGGAAATTTCTTAACATTGCATCTAATTTTTGCAAGATATATAAGGGTGCATGATACACCAACAATTGATATTGGAAAGACTTGCTAATATTGATCTGATTAAAAAATTTCTTCTAGACAAACTCAACCAACCATTGCTATATTTTGTATTCTCCTTGACATCTTTTCTAGAATTACATTCCAAGTTTTCTTTTTTAGGAAGCCTATAGGAACACCTAGGTAGTTAGTTGTATCACTTTGTGAAATCCCAAAATATGAGAGAAACCTCTATCTTCTGTTGTTGAAGTATTGATAGTGTACAATATGCTCTTTTGGGTATTTATCTCTGCCCTTGTGGTTGAAGAGAAACAATCTAAAACTTATTTGATCAACCTAACATTCAATTTTGTGGCTTCACCCAGTAAAATAGTGTCCTTTGTAAATTTAAAATGATTGATTTTTTTATATCTTGTAGTTGCTCTAATTCCCAATATTTATTTCCTTCTTCTCAATTTGGTCAAGGTCCTCCCTAAAGTTTTAGCTAGAAGGATATAAAGGTAAGGGGAGAGAGGATGCCCTCGTCTTAATCTTCTAGTGGCTTTAAAGAAGTTAGCAAGTTCCCCATTGATTAAAGAGGCAATCCAAGGTCCCTCTATGAAAGCTCTTATCCAGTTTATCATTTGAGTTGGAAATTCAAATTTGGCTAACACCTTTGTTAAAAAGTCAATATCTACTCTATAAAAGGCATTAGCCATATCAAGTTTAATGGCTATTCTTTTCTTTTTGGACTTGATGCTTGAGTGTAGGGCTTTATGAATCATTATAATGTTGTCATAAATTTGTTCCCTGGAATAAAACCCCCTTATTTTACCTCTATCAAATCATTAATCTTCCTTTTAATTCTATTTGTTATTATTTTAGTCATTATCTTATAAGAGCAATTGCACAAAGATATAGGTCTAAAATATGTCAAAAGTAACTGCATTTTTTCTCTTGGAATTAAAGCTAAGAAAGTGGAGTTGATTGCCCCAAATAGCTTACCTCTTATCCTTGTTTCTTCTATCATTGCCAATAGGTCATCTCCTATAATTTTATAAAATTGTTGATAAAAATTGTTGGTGAAGCCATCTGGTCCTGGAGCTTTGTCCTTAGGCAGTGAACATATAACTTCTTCCAACTCTTCTTTGGTTACTGCTAAAGAGAGATTTTTTGTCTTTATTTTTTAACAAAGGAGAAAAATTGTTTAGGAGAGTGGCCCGAGCTTGTTGATTTACTGTTTTCTTCATGAGATGGGTTGAGTAATGATCTCGTGTTAGTTCCTTTATGACTCCTTTGTTGGAAGTTAAAGCGGTAAAAGGTAAAAATTTTGTTTGACAACGGTAAGCTTTGGACCTTACCCTTTTACCTCCTTGGACGACAGCTGACTGGGCAGATTGGATGGCATGGACGACAGGGAGTTCGACTCCTATTTCCTTTCCTCCTTTCCTCCCTATTTTTCTTCTTCCCTATCTATTCCCTAAGTTTTCTAAGGCAGTTAATTCTCCTATTATTTAAGCATTGTAAACACTGCATTTTGGTGAATTAATAATACTTTACATTTTTTCTATTGCTCCACCTAACTACCGTGCCACATCTGGTATCAGAGCGAGGTCGAAGAGGGCCCGCGGATCGAGGTCGGAGGAGACCAATAACACGTGAACCGAGGTGAGGTCGAGAGGGCCCATAACATGTAAATCGAGGTGAGGTCGAGAGGGCCCATGAATCATGAACCGAGGTGAGGTCGAGAGAAGGCCCACACAGAGAGCACGCGAGGAGGAGGAGCAAACCATAGGAGAAGCCAACCGGACATCGACACGTGGCGAGGAGAGAGCAAGGCCGACGCAGACCAGAGACCAGATAATAGGCGACGTGGCAGACCAGAAGACAGGCTACGTGGCGAGCAAAGGCGACAGGCGACGTGGCGAGGAGAGACAGGCTCGAGAAGGAGGCAAAAGGGCGGTCACTGATTGCCCGAAGGCAATCGAGTGACATTGTGCACGTTGAGGGTTTTAAACACCTCAAACGACATCGCACAGTGGATGTGGGACTAAAGTCCCTTTAATTTTTTTTGTCTTGTGCACGGCCATGACAAGATAAAGGAGGCAAGCCTCCTTTGCCTTCCCGTCGGGCCACGCAGCTCGACTGGCTCGAGGAGCCAGCCTTAAGGCACCCGTCCTTGGCAGATCATAGGTTTGAAACCCGACGGTAACATTTTTTCATTATTTTTTTATGAAAGCAAAAGTCGAAAGTCTTGAAATTGATGTTCTTTGCCTTTGGTTCTCATCGGCGGTGGTGGCCGAGTTGGTAAGCACGATTTGTTGAAGGAGATAGGTTGCGGGTTCGATTCCTGCAAGGGTTTAAATTTTTTTTAAGTTTTTTTTTGAAAATTTTCTTTATATTATTAAATTAATTATTTATATTATATTTAATAAATTAAATATAGTTGTTTTTTAAAAAAATTGTTTTTTAAAGGGCAATTATTATTTTTATTAAATAGCAATATAGATTTTTTTAATACTATAAAAGAAGGAGAATATTGCCTAAGAGGCAATTCATTGTAATAGAAGGGTTCATTTTTCACTTGATTCGAGGAATCACAAACTCGTAGAAATCTTGTGTAATAAGCCTAAGAGGCTTAGTTTTTTTTGTAAAAGAGATAAAGGATCAAAATTGTAAAATTGTAAAGAGGCATTGATGATAAGACCAAATGGTTGTTATCATGCCTTATGTGCAATTTTAGCAAGAGAAGGTGCAGAGAGATTCGATGAAAAAGTAAGAGGTTATGGGCTCAACATTGTGTTTAGCCAACTTCAGAATGCAGTAATTGCACATCAAAGGCATCCCGACTCAGGGTAGGACTTTGAAGATAACTCTTTCAGGAGTCAATTTGAACAATCGAAATCCGTACAAGCTGCACCACAAGAATCAGAATATACACACTACAGTATTTCAATGGAAATTTTAGAACCAGAATCACCAGAAATAATATTGATAAGTGACGATGAAGAAGAAGTAGCAGACAATTTCATGAATCAAGAGATAGCATCCCCACAACAAGAGGAACAAGCAATCAATGATAGAGTAAATCAAGTCAATTTGACTTAAATTTGTAATCTCTTCTTTCTTCTTTCTTCTTCCTTCTTTGAAAAAGCAGAGTGCTTTATTGTAACCATGAAATAAAAAAAAAGTTTTTTAGTAACTATGGCCTCACACAACAGTTTACCTATACCAGAGTTCAACGGTTATGACTACGAGTATTGGTCTATAAAAATGAAGACCCTGCTCATAGGAAGAGGTTTGTGGGACATAATAGAAGAGGGTTACACAGAACCCTCAGACTGGACAACACTAAGTGCCGCAGACAAGAAAACATGAAAAGAAGGACAAAAGAGCAACTCTTCTGCTCTTTCTCATCTCCAAGCAGCGTTGGAGAAAAGTATATTCCCTAGAATCACCGCTTGTACGACTGCACAAGCTGCATGGAAAGCTTTGAGTGATGGATTCCAGGGTAGTAATCAAGTGAAGCAGGTGAGGCTTCAAACACTAAAAAGAGATTTTGAAAATCTCAGAATGAAAGATGATGAAAAAGTCGATGATTATTGTGTTAGAGTAAAAGCAATTGTTGATAAAATGGTTACACTTGGCGAGGAAATCAAGCCTGAGATAATTGTAACAAAAGTGTTGCGAACACTTCCATAGATATGGAATCATATTGCCATAATTATAGAAGAATCCAAAGATCTTTCCACTTTAACATTCGATGCATTAATCGGATCGTTAATGTCACATGAAGAGAGATTTCTGGAATCTCCTTTAACCAACTACGGAGGTGACGAGAAGGCCTTCACTTCCAATGAAAACAATGGAAGAGGACATGGAAGAGGTCAAGGCAGAGGACAACAAAGAGGTAGAGGCAGAGGCAACTACAGAGGAGGCAACCAAAACAGAGGAGGCAACTCCAACAGAGGAGGCAATCAACATAGAGGTGGAAATCAAAATCGAGGAGGAAATCCAGGACAAAGTGGAAATCAAGGGCGAGGAAGTGACAAGTCCAAAACAACTTGTTTCAACTGTGGCAAGCCAGGTCACTTTGCTCACGACTGCTGGTCAAAATCTTCACAAGGCAACAATAGTCAATATGGAAATTATGGAGAAGAAGATGATACCTCTAATATTTTTCTTTCATATGGACAATCATAACAGAATCTAAATGACACATGGATTCTGGATACTGGTTGCTCAAATCATATGAGTGGCAAAGAAAATTTATTTGCAACTCTAGATTCCACTTATAAATCCCAAATCAAATTAGGGGATGATAAAGCATTGCAAGTAGAGGGAATTGGAGCCATGGAGGTTCCAACCAAAGAAGGACTAAAGAAAGTGAATGACATCTATTACACTCCAAAGCTCCAACACAATCTGTTAAGCGTTGGGCAAATGATGGAGAACAATTACAAACTTGTATTTGATGAAGGACAATGTATCATTTTTGATAAAAACAATTGTAATCGTGTCATCACACAGGTCCCCATGACCAAGAATCGGTTATTCCCTCTCAAATTTGGTGAGCCAGGAGGAGCTCAACTTGCAAATGTAGCTATAACAAATCCAAGTGTGCTTTGGCACTTGCGATATGGTCACCTTAATTCCGCTAGCTTGAAACTGCTCACTTCTCAAGCTATGGTGACAGGACTTCCCAAAATCAACGAACAGAAGGAGGTCTGTGAAGGATGTGCTTTGGGAAAGCACTCAAGGTCAAAGTTTCTGAAAGGACAAGCGTGGAGAGCCAACTATCCACTTCAGTTAGTGCATTCGGACATCTGTGGTCCAATGCAAACACAGAGTCTCGAAAACAATTCTTATTTTCTCACTTTCATAGATGATTTCTCTAGAATGTGCTGGATTTATTTCTTGAAACATAAAGATGAAGCTTTTGATTGCTTCATAGATTTCAGAAACAATGTAGAGAATCAAAGTGGGAATTATGTAAAATGTCTTAGGACAGATCGAGGAGGTGAGTACTCCTCAAAAGCATTCTTGAAATATTGTAAAGCAAGTGGGATAAAAAGGCAATTCACCACTGCCTATACCCCACAACATAATGGTGTGGCAGAGAGAAAGAACCGCACCATAGTTGAGATGGCGAGAACGATGCTTCAGACTAAGCATCTAACTAATATGTACTGGGCTGATGTTGTAAGAACCAGTGTATACATTCTAAATAGAAGTCCAACTTCTAGTTTAGATGGTGTCACTCCTTATGAGGGGTGGTACGGAAAGAAACCAAATGTAAAGCACTTCAAATTTTTTGGTTCTTTAGCATATGCGCACATTCCTGATGAGAAAAGGAAGAAGCTTGATCCCAAAAGTCAAGCTTGTATATTTGTAGGGTATTGTGAGTCTACAAAAGCATATAGACTCTACAACCCCAAGACTCATAAAATTGTACTCTCCAGGGATGTAATTTTTGATGAAGGGGGAGAATGGGGTCATCAAAGAATTTTTGTTGATGATGAGTCCCAAAATGTAAGTTCTTCACAGGTACAACAGGTGTCTCCCAAGAAAAACAAAGGCACACCACCCCCTCCAAGCCCATACAGGAGTACTACATCAAGTACTTCAACCGCCACTCCAAGTCCTTCTCCACAGAGATCAGTAAGTTCTTCACCGATGGACATTGACAGAGACTCTCCATCAAGAGGCAAAAGAACATTACAACATCATCCATATTTTCAAATGTTGGATCAGAATTTCTAGAGAAGATTCACTAGAAGCCAAGCTAGTGAAATGAATACAGTTTTGCAGCAACTTGAAAATTTGCAATTGTATGGGGATGATGACTCCCATGATCCTAGGGGAGATGTAGTCAATTATGCTTTATTGGCTAATGCTCAGCTAGAACCAGCTAGCTATGAGAAGGCTTGTACTCAAAATGTATGGCAAGAAGCCATGAAAGAGGAAATAACCTCTATAAAAAATAATGATACATGGGAGCTAGTAAAGCTACCCAAAGGAAAAAAATGTGTTGGATGTAAATGGGTCTACAAGACCAAATACAATGCTGATGGAAGCATTGAGAGGCATAAGGCGAGACTAGTAGCAAAAGGTTTTACTCAGAAATTTGGCATTGACTATGAGGAAACCTTTGCTCCAGTTGCACGACAAGAGACAATCAGATCTGTTCTTTCCTTAGCAGCCCATAAAGGATGGAATGTTCAACACATGGATGTGAAAAGTGCTTTTCTGAATGGATACTTGACAGAGGAGGTTTATGTTCAACAACCTCAAGGCTTTCAAGAATAGGGAAAGGAGAACCTTGTTTATAAATTGAAAAAAGCACTTTATGGCCTCAAGCAAGCACCAAGAGCTTGGTACTCACGCATTGATGGCTATTTCAGCAAGTATGGATTCACAAGAAGTAAAAGTGAACCAACTTTGTACTACCTAAAGCATGGAGTAGACATTCTCATAGTTTGTTTGTATGTGGATGATCTAATATTTATGGGTAGTAACACTAAAATGAATATGGAGTTCAAAAACTCCATGATGAAATAGTTTGAGATGAAAGATCTTGGTCTAATGCGATACTTCCTAGGCATGGAAGTGCATCAATCAAACAAAGGGATCTTCATATGTCAACACAAGTATGCTCGAGACATGATCAAGAAATTTGCCATGGAGCAATGCAAATCAGTTGCAACTCCAACTGGACATGGGATCCAATTGAGCAAGGACGACGGAGCATCAAAGGTTGACATGACCACTTACATAAGCATGGTTGGGAGTCTGATGTTTCTCACCAACACAAGGCCCGATATTCAATATGTTGTTTCTCTAGTTTCAAGGTTTATGGCAAGTCCATCTGAGCTGCATCTACAAGCAACTAAAAGAATCTTAAGATATGTAAAAGGTACATTGGATTTTGGAATCCATTACCAAAAATGTAATTCTATGAAATTAGTTGGCTTCAATGATAGTGATTGGGGCAGCAATATAGATGATAGGAAATCTACATCAGGAAATTGTTTTAGTCTAGGGTCAGGACTAATTACATGGAGTTCCAAGAAACAAATTGTTGTAGCATTGTCATCTACTGAGGCTGAGTATATAGCCATCACACATGCTAGTACTCAAGCCCTATGGTTGAGAAAAGTCCTTGAAGAGATTGGAGAAAGTCAAAGTGGTCCAACTCGACTGTATTGTGATAATATAAGTGCCATTCAGTTGGCATACAATCCAATCCACCATAGCAGATCAAAGCATTTCGATATGAAGTATCACTTCATTCGAGACATGGTGGAACAACAGATAGTTGAGCTTCAATATTGCAACACTTTGGATAACATTGCAGACATCTTCACCAAAGGTATAGCTAAAGCTCAATATATAAAGCTGAGAGACTGTATAGTCAGTCCTCTCAACTTTAAGGGGGAGAATGTTGGAAGTTAAAGCGGTAAAAGGTAAAAATTTTGTTTGACAACGGTAAGCTTTGGACCTTACCCTTTTACCTCCTTGGACGACAGCTGACTAGGCAGATTGGATGGCTTGGACGATAGCTGACTGGGCAGATTGGACGGCATGGACGGCAGGGAGTTCGACTCCTATTTCCTTTCCTCCTTTCCTCCCTATTTTTCTTCTTCCCTATCTATTCCCTAAGTTTTCTAAGGCAGTTAATTCTCCTATTATTTAAGCATTGTAAACACTGCATTTTGGTGAATTAATAATACTTTACATTTTTTCTATTGCTCCACCTAACTACCGTGCCACATCCTTGATCAAAATAAATTTCTTTAGTTTGGTGAATTTCTCTGATTCTATTTCATTGGTACTGTTCCAATGTTTTTAAATAAAAGTAATTTGTGTTTTTGTCTACTTTCTTGAGCCAGATCATTCTTGATCAAAGTCTCCAATGTGCTTGTTCTCTAAAAGCTTGATCCATTTCTTGGTTTAACTAGAGTCTTCTCTCTTCCTATTGAGGGGTTGGAAGCTGATCATCTATCTCTTGCTCTACTTCCTTCATTTGTTGTAGCAATATGCGTGACCTATTTAAACTTTAGTCTTATTAGTAATTCAGTCCTAATAGTTTTATTGAAATTAAATTTTTTTATTTTCCATACCTATTGCAAACTGTTTGCATTTATAGATTTTTTATTTTCTCTATGTACTTTTCTAAAATCTGCGTAATTCCTTTACTTGACAATATAATTGTGTTGCAATAACATTTTTTTTTTATAATTTAGTTTAGATTTATTGGTATAGTTCTTAGCATGTTGTTGTAAATAGAAATTTCCCAACACTCTGAAATACATAATGATTGATGGATTATGTATAAAGAAGCGCGCACCGGAGACATGGGAACTAACGTGAACCATCTGAGTTTCCTTTCTGCATGAATTAGAGGATGATATCTCTACCATATAACTTAAGTTTTTAAAAGAGGATACAAAGAATAATATTACATGTAAGTAATTATACAGAAGAAAAGCATGAACATAGTCACATTGGAAGACTTTATAAAAATGTTCTAAAGTCAAATTTTCATAGTGAAGTAGGCAAAGTGGACACTTAGATAAGAAAATGTATAGCTTTACTCTAGTTCCTCTTATTATTCCAATGATTTTTTTTAATTATACATAATCACAATGATATGTATCAAAATTGACTACATAATGAAATTCTATGATTTTTTGTATGTGTAAAATTTTAAGATGATTTTTTTTTTAATTTATATGGTGGAATTGGTAGCCCCCACAAATTTGGGCAGATTATCGGAAGCCGTCATAGTATTCTACGTTGTCTGTTCTGGAAGCCATCACATAGTTCTTCATACAGTCTGCCCCTATAACCACCATGTCACAATCATTTTAAACCTTTTACGTCGCTGAAAGCACCAGGAAAAGGACAAGTGTTCAATCTGACAAGGACCAAGATTTGAACCTTGAACCTCCGCCCCTTTACGGAGTTTGGTCAAACCAATTGGTCCACACCTCAAATCTTCAAAGATCGACAAAAATGTTCATTGAAAATAACTGCCTGGAGATAATAAACTTTAAAAAAATTGCTTATATGTCCCAGTTACACACTTGGCGCACATAACTTTTTTTCGAAGTTTAAAAAAATTATAAGACAAGCCATGTCGCTCACCAAATGATTTACCAGGTTATGCATGCAGCCACACATAGCATTATCACTTAATTGAAATGCAGGATTGTATTTAATTTAAAAAGTAGCCTCTAGTTAGTTGGCAATTGGCAATTGTCTATATCAGATTTCCACTAGTCACAACATCTGTTTTCCAAACATGGAGACAGGGTAGATGGCAAGAATTGGCCTTGTTCCGAGTCTTCCCACCACTCTGTGTTTGGATTGAAAATCTATACTATAGAATTTAGACCTTACAAATGCACAACATGCACTATGATTTTACCATACACCCAATTCCCTATTGGGAATGGAATGTCACTCCATATATAGAATTTAAAATCTATTTTTTTGAGTCTGCCTGTCTGGAAATTATTTCCTTTGTATCTGCCAGTCCAACACACTTTCCTTTTGATTCTTTAAAGTCTGACATAAAAACATATAAATTCCTCATATAAAATCCATATTTCCCAAATAGTTATTTAACAGTCACAACATAAAGCATGTGATAGAACAAAAGTAGAAATTCATGCTTGTCAGGCACTGTAATACCTGCATTTACTGCATGGCAAATATAAAACCGTTGCATATAAGATAGCCAAGAAACTTATATTCCAATGATTCATGTTGAACTTACTCTCATGGCTCCCCTCTTGTTTAGATCCTACTGGTCTACAGCCAAATGGGAATGAAGTACGGGCAACTAGTAGCATATAACATCTCAAACACAACAACAAAATATTGCAAAATAGACAATAAGCATCCAGATTTGCTTGCAGCAACATCTACTTCCAACATTGCTTCAGTGGTTTAAATTGTAAATCTAGTCTTGACAATCCTCTAAATGATACGTGGATGGTTTAATCAAAGAATAACATGAACAAAAAACAAAACAAACCAGCTAAGAGTTAAAAGCTAGATAAAAGACTTGAAAAAGATATCAATAAACTAGAAACGTAGTTAAAGATGCGTCAATCCATGTGGCTTGTCATAGACTTGCCGATTACTCAACAGCTCTAACGTTTAATAAGGGCTTGAAAAATCTATTATCATTTCAATTTGGATTAACATCTTTGAACTGCCACTGTGCAAGTACTTAAAAGGTTAAATCTTGACACATACCGCTTCCAGTATGCTGTCATAGCCAGCAGCTTCAGCTTTCATATGAGTAACTTATAAACCTCTTCTCCTATACAGGTAACTTTGCGGCTTAGTATGCATGCAATTAGTTCAAATTTAAAACCCAAGCAAATGGGGAGGTAAGAAAGAGAGAGGGGGCTTCAAACTTATCCTCAGTGAAGAGTCTGTTGTACTTGTATCCTGATTCATAAAACCATCATTGCTGATGGTAAACTGTTTCCCTGGCTGGCCATTAAAAATGCTTAAAGATCCTTGCTGCACTGGAGAATGCTTAAGTCCATCCTCTGCTCTGACTAGTACTAATCCTGAGAGCCAAGCTCACACATTCAGAAATAATGATGTACCATATAATGTTGCACCATCCCAACTTCTCCAAAACGACAATTAAGTTTATAGTGGACCGTCCTCTAGTCATGGTTTGGTCTTCCTCCTTATCAGTCTTCATCTGACAATTGACAGGAGAACTTCTAGGAGAATCATGGTTGGAGTGTTTTAGCCTAGCCTGAGAGACAGGCAGCTCCTCCCAATAAGCTTTCAAGAGATAATTGATATCAGTTCTGAAGCTTGACTAAATGATGCAGCGGCGTAGAGGGGGTCAATTGGAAACAACCTCTCCTAGCTGCTCAGACATCTTCATGCCACCGCACAGAAAAATAGTAAATAGAGAACCCACTTTAATTTGCAATAGATGAACTGCAAGAACAGATTACATAGCAACATAACCCATGAAACACAAAAAAAACACAAAATATTGTTTTTATTATCTTTCAACCGCAAACATTAGACAAATGCTCTCCATAGAGCATCACACATTTGCAAGCACTCCTCAGAGTACCAATCTCCTTCTTTCATCAAGCACTCCTCAGACTACCAATCTCCTTCTTTCTATGAGGTTTTACATAGCAAACCTCCTGCAAGCACTACACAAAGTACCAATTTCTTTCTTCAAGGTTTTACATAAGAAACCTCATGCAAGCACTGCATAGAGTGTCAATTTCCTTCCTCTGAGGCTTCATATAAGAAACCTCCTGCAAACACTGCACAAAGTGTCAATTTCTTTGGAGCCCCTTGCTCACCTTTCAAGCTCTACATCAACTTCTTATTTATAAGCATAAAAAGCAATGACTTGCTAGCTACGCATGATGGTTAAACTATCAATGAGAACTAAGCATCCTTATCCATCCTTTTTCCAACTATGCATTAAGCTTTTCTCTTCGCATGAAGTTTCTAGTTTTTTTTCTAAAAACACATCTTTTTCTAAAAATCAAACTTTTTTTCTAAAAGCACAAATCATCTAGTTGTCTCAAAAGGTGCCTTCCAATTGCATGCTTATCCTTATCCAGTCCTCCGTAAAAAAAACTCCAACTTTTTTTTTAGTTGGCTCTTGCCAACTGGATGCTCCTGCATCATACTCACCGGGTAACAAAAATGTTTCATGAGCTCCAGCTCATGAAGTGTTTTTCCAAGCTATTACCACTCTAGCTTGGCTGTCTACACAAGGCCAACTTCACTGTCTTGTCTTGGCCTTCCTCTAAGGATCAAACCTCCTTGCATAGAATGCACTCAACATCCTCTTCACCTTCTCCCATTGTGCCATCTCTCCTTTGACATGTCCTCAACGATCTTCTAGCTCTGATACCAAAATGATGTAGTGGCGGAGAGGGGGTCAATTGAACAACAACCTCTCCTAGCTGCTCAGACATCTTCATACCACCGCACAAAAAAATAGTAAATAGAGAACCCACTTTAATTTGCAAATAGATGAACTGCAAGGACATATTACATAGCAACATAACCCATGAAACACAAAAAAACACAAAATATTGTTTTTATTATATTTCAACTGCAAACATTACACAATTGCTCTCCATAGAGCACCACACATTTGCAAGCACTCCTCAGAGTACCAATCTCCTTCTTTTATCTCCTTTCTAGGAGGTTTTACATAGCAAACCTCCTGCAAACACTACACAGAGTACCAATTTTTTTCTTCAAGGTTTTACATAATAAACCTCTTGCAAGCACTACACAGAGTGCCAATTTCCTTCCTCCGAGGCTTCATATAGGAAACCTCCTGCAAGCATTGCACAAAGTGCCAATTTCTTTGGAGCCCCTTGCTCACCTTTCACGCTCTACATCATCTTCTTATTTATAAGCATAAAAAGCAATGACTTGCTAGTTACGCATGATGGTTAAACTATCAGTGACAACTAAGCATCTTTATCCATCCTTTTTTCAGCTATGCATTAAGCTTTTCTCTTCGCATGAAGTTTCTAGTTTTTTTTTTTCTAAAAGCACATCTTTTTCTAAAAATCTAGATTTTTTTTCTAAAAACACAAATCATCTAGTTGTCTCAAAAGGTGGCTACCAATTGCATGCTTATCCTTATCCAGTCCTCCGTAAAAAAAGAACTCCAACTTGTTTTTTAGTTGGATCTTGCCAGTTGGATGCTCCTGCATCACTAAACCCTCCTAGAAGAAGTACCCTCTTGATCTACAAAATGAACTGTTTTTTCTTCCCAAAGTCCAATTAAGATAGACCTAAGAGTCCTAGGCAACATCCAGAGAGAGCGCCTGTATACATTCTTTTTTCATGTGCTCTAGCCTCTTGTTCACCTCAATGATCTTCGGGTCTCCTATTCACCACCCCAAGTTTTCTGGATCTGTTACAAGGAGAGGGCTGATTTCATCAACAAAATTAGAATCCTAGCTTTCTGGGCTTTTTCCTTTTCTTTTAATGGGTCTATTACACCACAACTCTTGACTATATCAATTCCTGTGTTGTGGATCTATTACAGAGCAGCCCTTGTTCTGTAGACCTGCAAAAACACACAGCATTGTGATTTAGAGGTTTGATGTGTTATTATTGTTGATGAGTGTTGATTTACTCTTCACAAATACAAAAATGATGAAAGATTGAATCTTTATATTGTTATCACAAACATATACCTGATAATCTTCTGTTCCTGTTGCTGCTACTAATGATAATAAGGATGCCCCCTAAAGATGGTCTTGGTGATTTGGTTGTCTTCAACAACATAGGGGAACCAGGCTTGGTATGTTTGGAATTGATGGACCTGTACCCCTCCTCCTCAGAGATCAACATCCCCCTTCTTTATCAGAAGGGATATTCTCTCGGCACTAATGCCATAAACTGTTCCAGCCTTCATGGTGTCCTTGCTTCTATATTTATATTTTTTGCGGAAGAAACAACAACCTTGGAACATGAACATAAGCATGGCCCCAACTCATCAAACTCAGAACAAACAAGCTTGCTGAAGTGATCTTCCACACAAAGTGTACAAATCCCCCTGGAAGCTTGTGATGGGGTTTTCCTGCAACGTGACCCCAACTCTTTACCAACATATAGTTCCAACGTTTTGCCTCTGTCTCTCATGATTTCCACAGCAAGTTGCAATGCCTGTTTGTATTCTTTGGATGTTGACAGACCACCTTAACATTTGTTTATGTTTTCATCTAATATCTCTCAACATTTTTACCACTTGTCTTGTACTTGGCCTGTCACCTGCCTTGGTCTCTATACATTTCAATGCTATCCTAATTGTACTTACAACCTGTTCTTTCACTCCTGGAATTTTGAAGTCATCTCGAAGTCCATCTATTACTGTCTCTTCTGCATCATGAGATGATTTTACCCAAATGATGATGTCCATGCCTTCTCCCAAACTTGAATCCAAAGCCTTTTTCCTTGTTATTAATTCCAACAATACCACACCATAACTGTAGACATCCATCTTCGTGCTCAGTCTTGTTGTATGTCCATATTCTGCAGCAAAAGCAGATAAGAATCCCATGACACCAGCCAAGGAAAAAAAGAGAAGAGAAAAAAAATAGGTTATAACCTTGTTTAAAGCTAATGTTTAAGCAATGTTCTTACCAGTGGCAATGTAGCCTAAAGTACCTATAACTGAAGAGGAATCAATAGCCAAGGATCTTTCCATGAGCAGAGCAACTCCAAAATCAGAAATGTGAGGTTCCATATCTGAATCCAACAGTATATTGTCGGGCTTGATATCTCTGCGTATAATTGGGGGAATGCAGTCATGGTGAAGATATGACAGTCCATGGGCTGTGCCAATGGCTATTTTGTAACGTATATGCCATCCCAAAGCTGGAGGGGGCTGCATCTCATGCAATACATAACTTAGACTCCCGTTGGACATGTATTCATATAGAATCAACCCACAATCCTTGTGTAACCAGAATTCCAATAGCTTCACCAGATTTCTACGATGGATTTGCCCAGCAGCTTGGATCTCCCTTTTTTTGCTCATGTCATTTCTCTGTCCACCAACCAGTTGAATGGTCTTCAAGGCATAGAGCTTCCCTGACTGCAACTCTGCTCTGTAAACTGTGCCTTTGGCACCTTTTCCTATTATGTATCTCTCACTTAGATTTTCTGTTGCTTGCAAAATCTGGTATAATTTATGAGGCAACTCTGAAGCAATTTTAGGCGAGAGCAATCTCCATAATATTGGGACCACTATGGAGATCACAAACAAAACTGACCCAGTAGCAATGAGGACCGTATGGAGCATGCTCAGATGTTTGCTCTTTATAGATCGAGGTGAATCGCTGCTGCACTTACAGGGATTGCCCTCGTCCTCTGTTAAACACAACCCTGTGTTGCTCGTGAATGAGCTTGGGGATGAATACCATAGCTTCAACCATGATTTTGGTATGCATCCTGTGAGCTGATTATTGGAGACATTTACTTGCACAAGTGACAATAAACCCTCAAATGTAGAGGGAAGACTGCCAGAGAGATTGTTTGATGATATATCCAGGCTCACTAGTTTGTCTAGATTACCCGTTATAGCCGGAATTTTCCCCTTCAATTTATTATTGCCAAGATTCAAGCAAATGGAAAGAGTCTCTAATTTTCCTAGAGATGAAGGGATGCTACCTTGAAACTGGTTTTGTCCCAGATTGAGCTCCAGCAACTGGTTCCAGTTAGAGAGAAAGTCTGGAATTCTTCCGCCAAAACGGTTTCCTTGCAGCATCAGACGCTGTAAATTCTTCATGCTGGTTAACTGGTTCGGTAGCGAACCATTCATTGAGTTGAAACTCGAGTCCAGTAAATACAACAGATGACATTTGCCAAGCTCGGGAGGCAGGGGGCCGGTCAATTTTTTGGAGGAGAGATTCAATCGTTGTAGTTTTGAGAGTTGTCCCAGTTTTGGAGGGATAGTACCGTCAAGCTGATTCATGGACAGGTCGATGGAGCTCAGATTTTTGCACTTCCCAAGGCTTGAAGGTATTTGTCCTTGCAACTTATTGTTCTTCATTTCCAGGAAGTCAATCACAGGATTGGAAGCCAGGAAATCGAAGGGGATAATACCAATTAGATTGTTGTCGCTCAGTCTCAATCGCCTCAAGCTTGAACATTTGCCAATCTCTGCAGGAATGCTTCCTTCCAAGTGATTGCCTCCCATGGCTAACTACTCCAATTGGCCTGAAGAGCAGAGGGCTGGAGGTATTGTTCCCGTGAGCCGGTTCCCCGTAACATCAATTTCTTTGAGATTGCTCTCGGCACCCGGTCTTGAAGGTATTGACCCAGACAGCTGGTTATTCTGGATAAATAAATATCTTAAACGTTTGAGATTGATAATTTTTAGAGATATGTTTCCTGTGAGATTGTTCCCGTACAAATACAGCTCCTCAAGGCTCGTTGCTTCGAAAATCTGTTGAGGATCGGACCATGGAGTGAATTTTCGGACAAGAATAAAATTTGTAAACGATGCAACCAAACCAATTCCTAAGGGATGAGCCCCACAAGCTTGTTTGTGTGCAAACTTAAATCTGTCAACCTGCTGCAATTCGCAAGTTCTGCAGGGATGACCCCGGACAAGAAGTTCTAATTCAAATAAAGTTGTGAGAGGTTTTTCAGAGATCCAAGGGAGGACGGAATATTTCCTGTGAGCTGATTTTGGACGGACGACAACATGGTGAGACTGCTACAGTTGCCCAACTCCCATGGTATTTCTCCACTGAAACGGTTGTTTGATAGTTTAAGTTCGAGGAGATTTGTGCAGTTTCCGAGTGATTTAGGAATCTGGCCTTCCAGCTCATTAGAAGTTAACATAGAGGGAAGCTAATTTTGAAAGATGGCCCAGTGATTCTGGCAAGTGTCCAACCAGCCGATTTTCGTTCAGATAAAGCTCTGTGAGACGGCGGCAATTGGCTATAGATGGGGTTATACGTCCGGCTAATGAATTTTGTCCTAGAGATAGCTTGGAGAGGCGAGTGAGGTTTCCAACATTGGAGGGGATCTCTTCACTTAAATTGTTGGCGCTAGAATCCCGTTATATCCTTTCAGAATCATGAGGTCAAACCCATGCCTACCAATTCACCAGATCCTGCTTTGCACATCATCGCTCCCCTATAAGGGGGTATTGGTCGACATAGGTTCCTGCATAAACATTATTACCACAGCTTCACTGAAACATCTCAACCTTCCATCCTTGCGCATTGTACCATCCAAGTTCACCTTGCAAGCATTCAACGATGCTTTATCCTCCACTGTGGGCACGATAATCCTACTTATTGAAGTTGGATAAAAGACTTTGCCTACAGTGTTCTACATATTGGAGGGTGCAAGATAGTACAACATACTGCTTGGAAGGCCATGGATAAGAGATATGGAGTGTGTTCCATCTATAGTGCATCAATGCATTAAAAACATTGATGAATACAAGGTCTATGTGGTCAATGTTGACCCAGACCCCTTAAAATATTATAAATGGGTGGATCATCTAGTGAAGCCTACTGTATCACCCATGCACTTGGACACTAAATCCAATGACCTTATCCAGAGTCTATATCCAACCCCGTAGTTAGTCGTGAAGTTACCTTCACCACTGCTAGTACCATCCTTTGTTTCTTCGAGCGAGGAAGAGTCGGAAGAGCCAACTTCAGAAGCTCCCACAACTATCATCAATACGCCTGCAAAAGAT
Organism: Wollemia nobilis; assembly: GCA_028583015.1. Taxonomy (NCBI): domain Eukaryota; kingdom Viridiplantae; phylum Streptophyta; class Pinopsida; order Araucariales; family Araucariaceae; genus Wollemia; species Wollemia nobilis. Next base: position 1,511,037 of record JAQPPZ010001113.1, on the reverse strand, counting down.
CTTCCCACTCCTACCAAAAAGGAGGGGGAAGCCACTGTTGATACGAATGAACCAAACCATAGCATGTTGGAGGACATAATTCAATTGAACTACCCAGAACTCGATGAGTGCATAGTGCCCAATGTTACATTCACAGCCATCATCGAGTCGATCAAGGATCTAGGTCATCCTCCTGCCAAATTGCCACCCATTGATATCATTCCTGATGCACCCCCCAAACATGGGGGCCAAGAAGGTCACCTTGGACAAGTTGATGAGGCAACCATGACTTATCCAAATGCAGATGCATCTTCTCATAAGTTTGTGGGAATGATCAATGTGATGATAGAGAACCAAAGTCCTTTGAATCCATCTATGCCACTTGCAACTCCATCCAATATTCCATTCATACCACAAGATAACCATCAATGGATTTGGTCACACCTACTCCATCTCACTCAACATCTCCACAAAATCAAGAAAAGGTGTACCCCCTACACCAAAGTGGGGGTAACCCAACTACCACAGTTGAACACTCTGAGTTGGAACATGAGCAGGAGCTAAATCAAGAACAAGAACCTATGGATATACTCACTAGCTCCAATCATCATGAAGCATCCACATCTGATCAGACATTAAGGACTTTTGATCCACCTCTTCTTGATTGTCTCTTGGATCCCACATCCAATTCACCTCCACCACCTATCAGTTTCCATCCAACCTCCTTAACAGTCATCCAGTCATCACCTCCTCTAGTTCCACAACATATCTTGGATAGGCTAGCCAATGTGGAGTTACAAGTGAGTCACCAACACAATGATTTACAACAAATCTTGAATCAACTCACAAGCATTGAGTTATGGTTGAGTCATATAAAACCTCAATCCTCTGACTGTTAGGACCAACCCACTCCTGTGCAGTCCAATGTTAAGTCTCCAACAAATCAAGGGCCAAACCAACAACATCGCCCTAAGCAACAATTTACACCCATTACTGAGTCCATGGACTCTCTATTTGAGCACCTCTATGCAGCAAAGGCAATTTATCTACCTGAGAGTCGACCTATCAATCCAAACATGCCAAATCCCAAAGGGTACCGAGAAGACCTATACTGCAAGTTTCATAGGCAAAAAAGGCATGACGTGCAGATGTGCTTCAAGTTCAAACACCTGGTATAGGATATGATCGATAGGAATGATCCGTAGGTCGATAATCCTATTGCAATCAACAATCAACAAATTGACACGGTTCAAGATCTGTTACCTACAGATAGGAGTCAAGAAGATCAACCTAAATAGGTGACTGAGATGCATACAACCATGTGGTCTCATAAAATGAGTCCACCATGGTCACCTCATTTAAGACATCAACGTCGTACTTGAACTCCATTATCTGAGCCCATGTCGACCATTTTTCATAACCTGCAAGCAACAAAGGCAATCATCTTTCTAGACATACCCCTATTCAACCCAAATAGGCCCATATATAAACAATATATGGAGAATTATTCTTACCTCTATCACCGAATGAGAGGACATGACATTAGCAATTGTCATATTTTTAGACACAAGGTCCAAGATCTTATGGATAAGGGAGCTTTATCCAAGAGTGGGCACTCATTCTACCCCATCAAGACATGGGCATTACCCAGAATTCCCTACCACAATGGGGGGATCAATTTCTATCACTCATCCTAGCCAATACAATAATATTGCATCAATCACAGTACATACTAGGGGTATCCAAGGTGTCACACATTCCCCACTATTTACATCGCAAGAAATGAAGCATGTTGGGGATCCTAAAGGTAGCGCACCTTCCTCGCTTCCTTTGATCACCACAAATGTTGGGGGTACACAAGGTACCACACTTTCCCCCTAAAATCATAAAATGATCAAAGTTACAAAAGGCTCCAAGGGTATCTACGTACCGCTTGGTCAATCCAAAATTATCCTAGGCGGTCTATGACCGTCTAGGTCACCCCAAAATGCTCCAAGGGTTTCTACAAACCACTTGGTCAACCCAAAACCCTCCTAGGCGGTCTATGACCATCTAGGTCACCCCAAAATGCTCCAAGGGTGTCTACAACCTGCTTGGTCAACCCAAAACACTCCTAGGTGGTTTATAATAGTCTAGGTCACCCCAAAATGCTCCAAGGGTGTCTAAAACCCGCTTGGTCAACCCAAAATGCTCCTAGGCGATCTCTGACTGTCTAGGTCACCCCAAAATGCTCCAAGGGTGTCTATAGCCTACTTGGTCAACCCAAAATGCTGCTAGGCAGTCTCTAACCATCTAGGTCACCCCAAAATGCTCCAAGGGTGTCTACAACCCACTTGGTCAACCCAAAATGCTCCTATGCAGTCTATGACAGTCTAGGTCACACCAAAATGCTCCAAGGGTACCCACATACCGCTTGGTCTACCTAAAATGCTCCTAGGCGATCTATGACCATCTAGGTCACCCCAAAATGCTCCAAGGGTACCTACCTACTACTTGGTCAACCCCAAAATGCTCTTAGGTGGTCTATGACCATCTAGGTCACCCCAAAATGCTCCAAGGGTACCTACATACCGCTTGGTCAACCTAAAATGCTCCTAGGCGGTCTATGACCATCTAGGTCACCCCAAAATGCTCCAAGGGTATCTATGTATCTCTTGGTCAACCCAAAATGCTCCTAGGTGGTCTATGACCATCTAGGTCACCCCAAAATGCTCCAAGGGTACCTACATACTGCTTGGTCAACCTAAAATACTCCTAGGTGGTCTATGACCATCTAGGTCACCCCAAAATGCTCCAAGGATACCTACATACTGCTTGGTCAACCTAAAATGCTCCTAGGCGGTCTATGACCATCTAGGTCACCCCAAAATGCTCCAAGGGTACCTACATACCGCTTGGTCAACCTAAAATGCTCCTAGGTGATCTATGACTATCTAGGTCACCCTAAAATGCTCCAAGGGTACCTACATACCGCTTGGTCAACCCAAAATGCTCCTAGGTGGCCTATGACTGTCTAGGTCACCCCAAAATGCTCCAAGGGTACCTACATACCGCTTGGTCAACCCCAAAATACCCCAAAGGTGTCTATAAGCCCTTTGGTCATCCAAAATGCCCCAATGGAATTCATTAAGCCCATGTATATACATATATCTCAATCAAAATCCATAAACATCATCAAAATACAAAAATATTGCATTACATCACATAACATACCATTGCATTATATCATCACTTGCATTTGGTACACTCATCATTGCACTTTGCATTTTAGAGTTGCTCATATGTGTCTAGCACTAAGACTGTACACTAGTAATCATTCAAAATCTATATTGTGTCGAATTCATCATTCACATCATTTCATATTCCACTTATCATTTCCACCTACATTTCCCACTTTCCATATTTGTGTCCATTCCCTTCACCTAGCCATTTGTTTTATAATGTCATTAGGATTTTCGACTACTCAGCCATCTCTAGTTTTATTTTTTAGATTTTGTAGAAAGTTATCCTGATTTTTAGGAGGTAGAGTCTTTCTTAGATCGTACCTTTTATACATCAAAATCCCAACACATTTTCACACTAATAAATCCAAGTTTTGCACATGAAAAGATGAAACCTACGAAGGGGTCTAGGTTACCTTAAGTGAAAAGTCTATCCTGCTCATCCCCCTGTGTGGATGGTTCAAGAATGCTAAGAATTGACAAAAGGACAAGCTCCTCCTTACCTAATTCCCCAAAATAAATAGTGGTTTTCACCACTATCAATAAGCAAAATTCAAAAAAGCAAAAAAAATCAAAAGCAAAATAAACAGTGATTTTTGTCACTACACAAATCCCTTGCTCAAAGAAAACAAAATACAAAAATAAATAGTGATTTTCATCACTAAGCATGAGCAAGTATCCCTGAAATCAAATAAAAGAAAAGAAGGGAGTATTGAACTTGAATCCCTAGAATTCTCAGCATTTGACAAACCATTAGGTGATCCTCATTACAAGTTTGGTGGCATCAAGCCTTCCTAGAAATGGCGGTATCCTTACGCATGACGATATGTCTGTCACATTAGCATCTTGCATGTGTGCAGATCAATGTTTGCATGCAAATGAGCTAGCATTTGGTAGCCTATACTACCTAGTGGTCTAATCCAACTAAGTACAAAACCTAGGATCATGATACTCATAGGGTAATCTTATGTGTATCACAACAATGAACTCACTTGCACACACAAGGATATTGAGTATCTTGGTCATCCTAGCAGATTCTTACCTTGTCAAAAAGTCTTGCATGGTTAGTATATAACCTTTGATCATTTGAATAGAGTGTTCGAGTCTCATGAAATCCTCAAGGACATCCTATAACATCCTATTATTCATTCCATTTTATCACATGTATGTCAATTTACATTTTTCATAAATCCATTACATAGTCTCATGACAACATTACACATGAATTGCTGAATTTTATATAGTCCATGGTGCTAACATAGTATGTCGTATAGTATACACAATCCATCATCTAGATCCATCAATCATCCAGTTCATTATGTATCCATGCATATACATATCACCAAATCCAATCAAATCACAACATGTGCATACATGATTAATACATTGCATACATATCCTAAAGCAATAAACACATGATGGTAAAAACAAAAAAGCTCATATATATGCATTATGTATGGGGTAAAAAGATACATCAAACTTCTCGTAGGCTGCAATAAAGTGAGTCCTCAGACCTCACACCCCCAAAATGCTCCAAAAGTACCCATAAACCCTTTGCTCAACACCCAAAAAGCCCCAAAGGTATCTATAAACCTTTTGGTCAACCCAAAAAGCCCCAAAGGTATCCATAAATCCTTTGTTCACTCACAATACCCCAATGGCATCCAATAAGCCCATTGGTCAAATATATATACATATATCTTAATCAAAATCCAAAAACAACACAAAAATCAAAGGGGTCCAAAACCCACAAAAAACAAGTCAAATCTGATGGAATTCACTTAGGATCAATATTAAACTCAAATTGCTCATGGATGAATGGAAAGGTCTTTACTTAAATTCCTAAGAAGGCCATTACGGCTAGACCACCCCACGTGAATGAGGTATTCAATTCCTTTCTTCCATGAAACATCAACAAAACCATCAACATCCTCACGAAAATACTCCATTTCAAAATGGGTAAAATTGAAGGAAACTCTAACAAAGTCATATGGGTCAAGCGACTCATTGCTTTTATCATTGGTCATTCCCTCATCAACTCATCGCTTGAGAGGGTAGTCATAATTTACAAATTCATAATCAAAAATCAACAATCAAATACTCAATCATGCAAATTGCGTTCATCCAACGAATATTTGACAAAGATAATCGCACCCCTGCTTGGGGTAGACAACAAGTAAACATTTTAATTAACCACATAACAGGATAGATGACCCTGCCTATTGGTACACCTCGAAAGTTACCAAAATACTTGGTATTATCTAACGCCTAGGGTTATAAGTCCCCTGAGCATACTTGGAAGTTGAAGAGAAACCAAGACCAATGTCTTTATCGAGTCAGAAGCAAGGATTCAAGAACGCATGCTCTTTCCATGATTGGGGTATCTAAAGTTGGTTATATTACTAAATAACCTATAATTGATATTTTAGTCATCTATTTTTGCTCAATGTTGTGCTGCACACAACACATCTCAAAAAGGGGCATCTGCAGACACTAAAATCATGTAAATCCAATTAGACTACCAAGACAAGGTCTAATTGACACAATGTGACCCCCTTGGGTAACCCTCAAAGGTTTAATAGTGGTCCTAACCACTTTTGGGAAGTTTTGGGGCATGTAGGCATGGTCGTCCCACCTAGGGACGACCATAGTTCATGGTCGTCCCACCCAGGGATGACCATGTGTGGTCATCCTTGGGTGGGACGACCATGAACTTTGATCCCTAAAAAGTCAAAATGTGGACAAATGGCACCCAAAAACTGCCATTTTCCATGCCTATTCAAGTATGCAGGTTAGAGGACGTAGAATCCTTATGACACATTGCATGAAGGAGGCTAAAAAGGGAAATTTTCTTCTCCCCTCCAATGCATGCCACACTTTGAACAAATGACACTTCTTGCCCTACATGCCTTTTTGCACATGAGCCTCCTTTGGCTATAAAGTGGATCCATATTCCACCCAAATCATATAGAGAGGAGTTTTGAGATATAGCAACGGAGTGCTGCCAATATTTCCCCTCACCTTTTGTGCCCTTTTTCCCTTGAAATATCTACCTAGAGAAGGAGGTTGGCGAGTGATCTAGAAATTGAGTAAATTTCACCACCAAATTTGATGAAAACACTATTTATAAGGGTCCTAACCAATTCACTGAGAAATTGGTGGTAAAATAAGGGCAGAATCGGTGGCCGTCCCATCCTAGGACAGTCCCCATTCTATGACAGTCACCACCATCCTTGCAAGGAATGGTGGCAGATATATGCATTATTTCTTTACTATTATTTTTTAGGCATATTCTATAGTAGCATATGAATCTCCTGTCCAAATTTCATGCATTTTGGAGTCATATTGAGCGAGATATTGCATTTTTAGTGTTTTGCAGGCTTTCGGGGACCATATGAAGATGCACATGAAATTGTTACTTATTTTGAAAATATGACCATATAGGTTCTCTTAAAATCATATTTTATGTATACTTTCTAAGTTTCATTTTATTTGGATGTGTTTTGGTCTAGAAATTGCTCATTTTGGGTTTTGCAGGCTTTGTAGGTAAACCACGAATGTGCCATGCCATCAGATGGAATTTCTATTTTTTTTGTGATTAGACCCTCCCAAAATAATCTATTTTACATATCTCTGCAATTTCGAGTCATTTGGAGTTGTTTTAGATAGGTGTCTCACATATTCATGTTTTCTAGTCTTTTAGTGCCTGTGGGGTTTGCATGTTTTCAATATACACACTTGCTATTTAATGATTCTGGTTTCTTTGTGTATAGGTGCAGGTCTTACAACATACAAAGAAGAAGCACAAGATCAGAGAACAAAGTGGCAACATCGTAGGCCCACCCACTTTGATTGTGGGTACGAGGAAGAACATTGGAAGTGCATGCGAGTTACTTTGAGGATTCGATCCTTGGGCACCAATTTGTAACAATTGTATAAATCTAGAGCTCTAAGAGGACATCTATGTAACCATGGCTTTGATCTATCAAATTAATAAGAAATAAGCTCCATTCATTTCATTTCTTACGTTTTGGTCATATTTCCATGTTTACTTGAATGCTTCCATTTTGGTGCTTATAAGCCATTAGAGATAGATGCATATTGTTCTTCATCATTAGGTGCACCATTTTTACCCTACTTCATAATGGTGTAAATGAAGTTTGCAGTTGAGATGCTCAAGAAAGCAAGAGTTGTGCACCTCCACAACCTGAGTACATGGAGAGAGAGAGAGAGAGAGTTGAATGTCTTCACTGTTGAAGTGTCTGGAGTCATGTACCTTCATGATGGGAGTACATTGTTAATCCATGTGTGTTTTCCTTCCAAGTTTTGAGTCTTGTCCAAGTAGAATGGAAAATTTTAGCATCAATAGAACCCGCTTAATGGAACCACCTTTGGAGAAAGTTGGATAACATAGAAAGTGTAGAGTGAGTAGACTGAGTAGGGTAGAAGGGGCGAAAGGGTCCATCACATAGGTGTTGTGATATTTGGAAGAGTTTGAGGTAGGGATGACCATTAGGGTCAAAGGGCTTGAGAAAAGAGTCCAATCCTTGAATGGGATCATATATTTAAGTCACAAGTTGGTGGAGAGTGAAGAGGAAAGAGCTAAGTTGAGGAAAGAAATAGTCCTATGTATGATGAGGGCATCTTATTCATACCTAGGCTTAGTTTATTATTTTATTAGTTCCCAGGTCTATTTAGCTTGCTAATAATCAAACGCGAGTCTTCATCTCATGTGGGATTATAGAAATCTATTTTTGGGCTTTTAGTTAAGCCTGAGTTAGTAGATAGATTTTAGTTAGCTTAAGTTAGTAGTTGTTAGCTATTAGTTAGCACTTTCTTTTCTTGCTCCTCCCAAGATTGGTTCATAGGGTTTGGGAGATTATGCATTTTGTAAATGCTTATTTATTCATAATAAAATAGACTATCCCTCAACTTGATTTGAATCCAATACATCAGAGCATTGATTCTACTCTAGTTTTCCAATTAGATCTCATGGAAGCCTATTGCTACATATAGTGTGTGAAGTATAATTTCCTTGTCGAAGGTGAGTTCCTCCCTCATGGAATTCTCACAAACACTATGTGAACAGTGAATTTAAGCCAGCCTCGATATACTATGTCGATAAAATTTGTCACTTGATGAAGATAGCATTGAACACAAAAATTAAATCATGTACTCCTCTTTAGAAGAGCAAATGTGTTCTGCCAATATTTTCATCGACTTAGTGTGACATCCTCACCAAAGTCATTTTTTTGGAGATTGTAAATTAGGCTAGTGCTTGGCCGAATCTTGTGTGTGTTGTAGGATCATCTTGACCTCTAAGAATGCCATAGTTTATGAGTAATAAAACAATTTTGGCTCCTAACATCACTAAGTTTTGGTGTCAATTCTTCTTTATGGCTATAAAGCATTGAACTCACACTTGACAACTTCCTTCGTTGATGCATTAAAAATTGATTGACACCTTTTCAATCACCAATGAAGAGATCTATGATGATCCAAAAATTCCAAGATGACCTATCACATTGAAGCTGACAACATGTCAAGGTCTGCACTCTAGCAATCCACCCTAACCGTATTCTTGTTGATTAATAGTAAGACTCGATAGTGATAAGTTTGTCTCAATTGCATAGTTTATTCCACCTATGACTTGGTAGGTAGCCATGTGGCAAATCAACCATATATCTGATTTTTTTTCAAGATGGAAAAATCCCCATGAAAGGTTTCTTGATCCCCTCATGTGGATATCTAATGTTTGGGGCTATTTTTTCTTAGTTGACATAATCCTGTAGTAATGAGAGGAGAAAGTGCTTAGGTGGAACCACCAAGTGGATCAACTAGATCTCAGATCAATGAACCCAAGAGATAATAGTGAACATGAGGTCCTTCTTAGAGATAATGGTATAGGTGCTATACAACCTGAACTAGCTATGGTCTTATTTGCTATAGAAGAGGTCTAAGTTAAATACTGCTCGACATAGATACAGATAGGCCCACACACCCGTAGTCATAGACCAACATAACAAAACTTGGACAGTGAGAAATTGAACCCTAAACCTTAGAAATTTGACCCCCAATATAAAGTTGACTTATGGTGCTATTATTGTGAGAAAGAGTACCCAATATTCTCTTGACATGTGGCAACTTCGTAGTGATTGGATTAGGTGCATGCAACTTGCAGGCAGAATAATTCACAAAAATTTTCATTTTTTCTTTGGGGCCTTTATCCCACATGCAACGTGGGAAGTTACCATCAATGCCTTAACAGGGAAGACACTCCCCTTTTTATTCAACCACCATTGGTGGTCAAGATCACCTCATGGGTTTCCTCGAACGTTGACTTTCGATGCCTCATGCTAATATTATATTTCAAATATTTTTTCTATAACATTTACAATTTTTTTTTGCAGGGGGAATACATATTTTTAAATTAAGTATTTTTTTTTTTACTTAATTTATTTATTTTATACAATTTATTTTTATCAAAATTGGCCAAGTGTTTTGCCAATATTTGTATAATTGCATAAAATAAGTTTTTTTGTAAACAAGTACAAGTTGTATTACCCCTTGTAAGTGCATAAGAAAAACCATATTAGGCCTTATTTTCCTTTGTAGGAAATCCCTTGATAAGCTTGGAAAAGCTCTTATAAGTACCTAGAAAAGGCACAACATTTGTAAAATCCATTGGCTCATTGTAAGTGCTTAAAAATTAACACCATTGTAATTGCCTCACAAGGAATTTTTTTTGTAACTTTTGGGATGATTTAGTAGCCACTCCTAGCTTTATACCCATTCCCAAATGGTGTCTGATCTCGTTAAACAAGTAAATTATTTATCCCAAATAGTGGAACCATTAACCACTAAAGTCCATGATATCATGGTTCAAGGTTCTCCTAATGTCAATATCTAATGATCTTAGGACTAAAGCCAAATGTGAAGTGAAAAAATTTGATGGATCTTGGGATCCATATGTCCTTAATAGTTGGATCATGGACATGGAGACTTGATTTTCCTATAATAAATTTGAAAATAGAGAGAAGGTTCCCTTTGCAAAGCTTAAGTTGATAGGTTTAGCCAAAATTGTCATAATGGAAAGACAAGAGGGTCAAAACCCCATCACCAATTGGGATGGTTTGGTTCAAGCCTTGGAGGATATATTTTATCCTTCATATTATGAACATGACCTTATGGTCAAATGGTATAGGTTGCTACAAACCTATAATGTGGTCATTAAGTATTATGTCTTTCACTTCAATCGGTTAATAATATGTCTTCATGTGAAGGACCTCGTACAAGCCCTCATAATAAAATTCATGAGTGGGCTCCTTAAATATTTGTATAGGGAGTTGAAATATACTCCCTTGAAAACCTTATATGAAGCATTTAACCATGCATAGTTGGAAAAAGAAAAGCTTGTGGCATAATCTAAGGGAGCTTCTCGACCTCAACAACAACAAGAGTCAACTAAGGTGAAGATGCCTACTTCTTCTTCTACATATTCTTCTTCATCTCCTTACTATAATGGTAAAAAATCATGTAATCATTATAAAAGAAGAGGATGCAAGGAATCTGGATGCTTCATATTGAAGAACTTAATTGTAAAACCTCAACAAGAGACACCACAAAATGGTCCTCTTGAGGTTGTAGGTGAAGATAGAGAGTATGAAGAATTAAAGGGTCAATTGAACAATATGACCATCATGCATCACAAAAGTGGTCATGACAATTTGTTTATCATGAAAGCACACCTCACACACAACTATTTTATGAATTGTATTCTCGACAACAGATCGTAAACCAATTTGATTTCTAAATTCATAATTGGCCATCTCCATTTGCCCATATAACCCCATCCTTGTACATATTCAATTGGATGGAAGGATATGTGTTTAGCCTCAACAATCATAGAACATTGTATTGTGTCCTTTGCTTTGGGTATTCATTATGTGGATCGAGTTATTTGTGATGTGACTCTAATGGACTATTGTGGACTCATTCTTGTTCAACCCCATCAATACAATAAATGGGCTCAATATGATGCATATAATCAAATCTACACAATGCATCATAAGAATAAGATTTTTCTTATTCACAACCTTCTATAATCCACATTTTTGCTTTCTTCACAGTGACCACAAAAATTACCTTAGTCATTGGGCCCAAGGACATACTTGCTTCTAGAGATAAATCTACTCATAAGGAGTTTATTCCTCCTCCTTCATCTATACCTCCTCCTACTTCTCCTATTTATACTCCTCCTACATTGGAGCAACCTGATTATTTACCACCTTCACATGTTCTTGTGGTTCAATAGACTCTGTAGCTTTTGCAACATGAACTTGCTCATCGTCAATTTCATTTATCGATTGATGAGAGGGTTGTGCCAAACATTGTTTTGTAGCACTGACATCTTGAGGCATCATTAACCTTATTTTTCCAACAATGACATGGCTTCTTAGGATATGTCTTAAGCATTTGGTGACTCACCCTCCTACTATTGTAAAAGCATTTAAGTACAATGGTTCTTGAGTAGGGAGGTATGATGAGGGTATCTTATTTGTACCTAGGCTTAGTTTACTATTTTACTAGTTCCTAGGTTTATCTTGCTAATAATCAAACATGAGTCTTCATCTCACGTGGGCTTCTAGAAATCTATGTTTGGGCTTCTAGTTAAGCCTAAGTCAGTAGATAGATTTTAGTTAGATTAAATTAGTAGTTGTTAGATATTAGTTAGCACTTTCTTTTCTTACTCCTCCCAAGATTGGTTCGTAGGATTTGGGAGATTATGCATCTTGCATTTTTGGCATTGTAAATGCCTATTTATTCATAATCTAATAAACCACCACTCAGTTTGGTTTGAATCTAGTAAAATGTTGAGTAGTGTCAACTTTGGCATTGGATTAGAACTTAGCTATAAATTCTCCAATCATGAAGCTCTTCTAGGTATAGAGTTGGGCATGTTGAGGACCTTATGTCTGGAATAAGTGCTTATAGTAGTAGAGGTCGAGTCCAAGGGGGAGAGTAGTTACCTTCTAGGGATTCAAGTAGTGAGCAAGATATGTGGGTTAAGAACATGTGCTTATACTGAGAGGGGGGTGAACATTATAAGATAAAACTTTTTGCTTTTTAATCCAAATAATAGCATCAACAATATTAAAGTAGTAAACATCACACAAAGCATCACACACATGAGAGACATGATTTTACGTGGTTCACCCAATGTGGGCTACTCCATGGAGAAAATATTTCTTATAAATTTTTCTCAAATAAATTCTCTTTGGGAATCCTTTCCCTACAATGTTTATGGACCTCTATCCAAAGGAGACACCAATCCCCTTGATCAAGTTAGTGGATCTCTATCCATAGGAGACACCAATATCCTATCTCTGCTCTGGTTGGTGATCCTCTAGAAGACCTCTGCCTCCACTACCCTTAGAAAATGGAACTCTATCCACAGAAGACACCTATACTCCTTGCTTTGTTTGGATACTTCACACATCCACTTGAATAGGCTCAACCAACTCTACTCAACCAATCACTCAATGAAACAATCCTTGCTTTACAAACCCTAGTCCAAGCATATGAACACTCACTCAAAATGTTTCCAACAATGCTTATCAACCAATCTCACATAACAATGATACTCATGTTCTTTTCAAACCCTAGTTCAAGTTCTTCACACAACCAATGGCTTCAACAACAATGCTTATAAAACAAGGTTTTAACAACTCTTTATTCCAGAAAACCTTGAAGCATTAACTCAACACACTCAATAAGGAAACCCTAATCAAGTCCTTTTCACTCCAAACTTATTTTCCAGAAAACCAACCAATCAACTCAACTATGGAAGAATGTGCTCATACCTTTTTCTTGATGATGAAGGAACCTCTAAAATCTGCCACAACCACAAACACCTCTTTGCCAAGCTCAAAGGAAGGTTAGAAGATGATAAAACTCTCTCTCAAGATTACAATGCAAATATCAAACCACACATACACCTTATCACTCCATATTGAAGAAAGCATCCATCAACATATACAAAAATAATTGACCAAATACACCTTATAATCTCCCAATTAAAATAATATTCAATACCAAGAATAATGTCAATACAATCTCCTTCTCAAAATAACTCAATGGCAAGAAGTCCTCTCAACACTTTAAATCTTCAATAAACCAATGTGACACAAATACTTTATTTAAAAATAAAGCTAACTCCTTATTCCTCCAATTAACCAAAAATAATGATTAATTAAAAACCTTTTTAACTAACCCTTTTAACTCCCTAAGACCTCATGTCAAACCTTAGGCATCATAAAATATATTCAAAATTTTATTACCTTTGCCTTGGTGGGACTCGAACTCACGACATCGCCTCAACCAGCGCCCTAGCCATGGCTCCAACCACCGTGCGAGCTAGGCGCTCGCTTAGGGAGTAAAGAGCACCACGTGCTCTATAATTCTCCCCTAATGCGCCTAAGCAAAAATCATGCGCCGCTTTCCTTCGATGCTTCAAACACAACCAACAAAACAATGTTGCCATTACGAATCGATCGTAGGTCACTCCACGCCCAAGCACCTTAGCCTTTGACCACTTGCCACTAGGCCACGCTACCTAGATGGCTCTTGAATTTTGGTGCTCGTCGACTTTATCCCTTTTTCGCTGGCGCTTAAGACAAGATTCTTGTCTCCTTCGCACGAGTTCTCACAACACACGATTGCACATTTTTCTTATTCGAGCAAAAGGATATCTAAATGCCACTAAGGCATATAGTTTATATACCAATTTCCACCTTCAAACTTGAACATCGGTGCTTCGATATTTAGCTAATTAATTTATAAATTATTTAAATTCTTTAGAATTTAAATTTTATAAATTAACTTTTAAATCCCTTTGGCTTTATTAAAGCCTTCTTTGATTTTACCACTTTGTATAAATAATATTTATTTATAAAATTTAAATTCAATTTGAATTTAAATATTTTATAAAATAAATATTAAAACTTCCTTAGGCTTTTATGAAAAACCTTTTATTTTTGCTCAACCATGGTTTTAATAAAAACCCTTCTAACTTATGCTTCCACATAATATTAAAAATATTATGAAGCTCTTTTGCCTTTAACCTTTGCATTGTTCCTCTTGACCTTTTTACATCAACGGTAGCTTATTCCTTGACATCAATGACAACTTCTTTCCTTGACATCAATGACAACTTTGACTCAAAATGTCCAACAATCTCCCCCTTTGTCATTGATGGCAACCCAAATTCTTTTTACCAAAAACTTAACCTTTTCCTTGTTCTGCTCCCCCTGGGACATTGCTCCCCCTGGCTCAATGCTCTTTTCAAATCTCTCCTCTTTACTCAAATACCAAATCTCTCCCCCTTACTCAAATCTCTCCCCCTTTGACATCAATGGCAAAGGGTCACCTTTGGGGCTCGGGGCTAAGAATGAGTCTCTTAGCTTAGCCCCTCCCCCACCTCCTCTTGAGGTGGTTAGTTCTGGGGTGGGAGTCTTACTCCCAGTTTTCCTCGAAGATACTCAAAGGTTTCCTTTGAAAGTGGCTTAGTGAAAATATCTACTATCTGTTCCTTTGTAGTAACATATTCCAACCTGACCTGTTTATCTATCACCTGTTCTCTCAAAAAATGATACTTAATCGGAATGTGCTTTGTCTTGGAGTGCATCACTAGATTTTTTGAGATACTTATAGCACTTGTATTATCACATAGTATGGGAATAGGATGATCATGTTTTATCTTGAAGTCTTCTAGAGTTCACTTCATCCATAACACCTGTGTACAACTGGCTACTACTGCAATATATTCTTCTTCTGTTGTAGATAAGGATACTGAAACCTGCTTCTTACTTAGCCAAGAGACTAAAAAGTCTCCAAGAAAGAATGCTCCTCCACTTGTGCTTTTTCTATCATCAATGCTGCCAACCCAATCTGCATCTGTATATGTTGTCAGTGTGAAACTATCACTTTTGGGATACCAAAGCCCAAAATCCATAGTCCCTTTTAGATACCTAAAAATTATTTTTACCGCTGCCACATGTGTTTCCTTAGGTGTTGCCTGAAACCTTACCACTAATCCCACTGATTGTACTATGTCTGGTCTTGTAGTTGTAACATACAATAAGCTGCCAATCATAGATCTGTATAATCTCTGATCTGCCTCTGGAGATTCATCATCCTTACTCAACTTGCATCCTGTGACCATGGGGGTACTTACCGGTTTACAATATTCTAACCTGAATTTCTTTAACATTTCTTTTATATACTTGGCTTGTGAGAGAAATACCCCTTTCTCTGATTGTGAAATCTGAAGTCCAAGAAAGAAGGAAAATTCACCAAGCATAGACATCTCAAATTCATTTTGCATGTTCTTAGAAAATTCTTTACACATCTTATCATTGTTTCCCCCAAAAATGATGTCATCAACATAAACAACCACAATTAGTAGATCATTCCCTTCATTTTTGATGTATAAATTATTGTCTGCTATTCCTTTTCTGAATCCCTATTCTTGAAGATACTTATCCAATCTTGAGTACCATGCTCTCGGAGCCTGCTTTAGACCATACAATACCTTTTTCAATCTGCATACATGATCTGGTTTATCTGCTAATATGAATCCCTCTGGCTGTTCAATATAAACTTCTTCTTCTAGAACACCATTTAGAAATGCTGACTTAACATCCATCTGATATACCTTGAAGTTTTTGAAACTTGATAAGGCTAAAAACATTCTTATGGCTTCAAGCCATGCAACTGGAGCAAATGTCTCATCAAAGTCAATTCCCTCTACCCGTGCATAACCTTTGCATACTAACCTTGCTTTATTCCTGACCACCTGTCCATCTTCATTTAACTTGTTTTTGAATACCCATTTTGTGTCGATCACATTTTTGTCCTTTGGTCGTGGAACAAGTTCCCAAGTCTTGCTTTTCTCTATCTGATCTAATTCCTCATCCATTGCCTTAATCCAAAACTTATCCTCACTTGCTTGAGTGAAGTCTTTTGGCTCAATCTTAGATAGCAAAGAAAAATTTGCTTGTTGAGATGGTGTTATTATCCTTCTCCTTGTCTGTCTTTCATCTGGATTCCCAATGATTTGCTCTTTTGGATGATGCTTCTGTACATACCTGGATGGAGTTTTAGGAAGAAGTCTTTGTGTTTCTTCTTCTTCTTTATCTGATTCCTCACGAAACTCTTCTTGACAACTTCCATCTTCTTGGTACACAATTTGTTGAACTGGTTCTCTTGAATCTATCTTCTCATCAATTGTTACATTTATACTTTCCACCATAGTATGTGTTCTCTTGTTGAAGCATCTATAGGCTTTACTCCTTGAGGAATAACCAAGAAAAATTCCCTCATCACATCTTGGGTCAAACTTGCCTAAGTTTTGATCTTCTCGTCTTATGTAACACTTGCTTCCAAAAATCTTGAAGTGTTTTACAGTGGTCGGTCTTCCTTTCCAAAGCTCATATGGAGTCTTGTGATGGTTTACCCTCATTTGAGCCCTAGTGATTATGTATACTATTGTGTTGACTTCTTCTCTCCAAAATCCATCTGAGAGCTTAGACTCATTTAGCATAGCTCTAGCCATATTCTCAACAGTCCTATTTTTCCTTTCAACTACTCCATTTTGTTGAGGAGTTCTTGTTGCTGAATATTCTCTTTTGATTCCATGTTGTTCACAAAACTCTACAAATTCATTTGAAGTAAATTCTCCTCCTCTATCAGATCTCAGACACTTAATCCTTTTTCCAGTTTCATTTTCAACCAATTCCTTAAATGCTTTGAATTTTTCAAAGGCCTCTGACTTCTCTTTCAGGAAAGCTACCCAAACCATTATGGAATAATCATCTATAAATAATATAAAGTAGCTCTCACCCTGAATACTTTGTGTTCTGGTAGGACCACATAGATCAGTATGTATTAGACTCAATGGCTCAGATGACATATATCCTTTTGATTTAAATGTTGTCCTAGTTTGCTTTCCATGTTGACAGGGTGCACAGATTGTGCTTTGAGGTCTTCTTATTTTGGGTAAATATCTGACCACCTGTTTATTGCTTATGTTGACTATGTTGTCAAAATTCAAGTGACCCAATATTCTATGCCACAACCAACTCTCATATTCTTGTGATAGAAAGCACTTTTCCCCTTTGATCTCACTGAGCATGTATAAATTGTTTGGGGTTCTTCTTGCATTGGCAATGACTTTTCCAGTTTCTGATTTTCTTATCTCACATCTATCTGGATGGAAAGTAACCATATACCCTTGATCACAAAGTTGACTTATACTTAGCATATTATGTTTTAACCCTTTAACATACAACACATTTTCTATTTTTGTTTTTCCATTATCTAAACTTAGAGTTCCTCTTCCACCAATCCTTGTTGATCCATTATCACCAAAACTTACTGATCCTCTATTGGTTTCTTTTAGTACAATGAATTTATCTTTGTCTCCTGTCATGTGACTAGAGCAACCACTATCAAGATACCATTGTTCTTCTTTATCCTGAGCATGAAGGGTTGTTTGAACTAACATTGATCTAGCCTTAACATTTTCCCTTTCATCTTTCCTAGTTGTTGAAATTGTTTTTCTAGACTCAGGAAGTATCATTTTACACCATCTAGCCTTGTGCCCAAAATTATTGCATTTGTAACATATAATATCATCATCCATAAGAGGTGCAAAGTAATTGAAATTTCTATTGACATTGTTTCTTGCATGATTAATACAGTGTACAACTCTATGACCATATTTATTACAAGAGAAGCAATGACCATGGAAGAAATTATGTAACCTGTTTGGATGCCTTGGAGTTTGTGGTGGAGTATTCTTCCTCTTGTGATTAACTCTTATCCAAGGTTCTTCTTTGCTTTCCTCCTTTCTGATATCCTTTGCTTGCTTATCCTTGTTTGAAGTTTCTACTTTTTGAAGACTTGATTCCCTTTGTTATTTCTTATCCTCTACATCTTGTAGTACCTTGGTCCTTTCAACTTCATTCCTTAGATAAACAATTTTTACTTCCAATATTTCACATTATATTTCCCTTGCTCTTAACAAATATGTCATATCCTACTCAATTTTCTTTCCTTCTTCCACCTTTATCTTGAGTTCTATGAGATTTTGTAGAAGTTCCATCCTTTCTTCTTCATCTTCTTGAATTTTTTCCTTTTTTTTTTCCTTCTTTTGGAAAAATTCTTTTTTGTCAAACATAGTCTTTTATTTTTTGAAGTCATGTGTGTTATTGATGGATCCTCCTCCAAGTTGTTAGTCTTTTCATGGAGAGACCTGCTCTGATACCAATTGAATAACATGTGCTTATACTGAGAGGGGGTGAACAGTATAAGATAAAATTTTTTTCTTTTTAATCCAAATAATAGCATCAATAATATTAAAGCAGTAAACATCACACAAAGCATCACACACATGAGAGACATGATTTTACGTGGTTCACCCAATGTGGGCTACTCCACGGAGAAAATATTTCTTATAAATTTTTCTCAAATAAATTCTCTTGGGAATCCTTTCCCTACAATGTTTATGGACCTCTATCCAAAGGAGACACCAATCCCCTTGATCAAGTTAGTGGATCTCTATCCACAGGAGACACCAATCTCCTATCTCTACTCTGGTTGGTGATCCTCTAGAAGACCTCTGCCTCCACTACCCTTAGCAAATGGAACTCTATCCACAGAAGACACCTGTCCTCCCTGCTCTGGCTGGAGATCTCTATCCTCAACTCTATCACCTCCAAAGCTCTATCTCAAATCTGTACTAAACATAGTCCTTCGGTCTAGCACAAATCTATCCTCAATTTCTATCTCTGGTCTGGCACAAACCTATCCTCAAATCTGCACCAAACTCTATCCTCAAATCTGTACTCAATCTCTATCCTCAAATCTATCCACAAGTCTTCTCAAAGACTTACCTCAAATATGTTCAACAAGTCCACACTAGAACTTGTCCAATCTCATAGAAACATAAAGAGAATTGTTAGAGACTCAATATGCTCTATACTCATCACAATACTCAATCACTTTCTCAAATCAATTTAGAATATAGAATAGTTTGTTTTATGGAACTTGAACAATCACTTCACACATCCACTTGACTAGGCTCAACCAACTCTACTCAACCAATCACTCAATGAAACAATCCTTCACAAACCTTAGTCCAAGCATATGAACCCTCACTCACAATATTTCCCAACAATGCTTATCAACCAATCTCACATAACAATGATACTCATGTTCTTTTCAAACCCTAGTTCAAGTTCTTCACTTAACCAATGGCTTCAACAACAATGCTTATAAAACAAGGTTTTAACAACTCTTTATTCTAGAAAACCTTGAAGCATTAACTCAACACACTCAATAAGGAAACCCTAATCAAGTCCTTTTCACTCCAAACTTATTTTCCAGAAAACCAACCAATCAACTCAACTATGGAAGAATGTGCTCATACCTTTTTCTTGATGATGAAGGAACCTCTAAAATCTGCCACAACCACAAACACCTCTTTGCCAAGCTCAAAGGAAGGTTAGAAGATGATAAAACTCTCTCTCAATATTACAATGCAAATATCAAAACACACATACACCTTATCACTCCATCTTGAAGAAAACATCCATCAACATATACAAAAATAATTGACCAAATACACCTTATAATCTCCCAATTAAAATAATATTCAATACCAAGAATAATATCAATACAATCTCCTTTTCAAAATAACTCAATGGCAAGAAGTCCTCTCAACACTTTAAATCTTCAATAAACCAATGTGACACAAATACTTTATTCAAAAATAAAGCTAACTCCTTATTCCTCCAATTAACCAAAAATAATGATTAATTAAAAACATTTTTAACTAACCCTTTTAACTCCCTAGGACCTCATGTCAAACCTTAGGCAACATAAAATATAATCAAAATTTTATTACCTTTGCCTTGGTGGGACTCGAACTCACGACATTGCCTCAACCAGTGCCCTAGCCATGGCTCCAACCACCGTGCGAGCTAGGCGCTCGCTTAGGGATTAAAGAGCACCACGTGCTCTATAATGCTCCCCTAATGCGCCTAAGAAAAATTATGCGCCGCTTTCCTTCGATGCTTCAAACACAACCAACAAAAACAATGCTGCCACTACGAATCGATCATGGGTCACCTCACGCCCAAGCACCTTAGCCTTTGACCACTTGCCACTAGGCCACGCTGCCTAGATGGCTCTTGAATTTTGGCACTCGTCGACTTTATCCCTTTTTCGCTGGCGCTTAAGACAAGATTCTTGTCTCCTTCTTCGCACGAGTTCTCACAACACACGATTGCACATTTTTCTTATTCGAGCAAAAGGATGTCTAAATGCCACTAAGGCATATAGTTTATATACCAATTTCCACCTTCAAACTTGAACGTCGATGCTTCGATATTTAACTAATTAATTTATAAATTATTTAAATTCTTTAGAATTTAAATTTTATAAATTAACTTTTAAATCCCTTTGGCTTTATTAAAGCCTTCTTTGATTTTACCACTTTGTATAAATAATATTTATTTATAAAATTTAAATTCAATTTGAATTTAAATATTTTATAAAATAAATATTAAAACTCTCTTGGGCTTTTATGAAAAGCCTTTTATTTTTGCTCACCCATGGTTTTAATAAAAACCCTCCTAACTTATGCTTCCACATAATATTAAAAATATTATGAAGCTCTTTTGCCTTTAACCTTTGCATTGTTCCTCTTGACCTTTTTACATCAATGGTAGCTTATTCCTTGACATCAATGACAACTTCGTTCCTTGACATCAATGACAACTTTGACTCAAAATGTCCAACAATCTCCCCCTTTGTCATTGATGGCAACCCAAATTCTTTTTACCAAAAAATTAACCTTTTCTTTGTTCTTCTCCCCTTGGGACATTGCTCCCCCTGGCTCAATGCTCTTTTCAAATCTCTCCTCTTTACTCAAATACCAAATCTCTCCCCCTTACTCAAATATCTCCCCCTTTGACATCAATGGCAAAGGGTCACCTTTGGGGCTCGGGGCTAAGAATGAGTCTCTTAGCTTAGCCCCTCCCCCACCTCCTCTTGAGGTGGTTAATTCTAGGGTGGGAGTCTTACTCCCAGTTTTCCTCGAAGATACTCAAAGGTTTCCTTTGAAAGTGGCTTAGTGAAAATATCTGCTATCTGTTCCTTTGTAGTAACATATTCCAACCTGACCTGTTTATCTGTCACCTGTTCTCTCAAAAAATGATACTTAATCGGAATGTGCTTTGTCCTGGAGTGCATCACTAGATTTTTTGAGATACTTATAGCACTTGTATTATCACATAGTATGGGAATAGGATGATCATGTTTTATCTTGAAGTCTTCTAGAGTTCGCTTCATCCATAACACCTGTGTACAACTGGCTACTTCTGCAATATATTCTGCTTCTTCTATAGATAAGGATACTGAAACCTACTTCTTACTTAGCCAAGAGACTAAAAAGTCTCCAAGAAAGAATGCTCCTCCACTTGTGCTTTTTCTATCATCAATGCTGCCAACCCAATCTGCATCTGTATATGCTATCAGTGTGAAACTATCACTTTTGGGATACCAAATCCCAAAATCCATAGTCCCTTTTAGATACCTAAAAATTATTTTTACCACTACCACATGTGTTTCCTTAGGTGTTGCCTGAAACCTTGCCACTAATCCCACTAACTGTACTATGTCTGGTCTTATAGCTGTAACATACAATAAGCTGCCAATCATAGATCTGTATAATCTTTGATCTGCCTCTGGAGATTCATCATCCTTACTCAACTTGCATCCTGTGACCATGGGGGTACTTATCAGTTTACAATATTCTAACCTAAATTTCTTTAACATTTCTTTTATATACTTGGCTTGTGAGAGAAATACCCCTTTCTCTGATTGTGAAATCTGAAGTCCAAGAAAGAAGGACAATTCACCAAGCATAGACATCTCAAATTCATTTTGCATGTTCTTAGAAAATTCTTTACACATCTTATCATTGTTTCCCCCAAAAATGATGTCATCAACATAAACAACCACAATTAGTAGATCATTCCCTTCATTTTTTATGTATAAATTATTGTCTGCTATTCCTTTTCTAAATCCCTATTCCTGAAGATACTTATCCAATCTTGAGTACCATGCTATGGGAGCTTGCTTTAGACCATACAATACCTTTTTCAATCTGCATACATGATCTGGTTTATCTGCTAATATGAATCCCTCTGGTTGTTCAATATAAACTTCTTCTTCTAGAACACCATTTAGAAATGTTGACTTAACATCCATCTGATATACCTTGAAGTTTTTGAAACTTGAGAAGGCTAAAAACATTCTTATGGCTTCAATCCATGCAACTGGAGCAAATGTCTCATCAAATTCAATTCCCTCTACCTGTGCATAACCTTTGCATACTAACCTTGCTTTATTCCTGACCACCTGTCCATCTTCATTTAACTTGTTTTTGAATACCCATTTTGTGTCGATCACATTTTTGTCCTTTGGTCGTGGAACAAGTTCCCAAGTCTTGCTTTTCTCTATCTGATCTAATTCCTCATCCATTGCCTTAATCCAAAACTTATCCTCACTTGCCTGAGTGAAGTCTTTTGGCTCAATCTTAGATAGCAAAGAAAAATTTGCTTGTTGAGATGGTGTTATTATCCTTCTCCTTGTCTATCTTTCATCTGGATTCCCAATGATTTGCTCTTTTGGATGATGCTTCTGTACATACCTGGATGGAGTTTTAGGAAGAAGGTCTTTGTGTTTCTTCTTCTTCTTTATCTGATTCCTCACGAAACTCTTCTTGACAACTTCCATCTTCTTGATACACAATTTGTTGAACTGGTTCTCTTGAATCTATCTTCTCATCAATTGTTACATTTATACTTTCCACCATAGTACGTGTTCTCTTGTTGAAGCATCTATAGGCTTTACTCCTTGAGGAATAACCAAGAAAAATTCCCTCATCACATCTTGGGTCAAACTTGCCTAAGTTTTGATCTTCTCGTCTTATGTAACACTTGCTTCCAAAAATCTTGAAGTGTTTTATAGTGGTCGGTCTTCCTTTCCAAAGCTCATATGGAGTCTTGTGATGGTTTACCCTCATTTGAGCCCTAGTGATTATGTATACTACTATGTTGACTGCTTCTCTCCAAAATCCATCTGAGAGCTTAGACTCATTTAGCATAGCTCTAGCCATATTCTCAATAGTCATATTTTTCCTTTCAACTACTCCATTTTGTTGAGGAGTTCTTGTTGCTGAATATTCTCTTTTGATTCCATGCTATTCACAAAACTCTATAAATTCATTTGAAGTAAATTCTCCTCCTCTATCAGATCTCAGACACTTAATCCTTTTTCTAGTTTCATTTTCAACCAATTCCTTAAATTCTTTGAATTTTTCAAAGGCCTCTGACTTCTCTTTCAGGAAAGCTACCCAAACCATTATGGAATAATCATCTATAAACAATATAAAGTAGCTCTCACCTTGAATACTTTGAGTAGTCACATCTGGTCCCATATGCCCTCTTGCTAAGCCTGTGTGAGCCTCTTTCAATACTGCTTTGACTTCTTCTTCCATCACACATCTTCATAAGATACCATCACTTCCCATGTTATACAATAATCCTACTATTATTTGGAAAGGTGTTAACTTCATTATTACTTTATTTTTCTCAATTGTCATCATTTATTATGGAAAATATCCTGTGGATAGATATTGGCCAACCAGCTTGTACCATGATGGAACAAAATTGATGGCAAATAATTGTGCATCTGGAAATTCATAAGGAGCTCCTGTTCCCACATGTTCCCCTGATCATATCTAAGACAAATGATCTACAATCACGTGCTTCTTACCAGGCCTCACCACTACTCTGAATACGAAATCCTAAAGGGTGACGAGCCACCTACTGACTTGTCCTTGTATCATCGACTTATTTATCAAGTACAAGAGGGATTGATGATCAACATAGAAGGCAAAGGTATTTGCCAATAGGTAATGCCTAAACTTTTGAATTGCATATGCCATTCCCAAAGCTTCTCTTTATGTTTTACTATAATTTCTCTCTGGCCTTGACAAAAGATGACTAGCAAATAAAATGGACTGGTCTAGCCTAAACTGCCCTTCTTGTGCTAAACCACATCCAATTGCAAAATTTGAAGCATCAATATAGATATAGAATTCCTTATCCCAGTTTGGGAACATAAAAATCAGACTACTCACAAGCTTAGCCTTTAGCTCCTCGAAGGCTCTTTGGTGCTCCTCTGTCCATCTGAAAGGAACATTATTTTTCATCAAGGAATCCAATGGATATGATACATGTGCATAATGCCTGATAAAACTTTGATAGCAACCCGTCGATCCAAGGAAGGTTTTAAGTGAACTCACATCAAATGGTTCTTCCATGTACAATATCACATGGATCTTATCAACATCTGTCTTCAATCCTTCACTGCACATAATATGTCCCAATAATTTCCCATATAGTACCATCAAATAGCATTTCCCTGGATTTAATGATATATGTGCATTTTTACACCTACTCATACATTCAATGAGGATAGGAAGATGCTCCTTGATCTTACCATAAATGGACCAATCATCCAAAAAAGCTTTAAAATTCCCAATTTTCAATTGATCAAATATATACAGTATGATACACTAAAATGTAGCTAGGGAATTACAGAGCTCAAATAGAATTCGGTTGTATGCATAGATGCCATTATCCACAATAAATGTGGTCTTCAACTTATCCTCCTTAGCTATACTAATTTGATTATATCTCGATAACCCATCCAAGAATGAATAAATATCATGTCCTGTGACTTCTTCCAAGATAGAATATGTGAAGGAAATAGGGAATGGATCTTTAATAGTTACGATGTTTAGAATCCTAAAGTCCACACATATTCTAATCTTGTCTAATTCCTTCTTCAAGGTTATCACTATAGATGAGACCCATTCACTGGTTGTCACTCTAAAGATGATTCCTACTTCCAGCATCTTTTCTATATCTGCATTCACTAATGCAACATACTTTGGGTTCATTCTATATGGTCTCATTCTTACAGGTTGAGTTCCAAGCATTAGCGTAATATTGTAGAAACACAATTCTGGTGGTACTCCTTTCAGGTCTTTATATGTCCATGCAAAGGCATTCTTATATTCCAAAAATATATTGAAAGTCGCTGCTTTTAGTACAGGATTCCAATCATCGCTACAGTGAATCATCCTAGGTTCCTCCTCCATTCCTCGATTGATGTCCACTATCTGAGGTCCTTCATATTTGACATTTCTTGGTTCACTTATTGATTTCTCTACATTCTTTGGGTGTGCCAACCTTGTATCAATCTCTGCATCTCCTACTATATATTCTACAAAACTTTTTGGAAATATTCATTTCTCTTCTGCTTCCTTCTTAGGTTCTTGGCTAAATTTTGATTTGTATTGTTTTCCTTGATCTCCTCTGACTCAATACAGAGATAGTTGGGCTGAAAAATTTTGTACTCCTCTATTTTCCAATGAAGAAGTCCACTATCAGATCTGGCTTCATATTCACTACATTCATTTAGGTACAACATTCCTTCTCCATTAAGTTTGTGCCCTTCATCTCTTGAGGAATTTTCTAATTCATCTATCGTGGCTACATCCTCACTAACTTTATGATTAGCTAGATTAATCATATATTTATGCTGCCATTTCTTAAAAGTGGTCTAATTATTTCCATAGTTGTGATTAACTTTGGCTAATCATAGCCAACCTCTCCCCAAGAGATAATTGTATGCAAGTTTCTACATTGTAATAATAATGAAATCTAATACAAAATCTTGGTCAGGTATCACCACTTGCTGTGCTATCAAGACTCCCTTTGTCTCGATGCCATTCTTGTCAGAACTATATAATCGGAAGCTCAGTGCCCATAGGGATGGAGCGCCTAGTTCTAGCCATGTTATTTCAGGTGGCACATTGACACTGGATCCTCCGTCCACAATTACTTGTGTCAATTTGTGCCCTAGGATCTCCATATGAACTAATACGGGTTTCTTTCCCACATCAATCATTAATATAGTTGGATCCATGAATTGATCCTTTCGCTCCTTCTCCTGAATCAGTTGAATCTACACTTCCATCACCTTATGCGATTGTATTTCTTCCACCATTGTTTTCTACAATGTTGGAATAGCTTCCAACATATTTGATACTTTAATTTCTACTATGGTATCCAAAACCCGTGCTACCATATTTTGCACAACTATATCCTAATCTGATGGTTTTATAAGTTCCTTATCGGTTGTTGACTCCACTTGTTTAGTCTTCTCAGATTCTTCTTGCAATATTTTCTTTGCTACTTGCCAACACTACTTTTCCTTTGTTGGCTCTAGATACTTATCCTTCTTAGCTTAATTCCTTGTCATGGCTAAAACTTCTTGGATTTCCTCCTTAACTTGAGGAACCTTAATGTATAGATAATTGACATTCTACGGGTTACTTTAACTCGCATTTTTTGGGCAATTTTCTTCTTTGTGGTTCCTCAGACCACACCATCTACAAATATGTGTAGTGCTTACTTGCAATGTTTTCTACCTCTGAGGTGAAGGATAATTTTTTGCAAAATACCCCCATTCCTAGCAATTGCGACACTGTATGATCGATATTCCTTTTGAATCATACTGCAAATGACTTTGCCCTCCTTGTAAATTGCCTTGGTTCAGTCTTCCACCTCATCTGATGTTTCTATAAGTGCCACTTGTTGCTTGTTTCCCACTTCCTTGGGACTTCGGTTTTCATTCCTGCTCTTGGATTGACAATACTTGTGGATGTATTCTTGTATTATATAAATATAGCATTACCTCATGTCCCATCACATTACAAATGTGGCAATAGTTGTTCCTTGGACACTTCACATTTGTATGACCTTGTGTATTGCATTTTGTGCACCAAATGTCATTCCTATCAAGTTTGATCTTTTGTTCTTTTATAATTTTATCAAACTCTTGATGAAAGGATACGATTGTCCTTTATATAGTGTCATCTTCTCCATTGTATGAATCATTAGACTTGGGGTGAGACAAAATTCTTGTATATTTCTATTTTGATTCGCTCTCAAAATTCTTTGCATGCTTCACTACTTCTTCATATGTTTTTGATGGTACTACCTTCATATTTTTCTTATAATTTGGAAGCAATCCATCTACAAACCACCACGTTACTAGAACATATGCCAAAGGCATCTGCATCTTATCAAATAATTATTGTAGTCTGTGGTTATAATATTTTACATCTTCATCAGATTTTTTATTTGTCATGCAAAGTTCTGTAATGATGTCTCCACCATCCTTCAAAGGTCAAAATTCTTCAATGAAATTCTCCTTTATCTGGTTCTAAGTCTGAAAATATGTGGTATTTTCTCTCTTCAGGTACCAATCAATTGCAAATACTCTCAAGGTAGTAGGAAATAAAGTTACCTAATCATATGGTTTATCCACACCATTTTCTCTCCAAATGGTTATGCAAGTTCCTATGTGCCTTATGGGATCTTCCTTAACCTCAGCTAAAAATGGTGGACATCTATGTTTGGATGCCTTGTTAGCCATCTTCGGAGAGTCATCACTATCACTTGAGGTATCTCATGGAATCTCTGACTAATTCCTATTTGGGGGTGTCTTACTCCCATTGCCATAAAAAGTTTCAATTCGATGTATCTTATTCTATCCTGCCACTCGGTGATAAAACTCTCATGTGTCTTCACTTCATGACCTCCTTTGCTTATGTGAGGGAGATGGTCTTGGTATTTCTTCCTGAGACCTCATTTCCTATTGCTCTGGTGCTTGACTCCCATCCTCTTCAGTCCCTTGAAACCCTTCTATAAATTTCTCAAGTGTCACCATCTACTCTCCATCCTCTTGCACTTTTTTTGTATCAACCGTTGCCTCTATGCTTGGAAGTTCTATTTCCTCATATTTTGTCTCTATCAATAATGCCTCAAAGTCTCCTTCTTCGGATGTCCAAACTTACTCTATTTTTGGTTCTTGAGTACTACAATATGAGTTAATTGTGTTTTCTCTCTAAGAAATCCTTATACTTATTCTTACTAGAATTTTCTCTTGTACTTCCTATCTCCTATAGCTTCGTGCACTGGTGTACGTCATTCACCTCTATTTTTGTAGTATTCACAGTTTGTCAATTTGACCTATTTTAACAAAAATGGCAGATTCAATAAGGCAATGGTGCCAAATGTAGCACAAGGGTGTAGTATTCCTAGTGGGGAGGTGATTTTATAAGGCTTGTAATGATCAATATGCAATGTCCCACTCAATTGCCAAATTGTACAACCGTACGGTCCTTCAAACTACCCTTTTATGCCTAATGAACAACTTGTACGAAAGTCAAATGTACACACTGTACGATTCTAAATCATATAGCGGTAAGTTTTGTATTATTTTATAATTAGCCAAACTAACAGACTCAATTTTGGAGGTCATCATACATAGTTTTGTAATCGTTCAAGTTGATTCCCTTAAACTACCAAATCGGGAAGTTTTCTTTGTATGATTTGTACGAACTCTAGTGTACAATTTGTATGAAATAAAGGTACAAATAGAGGCCAAATCAGATACTCTATTGGACTAATATCTCTCAGGTATGTTTTGTAAAGGTTTAATATTCCAATTAATCCATCTTCAACAATATGCAAAACATCTAAATGGGACTTGTGAGAGATTCACTTCCACTGGCTATGTTCAAAAATCATACAGTAGGGTTCATGACATCTTCCTAATTACTTTCATGCTCACATATAATTCCTCAATCTCCACCAATGCTAGATTATTACAATATGTTGCAACAATGCATAAAACTAACCCAAACATTCACCAGAAAAGACATACACCAAGATTCAACCATAAATCCTCATCCATCATTTCCAAGATCGTACATAACCTATAAAAAATGTATTTATATTCTATAATTTCATCAATGCAATTATAACATGGTTTTTCTATCAATCTACTACAATAACTCATAGGTTAACAAACTATCTCCTTGGATTATAACCAGTAAATACTCAATATATTTCTACCAGCAACCAGACCTATGAATTTGAAAATGGGGCCTTATATAACATTGCCCAGGCTATTAAAAAGTGGTTCCTAAGGAAATTAGTTATTTAAAACTACCCATACATAATAGAATGCATAAATTTATACTTTTACTAAGTCTAAAACATTAATTAGAAAACTTATGCGCCATTTCATCTCAAAATTACATTTCCCATGCATTTCATTTCATTTCAGTGCACCTTGTACGGTTTGCCCTTGCATTGTACATTTTTATTTCCTAGTTGTACGATTTTCCCCTACCTATACAGTTTAAAAAACTTGGGTAAACTATCAAAACTATCAAAATTGAGCAAATCCCTTGATCACTTTCTCTTCTTCTAGGAGGAGGATATGTTGCCTACACTAGTTAGCATCACCACCTGGATGTCCATTATCCCTTTTCAGGATTAGGATATGCATAGGTTTCGTGTTAAGCTTTGACCACTCACTAGTTCAGTCAATCAAATGTCACCTCTAGCTGATATGTTTACACACTTCTTATAGTTATTTAGGCAGGTTCAACTTCTCTCATGGACCATTCACACGGGTTACACGTTAAACAAGTTTTGAGTCTAGGGAATATAACACCTTACATAGATATCACCATTTAGTGAACAATTTTCCCTTGCTCGTCCTATCACTTGCATGGTCAACATACAACCTAGGGATAAACAAAGGGATAAAAATAAGCAAGAATAAAAAAAATGGGTAGAAAACAAAAGCCAATGCCCATACAAAAAAATAAAAAAAATAAGAAGAGAATATAAAAAAAGAGCACCACAAAACATACACAAGAAATAAACGAGGGGTAGAAAAAAAAAAGGAAAAGCCTCTAGATATCACCATTATTACGCTTCATCGCCTTTGGTCCTTAGGCTCAACATAACATCATGGGATGATTTCCATCGCTAGCAATAGGCTCCAAGAGCCTGCCTACTAGTGGAATAGTCTTACAAGTGGTAATATATCTATCACATTAGCAACCTTATTTTGTATAGATTACTGTTCAGTTATGGATGAGCTAGCTAGTTCGACCATGTATACAATGGGTTAATCCTACCTACCTCAAAATGGATAAATGAACCTCACTCATTTACACATAATTCAATGATAGACTTTGAACCGGTCAGATTAGTTATGATTTGTCACAAATACTTGCACAGTTTTGGGTCTGAGATTTGATTACCAAAACTATGTTGGTGAAAGTAATTACATATGCCTTATACCATCCTACATCCCTGAGATCATGGAATGGATCACATTCACATAGGTACATGCAACGATACAAGTGATTCCTTTATGCATTTTAGTCCTCTCATACATGCATCTATGCATCTATGTTACGTAGAGTCATCAAACATCACATCATTATATTTATCTTACATGCATTCTCACATTGCATCATCACATCTATGTTACACACATTTACTACGAATTTCATTCACATCACATTGCATTACATTTAACATACAATCCTTCACATCATTCTACAGTATATCTATACTACAGTATGATCATGCATCTATACCCTACCACATATGTATATCCATGCATTGTATATTTACTCACACATTACACTATGCTATCTACACAAACACAATTCAAACACATTCAAATCAACATCATAACACATGTATATATAATAACAAAAACCAAAAGGTATATATATGTAGTCCATAAAAAATACTCGTAGGCTACAACCTAGGACCATGCCCACCATACATCATCCAAAACTACCCACAGGCTACAATGGTAATAAACCTAACTAACACTAGGAGCCTCTCCACTCCCTTCATGTCTCACCCTCATTGGTGCTATCCCACATTCCACTATAGCTCTACTAAAATTTAACCTCACTCTTGATCCTTGAACCCCTCCAGGAAACAACATCATCCCCAAACCAAAAGCCACATCACCATTCAGTGCCACATATCGTACCTTAGTCCTTGTGCCTCTCTGACCAACTGATGTTGTGTTTTGATGACTAAATTGAGACTATATCCGTACTCATGACTATGTCCCAAACTATGACACCACTTAGTCATAATTAGGGAGCGATATCCCTTGCATCCCCAGAGAATAATCATAAGTTTCCTGTCTTGCTACCTCCGTAGTCAGTAGCCCTCTTCCAAAACCACTTCTACTTCACAACCTATAAATCTCTAAACTTAGAGCAACCACATTAGTTGGAACCTCCTACCACCTGGGCTCCCTTAACCCCCTATTGTACCTGTTATTGTCTTACCATATTATCCTATAGCTCCACAATATTTGCATCTTAAGATGACACTATAGATCGATCCCTCTGTGCCTCTACCTTCAGCTACTCCATATCCTCTGCCATCTTAGCACATCTATCCTCAAAGACCTTATGAGCAGTCTCACTAGTAGTCTCCAAGACTATCAAAATCTCCTATAAATCTATCACCTCTACCTCTCACCCTCGTGGAGCTCTCTCTCTAACTAACGTACTTGATTGCATAATAATAATACCTCCTCCTCTACCTCTTGCATCTCCTACTGCTTGATGGGAATATCCTCCATCCTATTAAAGAAACCCATCTCCATAGTGTCATCAAAGCCACCCATAGCCATACCCTCACCTACCTCCTTCATGGCTACTCTCTCCTCCATAGGCTGTGCTCCACCACTCACAAGAACCTCCTCCACTCTCTCTACAGATGAACTTGAGGTGCCACCCAAGCATCACCTAGATCATCATAAAGGTAACTCTGTCTCACTACCAGATCTATCCTATGACCTAGCCTGAGTACCTCTCACTACCCTACCCCATACTATAGGTAATCCACAACCAGGTGATCCCATCGGTCAACTACATCAACACCTGGCTTCTAGCTCTACATCACCCACCAGGCATCAAACTCTGGTGTCATACCTACATTACCCACATTTAGGATCACCATCGGTGTATCCCTCTCACTGGTCCATGGTAAAACTATAGGTGGTTTCCCTTATCACCCCATCGTCTATAGTATACAATAGGTAACTCTAGAATATCTTGTCGTAATCCAAACTGTCGCATGACTCAACCAAACTGAAATAACTTGGTCTATCGAGTATATCATCCCACCAACCACCTCCCTTGATGAATGGCTCATAGTTGCTCATCATCCTTCTCCTATGTCACCCCACCTATCCATGACCTCCACCAAATTGCACCAGGCACCAACCTACCAAACTCCGTCTTCCAAAATAGAGGATCACCATCATGTGGCCTCTTAATGCCCTTCTCCTCATCAGTACTCCATCTCATAGCATAAGGCAAATGCGTTTGTCCCTCAACATGATCATTATAGGGCAATAATGATGGTCCCTCAATGGCTATATGCTCCTATGCCATACATGTAACAAAGGAGTCCAACTCAATTCATTTCACCCAACATGCACCACATCGTGCAACTCCCTGTATAGTTGGGCTAACAATGCAGACACCCATGCAAACACAACACTGCGCTCCACCATATCGCTCACCACATCCAACATATTCTAGGTAAACAATACCCTGGAAGTGTCAGGCAATGCATAAGTGGAGATGATCATCCTCACCACACATTGGCTCTTAGATAACATCTTATTGTAGCATAGTAGCTCATAATCCATATTATTTATATCCACTTCTCTCCATCCATCACAACTTCCTTGCTATCATCTAGTGTTGCCCTCACTGGCACACGCTTGATAGGTAACTTATATATCCTATAAACATATTTCAAGGTGATCGTCATCTCACCCATAGAAAAATGAAAAGTGTTATGATATGCATCCCATATCTCACATAAAGTAGATATGTATGCCTGGTTGGCATGAATGCTCTTACATTCCCACACACCTCTAAACCATACTGCGTCCAACCACTCCTCATCATCCTTATTCTTCATGAGTTTATCCAATTCACATTTCATTGTGTAAACACAATGATGTGGCTCGATCATTTTCACTTGTTCATACACAAAAAAAAACAACAAAAACTCACATCAGTTTAATACACAATCCTCCAATTAAATAAAATTCAATTTTATTTAAACACATTTCACACAAATTAATTTATTTTAATTTGCCATGCACTTCGAGACATAAAACATGCACAATCCACATATCATGACAAATCAAAAACATAGTCACATATTTGGATACCCATTTTGCCATTTCATGGTAAAAGTTCAAATAGATGCAAAAAATAGTACATATTTGGCTCCCAACAGCCAAATTTATAATTATCCACATACTCACTATGGCACGAAATTCAAAATCACGTCAATCCGTCAGACATACAAAAACAAAATATATTTTTAAACACCCATTTGCCCACTTCACGATGAAACTGTTGACAAGTTTCAAAAATAGTATAAAAATACACACACACAAAGTTCGAGGTTAAAGTCACCACAAACCCACCAAAACAGTGCACATGCTAAATCACACAACATCAAAAACACAGTCACATTTGGCCACTTCATAGTGAAAGTTCAAACAAAAATAAAAAACAGTTAATATCGGGCTCCCAAAAACCAATTTTAAATTCAACCCTATCTACATCATGGCACGTAAATCAAAAATACGCCAAATGCAATCACACACCAAAACAACATACATTTTTGAATACCCATTTCACCCTTCTATGATGAAAGTGTCAACGGTTTCCAAAAATAGTATACCCACAGTGGAAAACTTAATAGTCAAAGTTTTGTCATTTACATCCTAATGACTCACATTCAGATAACACACCAAACGAGGATAAAAAATACAATCGTACAATCAAATACCCATTTCCTACTTTTATGAACAAAATTCAACCACATTTCAAAAACAGTGCACCATCGCTCCAAAAACGGAAAGTCAAACTACGAGACTATCCTACCTATCACCAATCAAACTACAATAAAAACTGGTCAAACCTAAAAAGCGATCACACTTTTGGATACCCATTAAGCATGTTTAACACTTTGTATTCCAATTTTAATTAAAATTTACCTAAATTTTAAAAAATAACATGAAAACCTCCCCATTATTTAATGCTTTTTGAGAAATAAAATTATAAAATAAATACAATAAAGAGCACTTATCGGTGGGTCTACACATCGAGTGCTAGTGCTAGTGCATCCTCTCATCATCCTGATGCTCAAACCAATCAATTATAAGCGCTCCACGTTGCCAACTGTCACTCGCTCCTCACTCTCTAAGTTGCCACCATCAAAATGACCCCCCACTCTTCCAAAAAGGTTTAAATACACCTAAAAACCCTAATTAGGTCTAATTCACCCCTTGACCTACGAATTAGACCTAATTCACCCCTCAACCTATGAATTAGACCAATTTGCCCCTTGACCTGCGAATCCAGATCCAATTCACCCCTCAGCCTATGAATTGAGCCTAGAAGCCCCAAAAACACTAATCTTTGATTCCAAACCCTAGGAAATCTGCCCCTTTTCCTACCCATCTAATTTTTCATCACTACTATCATGCATTTTTCTTCTATCAACCAATTCATCACCACATCATCACATTCCATTCACCTCATTGTTGATTCCTTGTTTGAGGGGGTATTCATATCCAAAATTTAGCTTTGCATGCAACCAAACAACCAAACATCCAAAACACAAATATCGCATCTATCTACAATTTTTTTTGTTGAATATTATCTTATGATAATAATCTCAATCCCAACCAGATATTTTTTAGATCACGAGATTTATGCATAACAATGGAGAGGTCACTCTGGCATTCATGATACACAATGAATGACACGTTTGACTAACCCAACGTAACATTTGGAGATGTCACTTTGGCATTCATGATACATAATGAATGCCACGTTTGAATAATTCATATATTAACTAGCTCAAATGGTTTGACAATTGCCACCATGCATTCATCAATCAATCAATAGCAAAAATTTGAATATGCATTTGTTATATTCATACTTTGGACCATCTTGCATTGGTTGCAAAAGCAAAGTAGTCAAAAGTTGCCCCCATAAGCATCCGGTATGACATCGAGACATGTCATACAAACTCAGCAAAATAATCGCGTTGCATCCATAATCATCAATTTCCATTCATCGACATTGTTTTTCATTTTCTTTTCTTTCTTTCTCTCTTCTTCTCCTTGGATTCCCAGTCAATGTTGTATGGTCACACTTCGAGCGACTACATGCCTTTTTAGATTCCATTCTCTTCTCTTATCTCCCTGGATCCCTGATCAATGTTGTATGGTAACGCTTCGAGTGACTACATACATTTTTTTGGATTCCATTCTCTTTATTTCCCTTATCCCCTACACATAGCTTCAATTTTTTGTATTAAACTATGTTTCACACAGTATAGTACAAAAAGGGGTAAAATGTAGATACATAAAAGTCACACATAGCTACCTCTACGTACTTGTAGATCCTTTTGAACACTTGTAGGTTTACATAGGCCATATTAGACACCTCTAGGCTATTATAGACCGCATAGACTATTGTATATCCCTCTAGACCTGCGTAGACTATTGTAGACATGCGTAGACTATTAGCATAGGTATATGTTTTATTACATTACATATCTTTCATTAGCCGCTCTTCTACTGGGGTAGTTAATTAGGTTGGTTGGTTGAATGAACCAAACCAAATTAACCTTTTGTATATATATTACACTGAATACAAGATGCAGATTAATTCACGTTTCTTTACATGGTATCAAAGCTAGGCGGTGGGAGAACAACGTAGAGGACGCAGCGCAGGCCGGAAGAGAAGGGCGTAGTCCAACACGAGTATGCTTCCCCAAGTGTATGCATGCTTCTCTAGACTGGATAGAGGATATCCTAAAATTACTTACTGATGCAGGTCAGACTAATATATCCTAACATAGATTGATGCACACTCAAACTCTATCGATGCAGACTGCATGCACTCCAAGAAGTTTGATGTGGTAAGGTTGACGTGGCATGGAAGGCTGACCTGGAGGCATGAATATCAAGGACTGGTTGGCTGACTCATTGCTGATGTGGTGGTTTATTGGCCTGTGCTGACTGGGTATAGAAAGTGACACGTAGTGATTGACTGGGCATAGGAAGTGACACATGGTGGCAGTTGGAAGCTTCTTTGTCGAACACGTGGTGGTAATTTTATTTTCTTCAGCAAGTGTAGCAAAAAATTAGATGAAGCAGATTTCTCGAAGGCAATCAATGCACTTAATGTGCTTTCTAATTTTTAAAGCAGAGCATACATCGCAGTATGCACGATGTGGGACTAAACGTCGCAATTTATTTTCTCTTTGCTGTGCCACGAAGACATCTTTAAAATGCAGATCATGACCTTTTATTCCCAACCGTCCAGTAGGTGAGTTGATAGCTTTGTCATGGTGGAATATTTGCCCAGTGCCCAGTTAAGGGATCGAGTCTCGTGGGAGTCCAAGCTTTCACTATTTTTTGTCATCAACGGTGCTTTAAAGGATAGCAAGGTATTTTTTTACTTTTCTATAGTTTGTTTTGCAAATATTAATGATTTTTTTGGAGGGATAAAGGCTTCCCATAAGTTTTTTTTGCATACAAACATACTCTAAATCCTTTACAAACCAAACCCAAGAATACAATTAAAAACAAAAACCAAAAACAAAATCTTTGTAAACTCAAATTTATTATTTTTTGCTTCTTTAGAGCAATTTTTTTTCCATGGAGGGATAAGGTTATTATTTTACACTTTCAAAGGGTCTATGTTTTTTCTTTCATCCTAGTTTATTTTGCAACATCAAGGGGGGATCACAAGCATTCTTTTTGAAAAATTCTATGACAAAGGGGGGAATAAAAATTGTTGATTTCAAAAGCATTTGTGGAAGTGAATATCTTCATTGTAAAACTGAGATTGTAATAGGTGCATTTTCTATGGAAACGACACCTAGAGTGTTTAAAATTTTGTGGGCACTTGTGATTGTTTTTGCATTTAAATTTCCTATTTTCTTGCATTTTAATCATAAAGTAAAATATACAAAGCAAATAAAAGACCCCAAATTTTTACACCTATTTGTACAATTTATTGTACAACAATGTTTGATATATACGGTACCTCTCATCCACACTTATAGGTTATGTTTTCATGCTTGGACTACTGTATCTAACACCTAATATAGATACAACAATGATGTCTGAGCTTATTCTCTATTAATCATCGGGGAGAAACAAGGCAAACCAGTTATGA
This sequence comes from Wollemia nobilis, assembly GCA_028583015.1. NCBI lineage: Eukaryota > Viridiplantae > Streptophyta > Pinopsida > Araucariales > Araucariaceae > Wollemia > Wollemia nobilis. Next base: position 1,473,495 of record JAQPPZ010001113.1, on the reverse strand, counting down.
TATTCAAACTAGTTCTGATATTCACTCCATTTATACCCTAATTGTTATTGTTGTTAGACGTAAATCCTGACGAAGTACTTTCCAAAGTGTTTAGGGGAAGTTATACCTCATGCATGAGGAAATAACTTCTATAGTAGGTGTCATAAACAAAATTATTCCCTTTTAGTACTGCCTATGTTCCACGTATCATTTTGATATCATGTACTTATAGTCTCCCTCACGTAAGGGCGGGTATATAGAGAGGTTCAATATAAAGACCTAGTAGGTATAAAGAAAGGGGGACCATTTGGTGTTATAAGGAACCTTCACAATGGCCACTGTTCACAAATATCTATCAAATTCATAGTTGCTAAAAGGTTCTAACTTTGCACCATGGAAGACAAAGATGAGAGCTATATTTTAGGTTGAAGATTTGTGGGATGTAGTGATTGGCACTACAAAATGACCTGGAACAACATGGTCAGATCAAGAGGCATTTGATAAAAATGATAGAAGATATCTCATGTTTATTTTGCTTGCTACTACAGATGAGGTACGACCTCATATCTGTAATGCTAAAACTATTAAGGAAGCTTGGGATGCTTTGATTACCATTTATGAAGGTAAGAATCGATGCACTATTCTAAACCTTCAAACTCAACTACATACACTCAGTATGAAATTTGGTAAGACAATTGACCTATTCCTATGTAGAGTGGTAGAATTGAAAGTCAAATGAAATACTATGGGAGAGACAGTGAGATACTCTCCTGACCTTAGTCATCTTGAGATATTTTATAGAATCCTATAAAGTGTTGATCATCTCTCTTAATGTATATGGTAGACAAGTTTCATTTGTGGAATTGATGAATTTACTTCAAACTGAGGAGGCAAATTAGTTTCAAAAAGATGAAGTGCCATATAATACATTCTACACCAAACAAGGGGGTAAGAAACAAGGTAATTTTTAAAAGGGAGGATCTTAATAAAAAGGAAAAGGGAAACAACATCAATAGAAAGACAAAAAATATTAAAAAAATTATGATATGAATAATCATGACACCAATAGGTGTTGGTTTAAGAACAAACAACAGAATGACCAAGATCAAAAGAAGAAGAGTAAAGAGAAATACAAACCATAGAAGAAGCATAAGAAACCCAAGGGAAATGTTGCTTATGCTAAATAAAACTCAAAATAATATTCTTCCAAATTAAACTCAGACTCAGATTTTGCAAAATCAAACTCAAACTCATATTTTGAGCGATAACACAAGGTGCTCATGAATCACACTTCATCCTAGTAGAAATATGCAGTGTGGTATATTGATTATGGTGCCAGTAAACACATGACTAGTGATAGATTGTAGTTTGAGACATTTGAGTAAAATGAAGGTAAGCCAGTAATAATTTTTGACAATTAGAACTACCAATTGTAGGGTGAAGGCGATGTTTCTGTTACTCTTCCAGATGGAAAATGTCAGATTGAGAAGGTGCTCTATGTTCTTGGATTGGCTAACAATTTGTTGTCAGTCCCTTAGATCTTGGATAGAGAAATGGAAGTTGTTTTTCATGTTGAGAAGGACCAAAAGAGATGTTTTATAATAAGAAAAGGAAAACATGTAGCAACAAGATCATACAAGCATGACTTGTTCATTTTAGATGTCATTTCAATGCCTCATGTTGCCCTGGAAACAACTACAAAGGAGGATATTTCTCTATAGTACAAGAGATATGGGCATCTAACTTTATGATATTTGCTTGAGTTGAGCAAAGATGATATGGTGAGAGGTCTTTTCAATATTTCATCCATATTACCAATATTCTTGGATTGCTGATGCAGGAGAACCCAATGAAGAGCAAAAATACCGCAAAGAAGAAAAAATGTCGCGATATCGTGACATGTCAACAAAGAAGAAAAAGTGTCACGATATCGTGACATGTCACATTTTTGCGACCAAAAGACGAGAGAAGACTCAAGAGAGAAAAAGTGTTGCAATATCACGACATGTTGCATTTTCATGACCAAAAGACGAGAGAAGACTCAAGAGAGAAAAAGTGTCACGATATCGTGACATGTCGCATTTTCGCGACCAAAGGACGAGAAAATGCGCAAGGGAGAAAAAGTGTCACGATATCGTGACATGTCGTATTTTCACGACCAAAGGACGAGAGAAGGCACAAGGGAGAAAAAGTGTCGCGATATCGCGACATGTCGCATTTTCGTGACCAAAGGACAAGAGAAGGTGCAAGGGAGAAAAAGTGTCACATTTTCGTGACCAAGGACGAGAGAAGGTGCAAGGGAGAAAAATTGTCACGATATTGCGACATGTCGTATTTTCGTGACCAAAAGACGAGAGGAGGCGCAAGAGAAAAAAAGTGTCGCGATATCGTGACATGTCGTATTATCATGACTAAAAGTGAAGAGAAAGAGTAAGAAGGAAAAAGTGTCGCGATATCGTGACATGTTGGCAAAGAAGAGAAGTGTTGCGATATCGTGACATGTCGCATTTTTATGACCAAAGAAAAAAAGGGGTAGGCAGTTACAGGGGCCGTTACAGAGGAAATTATCGAGCGATGGGTATACCAAACGTCATCCTTGGTTGACAGGCGGATAGAGTCTACACTGAACAGCACGTGGCCCCAAGGTGCAATGAAAGTAGACGAAGACCAAGAGTAAAAAAGAAAAACGTTTCGAAAGCCAAGACAATGAAGAGGCACAGGAAATAAAATGAAGGGCCAAAAAAGAGAAACAAAGAGTCACGCTAGAGATGTTTAAAGGGGGAAATGGCAGAGATAGAGGGGCTCCCATTTTTTTTATTTTTGACAGATTGCGGTCATTTCTGTAAATTTTTTTCAAGTTAATGAATGAGAATTTGGTTTGAGCAACTTGGCTCTCCATCAAGTGGTATCAGAGCTTTACAGAGGCAAGTGCAAGCCTTGCAAGAGGAGTTACAAAGAGGGGTTGAGCCAAGGAGAGAAGACCATAGTGAAGATGAAGCTTGGGAGGTTGATGATCCATCAGATGAAGAAGAAGCAATGGATCCTGCAGAAGCTAGATTATTTAGGGCCATATCTCGGATCGGGAAGAATCTAAAGTTTGATGTCTCCACGTATTTGGGGAATCTCAATCTAGAGGAGTTGATTGATTGGATAAATGATATGGAGGAATATTTTGAGTATGAGGAGGTTGTAGATCCAGATCGAATCAAGTTTGCAAAAATGAAGTTGAAAGGCCATGCTAGCATATGGTGGAAAGAAGTGCAACTAGAAAGAAATAGAAGAGGAAAGGAAAAGATAACCAAATGGGATCGAATGGTAGAGAAGTTGAAGAGGCAGTTTATTTTTGTAGATTACAAATTGGATCTATTGAGGAAAATGCAGAGCTTGAGACAGTCAAGCAAATTTGTCAAGGAATATACAGAGGAGTTTTACAAGATCTCAATAAGAACTGGCCATTCAGAGGATACTAAGGAGAAAGTAGCTCGTTACATGAAAGGGTTAAGAATGAATATCCAAGAAGAACTTAGTTTGGTCAGGATGACCACCATTGAAGATGCATATAAGTTTTCCTTGAAGGTTGAAGATAAGCTAAATAGAATATTTGAAAGCAAACAAAGAGGAAGAGATCGTGGTGGAAGAACTGGTGGAAGAACCAGTGGAAGAAAATATGAAGATCAAAAGAAGACTGGTGAAGCAAGTAATAACTAGAATCAAAAAGAGGAGAATACCTACCGCCCTCGTAATCAGAACAATGGTTACCAAAGAGGAAGAGGTATATCTAGACGTGGGTATGGAAGAGGAGGATTTCGTGGAACCTATTTACATTATGGGGAAGAGGGAAATCGGGCATATGAGTGTCCCCAACACCAAGAGAGGATGAATAAGAGACCTGAGGGTCATGCCAGAGCTACTGTAGCAGATGAAGGTGCTGAATCAGAACATTCTAAAGAAGTAGAAGGAGGAGAAGTGTTGATGAAAAGAAGAGCATTGATGAATGGAGGGAAATATGCGGATCAGAGGAAGAGCTTATTTTGCACAAGATGCAAATGTGCAAGTAAGGTCTGTAATGTTATCATAGATAATGGTAGCACAAATAATTTAGTTTCAAGAGAAATGGTTGCTAAGTTGAAATTGGAGAAGAGGAAGCACCTGCATCCATATCAGATTGCGTGGTTGTAGAAAGATCATAGAGCACTAGTCAACGAGCAGTGTTTAGTTAAATTTCATATTGGAAATTATCAAGATGAGGTTCTGTGTGATGTTTTGCCTATGGATGCTTGCCATTTGTTGTTGGGGAGGCCATGGCAATTTGACAAACATGCGGTGCATGATGGGCATGCGAATACTTACTCTCTAACGAAATATGGAGTGTGTCACAAGTTGAAGCCATTGAAGGAAGTGGATGAAAATGTATGCAGTAGTGCTAGAATCTGTTTGGTGGATGGTAGAAAATTTTTGGATGGCCTGAAGAGGGATTCTATGTGTTATGCATTAATTCCTACTGCTAAGAAGGAACAATGTATGGATATTCCAGTAGAGGTTGAAATTTTGTTAGAAGAGTTTCCTGATATTGTGTCAGATAATGTGCCTAAGGGTTTGCCACCAGTGAGAAGGATTAGCCATCAAATTGATCTGATTCCAGGAGCTAGTTTACCCAATAAGGCAGCCCATAGAATGTCTCCCATGGAGAATGAGGAGTTGAACAGACAGGTTCAATAGTTGTTGAGGAAGGGGTTGATTAGAGAGAGTTTGAGTCCCTGTGCAGTACCTGCAGTACTAGCACCGAAGAAGGATGGAGAATGGAGAATGTGTGCTGATTCTAGAGCCATAAATAAGATTACCATTAAGTATAGATTTCCATTACCTAGAATGGATGATATAATGGATTGTTTGAGTGGAGCTAAATACTTCACAAAAATTTATTTGAAGAGTGGGTATCATTAGATTCACATCAGAGAGGGTGATGAGTGGAAGACGACCTTCAAAACCAAAGAGGGTTTGTATGAGTGGTTGGTTATGCCATTTGGGCTAACCAATGCACCTAGTACATTCATGAGGTTAATGAATGAGGTGTTGAAATAATTCCTAGAGAAGTTTGTTATTGTTTATTTGGATGATATTCTGATTTTTAGTAAGACATTGGAAGAGCATTTGATGCAAGTTCAGATAGTTTTTGAAAAGCTGTGGGAGGAGCAGTTGCTGATTAATTTGAAGAAGTGCATTTTTGTGAAGGAGTTGGTGTATCTAGGATTTTTCATCTCAGATGAAGGTCTAAAAATGGATCTAGAGAAGGTGAAGGCTATCATTGAGTGGCCTACTCCAAGGAACATAACGGAGGTAAGATCATTCCATGGTATTGCAAGTTTCTATAGGGAGTTCATTAGAAACTTTAGCAGTATTTGTGCACCCCTAACAGAAACCATGAGAGGGGATAAGAAGGAGTTTAAGTGGACTGCAAATGCAGGTGCAAGTTTTGAGATGTTGAAAAAGAAGGTGACAGAACAACCCATTTTGATACTTCAAGATTTTAATAAAGTATTTCATGTTGATTGTGATGCTAGTGGCAGTGCCATTGGAGCTGTGTTGAGTCAGGAAGGTAAACCTATTGCATATTTTAGTGAGAAGCTAAATGATGCTAGGAAGAAATACTCTGTTTATGATCAAGAATTTTATGCTATAGTTCAGGCTCTTAAGAAATGGAGAAACTATTTGTTAGCAAAAGAGTTTGTTTTAGATATTGATCATCAAGCTTTGTAGTATATTAATAGTCAGGGAAAATTGAATCAGAGACATTTGAAGTGGGTTGAATTCCTATAGAGTTATACCTTTGTTTTGAAGCATAGGAGTGGGAAGTATAATAGAGTTGCAGATGCCTTGAGTAGAAGGTAAAATTTGTTGATAGAGATGAAAGTGGAAGTCGTTGGGTTTGAAGAACTCAAGAGTTTGTATCCAGAGGATCTAGATTTTGCAGAGGCTTGGAAGGCATGTTTGTCTCCTATTATTTTGGATAGAACTAAGTGGTTGGATTTTATAATCCAAGATGGGATGCTATTCAGAAGGAACCAATTGTGCATTCCTACAAGTTCAATGAGGGAGAATCTGATAAAGGAGAAGCATAGTGGAGGACTAGCTGGACATTTTGGTCGAGATAAGACCATTGCCCTTGTTAGTGAAAACTACCATTGGCCATAGTTGCAGTAGGATGTGAAAAAATTTGTGCAGGGTTGCAAAGTGTGTCAGATGGCTAAGGGAGTGAGACAAAATACAAGATTGTATCAACCATTACTTGTACCGGAGAGACCATGGGAGGACATCAGTATGGATTTTGTTCTTGGCCTACCAAGGACACAATGAGGGAATGACTCCATTTTTGTTGTGGTTGACAGGTTTTGAATATGACTCATTTTATTCCATGTCAGAAAATGAGTGATGCAGTTCATGTTGTAGGCTTGTTTTTCAAGGAGGTGGTACGCCTTCATGGTCTACCCAAGAGTATAGTATTTGACAGAGATACCAAATTTGTGGGTTATTTCTGGAGGACTTTGTGGAAGAAGCTAAAAATGGATTTGAAGTTTAGTTCTACATACCACCCGTAGACTGATGGAAAAACAGAGGTGGTGAATAGAAGTTTGGATAATCTTCTAAGATGCCTGGTAGGAGATAAGCCCAAGGGATGGGATTTGATTTTGCCACAGGTAGAATTTTCTTACAACAATTCTATCAACAGAAGTACTGGTAAATCACCATTCCATATTGTGTATGGGAACAACCCAAGGAATGCTTCTGAGTTGAGAACGATGGGTAAAGGAGAAAAGAGCAGTGCGAAGGATGAAGATTTTGCAGAGCACATAAAGAGTTTACATGAAGAGGTACAACAACATATCAGTAAGATGAATACTCATTACAAGGCCAAAGAAAATTAGAAGAGGCATTTCAAGGAGTTCCAAGTGGGAGATGAGGTCATGGTTCACTTGAGAAAGGAAAGGTTTTCTAGCAAAACCTACAACAAGCTGAATATGAAGAGGTTTGGACCATGCAGGATCATAGGTAAAAGAGATTTAGGAAATGCCTATGAAGTGGAACTGCCAAGTGAGCTAAATATATCACCTATTTTTAATATTTCAAACTTGGTAGAATATCATGAAGGAGGTAGTAGTGAGACACCAAGTACAAATTTGTGGAGTATTTCAGCGTCTACACCAACCACAGATGAGATAGAGGAAATACTAGACACTCGAGAAGGCAGAAGTACCAGGAACAAGCAGTATTCAGAATATTTGGTCAAGTGGAAGGACAGACCTGTAGAAGATGCAACTTGGTTGTCAAAAATGGAGGTTGACCGCCTGGGTTTTCCTCTAACAATACAGAAGTGAAGGTCACTTCTCAATCCACCCCGGGTGTCTGATGTAGGAGCACCCAACGAAGAGCAAAAATACCACAAAGAAGAAAAAGTGTCGCGATATCGCGACATATTGACAAAGAAGAAAAAGTGTCACAATATCATGACATGTCGTGTTTTCGCGACCAAATTACGAGAGAAGGCTCAAGAGAGAAAAAGTGTCGCGATATCGTGACATGTCGCATTTTCGCGACCAAAAGACGAGAGAAGGCTCAAGAGAGAAAAAGTGTCACGATATCGCGACATGTATTTTCGTGACCAAAGGACGAGAGAAGGCGCAAGGGAGAAAAAGTGTCGCGATATCGTGACATGTCACATTTTCATGACCAAAGGATGAGAGAAGGCGCAAGGGAGAAAAAGTGTCACGATATCATGACATGTCGCATTTTTGCGACCAAAGGATGAGAGAAGGCGCAAGGGAGAAAAAGTGTCACGATATCGCGACATGTTGCATTTTCATGACCAAAGGACGAGAGAAGGCGCAAGGGAGAAAAAGTGTCGCGATATTGTGACATGTCGCATTTTCGTGACCAAGGATGAGAGAAGGCGCAAGGGAGAAAAGTGTCGCGATATCGCGACATGTCGCATTTTTGTGACCAAAAGACAAGAGGAGGCGCAAGAGAAAAAAAGTGTCATGATATCGCGACATGTCGCATTATCGCGACTAAAAGAGAAGAGAAAGAGTAAGAAGGAAAAAGTGTTGCAATATCGCGACATGTTGGCAAAGAAGAGAAGTGTCGCGATATCGAGACATGTCGCATTTTTGTGACCAAAGAAAAAAAGGGGCAGGCGGTTACAGGGGTTGTTACAGAGGAAATTATCGAGCGATGGGTATACTAAACGTCATCATTGGTTGATAGGCAGACAGAGTCTACACTGAACAACACGTGGCACCAAGGTGCAATGAAAGTAGATGAAGACCAAGAGTCAAAAAGAAAAACATTTCGAAAGCCAAGACAACGAAGAGGCACGGGAAATGAAACGAAGGGCCAGAAAAGGGAAATAGAGAGTCACGCCAAAGATGTTTAAAGGGGGAAATTGCAGAGACAGAGGGGCTCCCATTTTTTTTTATTTTTGGCAGACTGCGGTCATTTCTATAAATTTTTTTCAAGTTAATGAATGAGAATTTGGTTTGAGCAACTTGGCTCTCCATCAATTGCTTAGCAGAGAAGCAACATCGGGTACCATTTGAGGTTATCTCTTCAAGAGCTAAGAAACCTTTGGAGTTGGTACACACCAATCTGTGTGATCCTAGGTCAAACAACTATGGTGGAAAGAGGTATTTTCAATTTTTTTTTATGATTACTCACGGAAGATGTGGATTTTATTTTTTCAATTGAAGTCAGAGGCCTTTTTGTACTTTTAGCAGTTCAAGAAGCTTGTTGAGGAGTTAGGATGTTCCATCAAAATCCTCTGCTCAGATCTAGGGGGGAATATACCTCCAAGGAATTTCATCATTTTTGAGTGAACATGGGATTAAGAGACAGCTAAAAACTTCCTATACTCCACAGAAAAATGGAGTAGCTAAAATGATGAATCATTCCATTGTGGAAATGATTCGATGTATGCTTAATCGGGTACATCTTGAGCAAGATTATTGGGTAGAAGCAGTGAATACATCATCGTACCTCCTGAATAGGGCACCCATAAGAGCTCTACAAGGTAATACTCTACAAGAAGCATGGAGTGGTAAGAAACCCTCCATTTCTCATCCAAGATTTTTTGGATATAAGGCATTCATGCACATACCAAAACATAATAGGAAGAAGTTAGATGAGAAAACCCTAAAATGAATTTGTCTTTGTTATGATGAGCATTCAAATAGATATCAGTTGATAGATCCTATGACCAAGAAAACACACATAAGTCGAGATGTGGTATTTGATGAAGCTTTCACATTAGATAACACTTCTACAATTGTATACCTTGAGGAAGATGAGCCTAAGAAAGAGGTTTCACCCCCACATAATAAGGTTCCAAAATGGTATACTAGTACATTGAGATATTTCAAGTTGACATCACTTATAGATATAACTCTAGATCGACCTTGTACTCACAATATGACTCAATAGATGAGAGGAGAGGCATCAACTTTAGAGGTTGACAAGATTTGCCAATAATTTTATGACCTATCTGTAGATGTAGAGGAAGATAGAGAAACATATATGGATGATGAGAAGGTTTATATGTTATAATTTTATGAAAATGAGCCCATAACTATTCAAGATGCACTTAGTGAGCCTCAGTGGAAGGCTACTATGGAAGCAGAACATACATATCTCATGAAAAATCATACATGGAAGCTAGTCAATGAACCTTTAGGAAAGAAGCCTATTGGCTGCAAATGGGTGTTCAAAGTGAAGTATAAGGCATATTTACTATTGATAATCATAAGGTCCATCTTGTTTCAAAGGGATATGCTTAGAAATAAGGCATAGATTATAAAGAGACTTTTGCCCCTACTGCAAAAATGACTACCATTCGAGTACTTTGTGCCATGGCAGCTCAGTTTGGGTGGAAGTTACATTAGATGGATGTAAAGAGTGCTTTCTTGAATGGTGACCTATAAGAAGAAGTGTACATGACCCAAATAGAATAATTTGTTATTGAAGGGCAAGAACAAAAAGTTTGTAAGTTGATAAAATATGTGTATGGGCTAAAACAAGCTCCACGAGCTTGGTACATAAAAATTGGTAGTCACCTTGTGAAGCATGGATTCAAAAGAAGTACTTCAGATGAAAATATATATATCAAGAACAATGGTTATAACATAGTGATTTTGGTGCTATACATAGATGATTTGATCATAACAGGGAGTTCATAAAATATGATAGATGAAGTAAAAGATGATTTGAAACAATATTTTGAAATGACAGATCTAGGACTTCTTCACTATTGTCTTGGTTTGGAAGTAACTCAAAAAAAGAATCATATTGGAGTAACCCAAAAGAAGTATGCCAAGAAATTGGTTGATAAATATCGCATGACTAACTTCAAGTCTAAAGTAACTCCAATGGAGTCTAGACTTAAGTTATCATGATATGATAAATCACCATAGGTAGATGGTACTCTCTATTGCTAGCTGATTAAGAGTCTCATATATCTAAAAAATACCAGGCTAGATCTTAGTTTTGTTGTGGGTTATATTTCAAGATTCATGCAGGGACCTAAGGTGAGTCATTAGAAAGCAGCAAAGAGGGTCCTTCATTATGTTTGTGGTACTACAGATTTTGGCCTGGAGTATAAGAAGAATAGTAAGTTCTATTTACAGGGATACATGGACTCAAACTATACCAAATCTATTGATGATCGCAAGTCGACTTTTGGATACATTTTCCATCTTGAATCTGGTCCTGTCTCTTAGCACAATAAGAAGTAGTAGGTGGTTGCTATATCATCTATAGAGGTAGAATATCACACAACCAATGGAGCAATTTGTGAGATAATATGTTTAAGTCATATTATTACACACATGGGTCTTCCAAAAATCTTCCACTATATTTATTTTGCGACAATCAAGGTGTTTTGAATATTTTCAAGAATCCAATATTTCATGATTGTACCAAACATATCAACACTCTATGTCATTTCATTCGCGATGAAGTTCCAAAGCATCACATATAGCTCCAGTACATTCCCACTGATAACCAAGTTGCAGACATTTTCACCAAGGCACTTGCATGTGTTAAATTTGAATTGTTTTGCAATGCTCTTTGTATTTGCCAATAATGTAATAAGGGGGGATGTTACCATAGGTATATGCTTTATTACATTATATGTATTTCATTAGCCACTCTTCCATTGTGGTAGTTAATTAGGTTGGTTGGTTGAACAAACCAAACCACCTTAGTCTTTTTTATATATATTACATTGACTACGAGATGCAGATTAATTCATGTTTATTTACATAGACATACGTAGACTACTATAGACATGCGTAGACTAGCGTATATCACTCTAGATTAGCGTAGCATATTGTAGACTTACATAGACCACTTCACTAGTTTATAGGTACAAAACCCTATTAAACTACTCGATCCACATAATAACCACATTACATCCATCAAAGTACCACTTATAAATCACCTAAGGCCACTTAAGCCCTTCCTAGACTTAATTAGGACCCCATGGGACTATTAGTTTCCAAAAAGTCTTAATTAAAGTTAATTCAAATTCTAATTTTAAAGTGATTTCACTTAAAGTGCACTTTTTGGATTAAAAAGGTTAATTAGTTTCCTAAACCCTAGTTAGTACTAATTATTCCCTTCGACATGTGTGTGCACAAAGTTGGTTAAGATATTTCTTAGGAAACCCTAACCTAACCCTAATATAACCTTAGAGTTGACTAATCCTAGTTAACCCTAATATCTCCTCACACATGTGAGGATGAAATATTTCCTTAGTAAATGTGGGTATGACACATGAAAAACCCTAACCTAACCACCATAGAACCTGACCTTAGGGCTTAGTTCTCCTAACCACACCCCCTACACCTTAGGTTTATCTATAAATAGTGGACCTAATCTCTCATTCTACCTCTCTTTCCCATTTTAGTTGAAGTACAAAATCTTTGTCAAAATATAACCATAAATGCAAACAAGGACATATGATCCATACCAGAAAAATTATTGCACTTGAGGAGCCCATCCGTGCAAGGATTTCTAAAAAAAAAGTACTTACAATGCAATTTGCCCCAACCTACGAATCCAGTACCAATTAACCCCCTGGTCTGTGAGTTGGGTCTACAGGACTCATTTCACTCCAAATATTACAGGTAAGATCCATTTGATGTTTTTATGAGGTTCTATGCAATTTATTTCAAATTTCATTACATATTTTGAGTTTATTTGTCCATTTTACTAAGGGGTATGACTGAGGCAAGTCCCCAAACATACTAACTCCATTTTGCAGGCCTAGCACAGATGCAAAGAGGAAAACAACAACAAATACAACCAGTGATGGCACATGCTATGCATGAAGGCCACCTACATTGAGGAGCCCAAGAGAAAGCATCAAAATTATTGTAAAATTCGTGAAATAAAGAAAGGGGAATTCCCTCCATTTGGAACAAAAAAATACTTCAATCATGAATAAAATCAGCAATTCTGTATAATCTATGTTTTAGCAAATTATTAGATCAAATGCATTTCTTTTGTATATTTCACTATTCTAAGTTGAAACGTCTTGATGTTTACCTCTTGCATTTTCTCTCACAACCTTATCCAACTTTCCATTAGACTGATTGGGTTCTATTTGGATTTCATTATCTAAGGATTGTTTTTTACTCTCTCCTTCCTCCCTATTGAGGTTTCAATTAGTTTGGTATCAAAATAGTATGGTAGCTCTTCAATAAAATTCCAACGTGAGAATGGATTTGAAAGGGGAATATAATAATCAACTCATTAGGATTTAGGGATACTTCACTTACCTCCTTGTCAATATCCTCCATTGCTCTTTCCTTTGTTGTCTCTTGATCTTATGATCCTATCATCTACATTTGTGTCCTTCCTTCCAATGCTACCTTTTGAAAACCCTCTGCTAATTTCTTATCTTCTTGACCCAGAGTAACTTTATTTCAAATTCATTTATGCTTACCATGAAAATTATTCTTTTGTGCATTGCACACGACTCTTGAGTGTCCTTCCTTTTTACAAACCCTGGGGGGTAACCATCAATGTTTCATATTTTATGATTTGGTTCCAAGATCCATACTTAGAAATCAATTTTATATATTTAAGGAGTTCCTTATTCAGGTCTGTGTTTACACAAATTTTAACAAAGAGCATTATCAACTAGCTTAAGGTCATTAGATCCACCACAAGTAATTATCCTATATTTATCACAATGTGTGCCAATATCTCTTCATGCCAAAAGTGAATCGAAATCAAAGGGAGATGAATCCAAATTGAAGCTACATCAATGCATTGTGAGAGGTTAAAAATAAAGACTTCACTTCCACAAAAAAATTTGCTTCTCCGATAGAACCATTGGCCTCCTTGGAGGATTCTATCACAATCCATCAAACAGTTTAGTTTGACCCAAAAACCCTCTAGTAGGGCTACATTGTCCATATGATCTAGGGGTTTCCACTTCCATGCTACCTATTTTCTAATCTCTTATAATATTGGTCACACTCCAATGAATTTTTCAACTAGATACATCTTTGCTTGTTCAACTGCTAGGTCTACTAGGACATCTAAGATTTACAATTCTCTATTTGACGATTGTAGGTTGAAGCACCTCTTTGAGATTTTTTGCTTACCTTTCAAAATATTTACCCAAGATTGAGCATCTAGATCAAAAGGTTTTACTCTATCCTTGTCATAATATCTATCATTGATCCCAAGATCTTCCTCTTATTGTTCGTTATGCCTGCCTACCACCCTTATTGAACCCAGTGCCCCTCCCTGCCTCAAGCTCTCCATTCGATTCTATTTCAATCTAGGCCTACATTCCTTTGTGAAAGGATATATTAGGCTTTGATATTAATTATATAAATTAATTATATTTAGATATTAAAAATTAAGAGTTAATAGATGATTATAGTTTTAAAATATTATATCACTTTTTTATTTAAAAGAAATAAAGGTTTAAATACAATTATGTGTAATACAAATTTGGATTAAAAGGGTTGTACTCAGCCCCCCCACCATTAAAAAAACATAAATCTCTCCTTTAGATCTTGAGATTTTACAAACATATTCAATTCTCATCTTAGTTGAGTTTGTATAGCTAGATACCTACATCGTTTTTCATAAAGAGTCTGAATTCTTGATTTTTAATTTTTTAAATCTTCTTCAATTTTATTTATATGTATATATATATATATATATATATATATATATATATATATATATATATATATATATATATATATATATATATATATATATATCCCAAAATTCAACATTCTTCTTCTTGAAATTTTTCTATAGTAGCCTTCACAATATAAAAAATCCACCTCTATTGTCTATGCATTGCATATTAGTAGAGTAATATTTCTAAAATTGTGTGTTATCATAGTCTACTTTACCAGGTTTGAATTGTTAGCTTCCTTCCAAAAGCATAAGTGAAACCACAAGAACTATAATATATAGTTTATATGAAAACACATTAATGTTATAAAATACAAAAAATATTACCAATGAAAAATATTAAATTAAAACTTAATCATTATTTGATTCAGGAAGTCAACATTACTAATGCCTAAAATTCAAGTGAAGAATAACATAAAAACATGCATAATATATAGATATTATCAAACTCAAATAATAAAATGCATGATAAGTATTTTTCCTAAATAAAAGGGGGTTTACTCGAGTCTCCCACCCTTGAAAAGTCACAACTCTCTCCTTTAGATCTTGAGAGTTTACACACATATCCAATTATCATCTCAATTGAGTTACTATAGCTAGAAACCTACATATTTTTTCATAAAATGTGTGAGTTCTTGATTTTCATTTTTGTATCTTCTTCAATTTTTTTTTGTAAATACAAATATTCTATAATTCAACATCCTTCTTCTTGACATTTTTCAATAGTGGCATTCACAATACCAAAATTCCACCTCTACTATCTATGCACTGCATTTTAGTAGAGTAATACTTCCAAAACTTCACGTTATATTAATTTACTTTACCAAATATAGATTGTTTCCTTCCTGAAGCATAAGTGTAACCATAAGAACTATAATAAATAGTGTAACAATATTAAAGAGTTAAAAGTTTCAATCCATACTTTGTCCCATAATCCAACCAACAACTCAAATAATTAATTCAACTTAAGCAATAGTGGGATTGAATTCACTTTGCTTCTTCAACTATAATTGTCCTTATGGTAACCTTCTCATCCTATCGGATTTCATGGATATCTAATCACTACAACCACTAGGTGTAATAGAATAGATCACTACTTGCAATATTCACTTTGTTGTCTCATGTGTACTATGAATATTTCCCCCCTAGGGTGAAATCATCACTTGCCTTATACTAAGGAGTGTTGAAAACTATTGATCATGCACTTCATATTATAAACAACTCCAAATGTGCATTAAGTAAAGTGCATTAACTTCTAATAGTATATAATTTTTTTTTTAATATTTGTTTACATGAATTTTTTAAATGTGCCTTAAAAAATTCTTTTAAAGTAAAAAAGGTCTTGCGCACATGGTGCACTATCCTTAAGCTTGGCCCCTAGATTATTCCTACAATGGATGCAAGTCCACTTATTACTCTAAATCCTTGGGTTTATTTATGGGTGCAACATTTTGGCTCTACTCCCTGACATGCTAGGCCTTAAGGGCCTCAACCATAATGTCTTCTACTTCATTTTATAAATGGATGATTCCACCATAAAGCCCTTTGTACTAGAAAAATTCCATGAGCACCACGCCATCTTACATGTAACACCATTTAATGTGATTGGTTTAAGCACCAAGGTGTCAACACTTTGTCATTGTCTATATGACATCTAGCCTCCCACTTAACCAGTAATCACATGATTTTCTTGAAGTCCCTCTTATGGTTATAGTTAAAAATCTCATAGTTTGATCTTGTATCATCATGGTTAGTCTACCTTCTTGGTGTGCATTGATCCTCACATTCCTTCTATCAAAGATGTGTTTCTATCCTTAACTAGTTGGATTATAGCTTTGATGTTGTTACTTTAAGCAAATAAGAGTGCTCAAAGTAAGACTATGCTCTAATACTAATGATGGAAAAACTTAGCTTATCATTCATTGAGACAAGAGCTTAGTTAATACATTCTTAGCATTACAAAAGTGATGAGGATAAGATAATTACAAATAAAGCAAACTACTTTTATATATAATAATATTATCCTACTTTCTGATAATGTAATAAACCTTATCCTAATATTATTTTGAATTTATTACTTTTATATTTTTCTTGTCAACTTCAGAAAAACTTACATCTTCCTCTAACCATGGAAAAGAGAATTTAACTTTTATGATCCTCTATTAAAATCCCTTTATTGTCTAGCCTATCTACACATTTGTTCTCTTCCCTTAACTTATGTGTAAACTTGATTTCTTCAAACTCTATAGCAAGGTGTTGTAATTTCACAATGATCTCTTGTGTGTTCAATGTATCCTTTACTTTACTCAAAATTGTATTTATTACTACTTTGCTACATTTTATTTTTCTATATATTTTTAACCCTTCGAAAGTATCCCAAGCTTCAACTTCATTATTTATCTTAAATATACTATTTAAAGAGTAATGTGACAAAATATCACCCCTATTATTTCTAATTATTCCTCCCCCTCCTACTAGTCCTATATTTTCTTCAGATGCTCCATAAAAAAATAATTTGATCAACTCTATTTTTTTGTGGTTTCCACTTTATATTTTTTTCATTCCTTTTGTTTCTCTTATACCAAACATCATAATTTCATTTTATGACTTGATTCATCTATCAAGGATCTCTACTTCAAGATTAGGAATTTTATGAGTTGATAGGGTTGTTTTAGACTCCTTTATGGCTAAACAAATCTTCCTTTTAATACCTCTAAAATTATTTCCTTTCCTTTAAATAATATTATGTTTCTTTCTAGCCATATAGTCCAAAATATTATATATTTTAATGTATCCTAGATTGTCTATAACACCTCACTTTTTGAAAGTGCTCTGCCATTGCTTTAACCATTCTTCAATTTTGCTATTAATCACCATGCATTTACCAAAAATGTTAAGAATCCATTACCATAGTTCCTAGACTATTGAACAGTATTCCAAAATATGGTCTATACTCTCCTTTTTACATAGAACACATTGTAAGAGACTATGAAAACCCCTTTTCATTAAGTTATCCTAGGATAAAATTTTCCTATGACCTACTATCCATACAAAAATTTTAACTTTTGGAATGCTCAAGATATCCCAAATATCTCTTCATATTCTTGTGGTATTCTTATTTTGTTGGTGCTTTACATTATATTTGCTTCTTGCTATGTATTCTCCTTAGCTATTTAACTCCTAAATCAGCTTATCCTTGGCTCCCTTAGAAATAATCATTGTTGTTATCTTTATGCTCAACTACCTCCTAGCAACAATTTTTGATATACTTATAAAATAATCTTCTTTCCATTTGTATATTCCTTCCTAATCCTTGTACATAATGCTTGAAATCCTATTATCGTATTTGTCTTGAATTAATATCATCTATGGTTTCAAAATTGAATCTAGATTGAGTGTTTTTTATCACACCAACTATCCATCCAAATAGAAGTTTTTTCTCCAATTCTTACCACCCATATTATACCTTTATCATTAGATCAATTCATTTTTTAAAACCATTCCATAGTGTGAAGCCATATGGTATTGAGAATGTAGTAAAAATGATATTAAGTCATTGATATTAGTGTACTTAGAATAATTCTTTCCCATCCTCTTTCACTCTCTTTGTAAAATCTCCAAATTATTTTTCCCATTAGATCTAAGTTTGCATCCATGAGGATTTTTAACTAAGAAATCCCCTAGTTTTATCACCAAACACCCTAATCTATTTCACCAAAGGAAATTTTTGTTTATCATATAATCCTGACTACAAAAATGACTGCATAATATAGATTAAACTTTTTTTTAACCAATTTTGGTATGTTATACAAAGACATATAACATGTTGGAATGGTCTATGAGTGATTTAATTAGCTACACTCTTACTTCTAAAAATAACCATCCACCTTTTTATGTCAGTAGTTTATTTTTAACTTTACTTATAACTAGATTCGACCATTCTATCCTCATTCACCCCTCAAATAAAGGTATACTTAGATATGTTGTTGGTAAAATTACCTTCTCCAATTGAAATAACTTGCATATCCCTGCTTTGATTCTAGATAGAGTGTTTAGGAAGTAAACTTTAGATTTTGTCCTATTAACTTTCTTCCTAAATGGTCTTTCATATTCCTTTAATTAGTTATTCAAAGCTTTGGCTTTGTTTTTCCCCACCCTCCCAAAAAGGGTTGTATCATATACAAATTGTTGATGGATGATGGTCTCAATGTTATTACTAGCCTTAAGTTCACTTATTAGTCCATATTTGTATGTCTTATTTAGGTTCCTTCCCAAATACCTTTGTCATAATAATGAAAAATATGGTGATAGAATATATCCTTGTCTAAGACCCCTCTTGGCTTTAAATTATTATGTTACTAGCACATTGACTAGCACTGCATATAAAACTATAGAGACATACGATTTAATCCATATGATCTATTTCTTCCCAAATACAAACCTCTATCATAGGATTCATTCATATCAAATTTTAAGATCATTTCTTTCTCTTTTATAGAAGTTTCTAAATGCATTACTTCATAAACTACTATGATCCTGTCTAGAATTTGTCTTTGTTTTAAAAATCCTCTTTGCTCTTCTAAATAAGTTTTGTGTAATAGTGGTCTTAAATGATTTGCCATATCTTTGGAGATATTTTATAGTCCATATTACACAATCTTATGAGATTGAATGAATTAAACAATTCAACATCCTTATTTTTTGGAATTAGGGTAAGATGTGTTTCATTTATTTTATAAGGTATGTATTTTTAACCTTAGAGTGTTCCACTACCACTAATAAATAATACTTCATTATTTCTCAATAATGTTGATAGAATGTTACAAAGAGTCCATCCAAACTTGGGGATTTATCCTTATCAAAAGAGAAAAGAGCTAAATGAAATTTTTCTAGAGTAATAGACTCCATCTATTTAATATTATCTTTATTTGTTATAACTAAAGGTATTTCTTATAGTAGTTTATCATTAAGAACTTCAATATTCTTTAATTCTTGAATATTTTTGTTAAAAAACTTTACCTCTTTTTTTTTTTATTTCACTTTGGTATTCAATATAAATCTCTTCTATTGATTTAATTCTAATTCTGAACGCTAACCTCTATACTATTACCATCCTATAAAAAATTGTGTTTTTATCTCATTTTGTTGACCAAGTCTATCTCAATTTTAATCTTATGATAAACAACAAGCAAAACCCTTTCCTTTGATCTTGGATTATTGTTCTCACCTTTTTGAAAATTTGAAAGTTTCTATTTTAGTTTTTCTTTCTTCTCAAAAATTCTTTTGGAAGGGTTTTTAAACCATTCTTTTAATCTAGATATCATTGATTTAATTTATTTTGAAATCGTATAAATCCCATCATTTCTTGAAGAATTCCACGTTTGAACTATCATATCAACAAATAGAGGATGGTATTCCTACATCTGCTCATCTTTAAATATGATATTTTTTAATTCACTTACCACCATTTTAACTCTTATTGGATAGTGATATCAACCAATCCTTTTCAAAGTATTAATTTTAGCACAAGTCCCTTCATCTAGCCAATGATATGAGAGTACAAATCTATCGATTTTTTGATATCAGGTTTTGATAGATTGTTTTGGTACATGTATAGTTTTCCTCTTCAAACTCAACCTCTCATAGATTATTTTTTTGAATAAAATCTAAGAAATTTCTCATACTTTGGGTTATTTTCCTCATTCATCCTAATCTATCATCCAACTTGGTTATGGCACAAAAATATTCTATGATCATGAATCAAGTTTTTTAGTCTTTACTTCTCATAAAGGCTTCAATCCCACTCCATACTTCTGATATACCTAATTGATTTGTAGGTCCATAGACATTTATAAGCATGAAACAAATATCTGCAAAGTAGCACATGAATAATGAGGTTATCTAATGCCTAGTTTTATGAATGGTTTCATAGGAGGTTCTAACTAGATTCCAACATGTTAGAATTCCCCTTATTGCTCTTTTTGAATCCACAACAACCCATTCACATATTATCCATATTGATTTCATAGTTTTTGAAACTTTGTCCTTTGTCATTGTAGTTTCTTAAATACAAATAATATCAGGCTTATTACTTAAACAAAGTTTCTTGATACACCTTTGCTTTGAGGGGGCATTAGAACCCCTTATATTCCAGGATATGGTAATCATTTTTAATTAGGGGTTGTTGGACCCTCCCATGAATTACCAATATCATTTTGTTGTTTGGTAAAGAGAAGTTCAACCAACTTAGATTGTGTTCTTTTCTCTATGTTTGCTTTTGCTTCCTTGGTTCTCACTTGATAATTTGAATATTTTCCTCATTTTGCCTTGTCAGTATTGGGGGTAGGTCTTATTATTCTATTCCTCAATATTCTTTAACTCAAGTAAAATGTGTTTTTTGCATTAATGAGTAAAAAAGGTTATAATAATAGTATTTTTCATAAAATTACCTCATGGACAACAATATGGGTCTTATAATATGAAAGATCTTTGTCAATGAATAATTTAACAACACCAAAGATCTTCCATGGGGTCCTCAAAGGGAGTAGGCTTACTGCACATGGACCACTATTGGTATTAGAGATCCTCTAAACCTACACAACTTGATAAAAATGGTCTATTGTAGGGTTTTAGATTGAAATGGGTCCCTAAAGGGGATCCTACCCTTAAGTGTGATCCTATTGATCATACCTATCCATACGATCAACTCTATGTTGCCCAAATAGAAAGTTGCTTTGCTGCAGATGTTCTTATAGTGTTGTTGAAGCTCTTGTCTATGTTATGTAGTCTTTTATACCTTTAACTAAGAGTAGTTTATCATTCAAAAGGGAGTATTAAGAGAGACATGTGGGCATCCATCATGTTTTATGTAAAGTGAATGTTTGCTATACTAGAATCTAAAGTGATTCTACAAATTTTAGGTATGTGAATGTATTATATTTTAAAATGGTAAAAATGGTCTTCTGTTTATAGACTTGGCCAAGGTTAGGGGGGTTGAGGTGCCCCATGAGGTGGCATGGTATGCCATACCTCATAAATGGGTTTGGATAAAAGAAGTACTCACTCATCCACATGCATTAAATGGGTAGGGGTGAAACATCCCTCATAAATACATGGGACATGCAAGTCTTCATCCATCATGGCATGGTGGATGATGACTCATCAATGCTTTCAATGCCTTGAATACCTTGATTACAAAAGGTATTCAAATATCATTTATGACATTGAATGCACATGGGGATGTGGAGGGGAGCAAGAGTTAAGGTTTGACCATAGTTAGGTTAACCATGGGTTTAGGTTGATCAAGGTGAGGTGGAGGCTAGGCTTAGGTGGAAGCTAAGCTAAGGTGTGGTTGACAATGGGTTTAGGCTTGATCAAGAGTTAGTTTTACCATGGTTAAGATAGAGTAGGCTAGGCTTAAATGGAACGTAGGTTAGTCAAAGGTAGACTAGGATGAGACATCCCCAAGTTAGGCTTAGAGGGATGGTCACATGATGAGCAAGGGATAAGTGAAGGTAGCAGTTTAAGTGGCCAAGGAGGCTTAAGGTTATATATAGTGTTTTTAGGTAAATTATACAAAATAAAGGGGCTTTGCAAATTAATCAACCATCAACATTACACAAGGATAAATGTGATATTTTTAGGTGTCTACATTTTCCTATTTTTGTATTGTGTTATATGAAAACATGGTGAAGTGCAAAAACTTATGACATTGAATTGGTGGTTGACTATGAAAAATATGAATTGATGATGGGTGGTTATGGTTGACCGTGGCTTATAGCACACTACAATGATTGTTGAGGGAGTATATACAAGGTTGTCTTGTGTCATGATAAAATGTGCCCCATTTATGGAAGGGATATATATCGTTGAAACTTTACCTTCAATAGATTTTTAACCTTGATTTTATTTGGTAAGTTTTATAGCCATTTATAGGTGTTCTCATGATTCTTCTATCACAAGTGGTATTATGCCTACCACTTCGATGAAGAGAATTCATGAATAACCATAAAATCACAAGCATGGGAATACCAAATATTTATTTTGATTGGAGTTTTTATTGAGAAGAGAAATTATGCTTTTTATTTATCCTAGCAAAGGAGGGCGTGTGATAGTCTTAGGCAAAGATTATTGGATAAACACAAATTACAATATTGAGTGTTTGAATATTTGTCATGCATACCCCCTCAAGCTATGAGTTGATGGGTGAAGAAGAAAAAAATAATGATGAATCATTTGACAAAATGGTCATTGGTCGAGGGGTGTGGAAAAAGGATATGAAAAATAAATAAAAATTAAAATTTTATGGTTTGTAGTAAAATTTTGAGAAAAAATATTTGATCATATGAAGGGTGTAATCAGATAAGAATGTACCTATGTGTATAATCAAATGGCATGTACCTATAAAGGCATGATCGTAAGGTGTATGATCATTTTCATCATGTGAGTGAGGAGAATTCAGAGGAGAGGGATGGTGAGGTTGAATTTATAACACATAACGTTATCTAATCAAGAATGTGAATAAGTGAGATGGTCGAGGATGTGGTGAGAGCTGGTGTTGGAGGGTTTGTAGTGTCAATAAGTGGATTTTTACCCCTATATTTGGATTTTGGTATTTTAAAATGAACTCTAGGGTATCATTTTTAGTGAAATGAAATCATAGAAAAAAATATGGTAGTGTACATGGTATGGGGAAAAGGGATAAATGGTTATTTGGTTTGATGTGCATGCATCTATTTCATGTTGGTTGTTTTTTTTTAAGCATTATTTTTTATGTGCATGCATGTGTTGGGTGTGAATTTTTTAGTAGAATTGGGAAGTTTTCGAGAAGGGGGTATTTTTTAGTTAAATGGGTAGCCACATGTAGCTTTTTTACTCAATCATATAGAGTTGTATGAACTTACGAACCATATTTTTTAAGGATGAAATGCAAAAATGGTGAATGATGGTAGGTCAAGGATGTGTGATTGAGACATCGATTTTGGTCATTATTGGATAATTTGAAAAGGATGTGGATGACAAAGAATTGGGATTGGTTGCATAAGATAGGGTTTTATGGAGTGGTACACATGATGATAATACACTACAACCATTCTTACCTATAGGTATTATGTGAGTGTTGGGATCGAGTTAGGAACACCTTTCATTTATCAATAGGGAAATGACTATTACTTTGGAGGATGTGTATAGGATTTACATGATTCTTGTAGAGGGAGGGACAATGATTGCAATAAGTAGTGGGCATATGGATGTTATGTTGTAGGGGGTATTTGGTTTGGGATGGTGGGTAGTAGATTATGGTAGCAAGAGTGTCTTATATGTCAATTATTGGTGTATCTAGATATTATCATTGAGACACACTCTAGTGATGGTATTGATTACCAGTTATGTGTTTCTAGACTCTTTAAGGGTAAGGTTCCCATAGAACATGATCATTATCATATGTGATATGGTGGAGAGAGGTACAATTTGCATGGGTTCCAATGTTGTTGGCTCAGACCTACAAGGAGTTGCATGGTATGAGGATGACTCTATGGATAGGGTTGAGTTGTAGTCTATTAAAATAGTTGTGGGTATGGGATCATATAACCATGATGAGGCCTATGAGATTGTCATATTAGGTACATATCCTAAGGAAAGAGGATGTATCCTATGCTTTGAGATGATAGATGAATATAGAGGAGTGAGTGAAGAGGTCACATAAGGGTTATGTTCTACATTATAGATGGGATTTTAGGAGCTTGAGGTCCTAGGATATCACCTAGCATCCATGGAGAGAAGCACCAGTGTGGATGAAGGATGTGTATGAGTTAGTCTAAGTCAAGTGGGGTAAATGAGCTTTTGGTCACCATTAGACCTAGATTGAGTTCTTTCTATTTTCATGTGTGTTGAGACATTTTGGTTTGTGATAGAGGTTACTTGATACACTAGTGGTGATGAGGAGGATCAAGGGATATCGTGGGATGTGGCCATGAGTAGAATCCTTAGATGTAGGATTGGATGAGGATGTGATCATATTATATGTAGATGATGTAGGGACCATGACATAGTATGATGCCTAGTAAGTGACCTAGATGTGAGAGCATGAGATAGGATTAGTGGATAGGTCTAGAGATGCAAGGATAATGATAGTTGATAGATTCAATTGGGTTATGAGTAGGACGAAGACAATATATAGTAGCTTAGTAACAACAATAAGTATCCTAGAGACTATAAAATCTACTAGGACTTAAGATAATAGAGATATGGAGGAGAGGAGTAGCGGAAGTGGTTAAAGCAGCAAAGGAATTTTGAAAGCTTTGGGTGGGAACCTTAGTCAAGCTAACTGGAGGACCCTAGTTTTTGGGAAAACGTAGCCTTTTCCTCAGATAGTGGGGGGAGTATTTCAAACCTAAAAAATAGAATATCAATATAGCCCCTATTTGGGTTCACCTTCCTAACCTACCCGCTCAAATTTTCAATGAGTATTGGCTGCAAGGTATAGCCAGAGCTATTGGGGAGCTGGTAACCATAGATCATGCAACCTTGGCTAGGACAAGGATGACACATGCAATAATATGTGTCAACGCTGATTTAGAATCTAAGCTACCAAGTTTTGTTGAACTAGGGTATTGTGACTACTTGAGAAAATAGGTAGTGGAGTATGAAAATAGGCCAACATTTTGCTCAGAATGTAAAACCCAAGGCCATCTGCAAAGTCAATGCCCTAATGTAACAGCTAGTAGAGAAAACTAGAGGACAAAAGGTAAATGACCAAATGATAAAGGTTACCCCAAGAATTTCCCTTTGAGAGGGGGCCCAGCTAGCAAATGAGGATTCAGGCCAAGTAAAAATAACTATGCCTATCAAGAGAAATCAAAGGAGGGTTAAGGGTAACCTAAGAATAAAGGCAAGCAACAATCATCGATGGACATGAAATTCAAGAAAGCCCTAAAATTACAAACTCAAATCAGATTAAAATTTTAGCTAATATAGAGGTAGAAGGGGAGATTAATGTTTTAGAAGAAGTAACCCTTCAAATAAAACTACCTAAAACCCTAGAATCCCCATCAAATTTGGGTCCTTCTAATCCCATAATCAAGAATTCCTCAAACTACCAGGTAGGCATAAATAAAAACCCTAAAGAATACAGGAAACATGTGGAGGGGTTAGAATCAAAGGAAATAGTCCTTCCCAATATCATAACTGAAAGCCCGTCAAATCATCCAGAAGACTCAGTGCAAAAACTAGGAGAGTACAAGAAAAATATGGAGGAGTTAGAATCAAGGATTGATGTGGTAGAAACAAATGATACTGAGGAATGTTTTATTTTGGTTCTTTAGCATATCGTTCCTCCACATTTTAGCCCCAAGCAGATCAAGAGCACTACCAAGTCGCCTAACTATGGTGGTGAGAAAAAGAGTAGGAGGATGTCAAATGCTGATCACAACAAAATGAGGACTGACAATGAAATTGCTAGCAGTAAACAGAAAACACTGATACAACAAGTTATCCTAGGACAGGAAGATAACAAATCAAAGAAACCTCCTCAAGGGAGGGGTAAAGAAAAAAAATCTAAACAATATAAATGAAGGTTCTATCATGGAATGTGAGAGGCCTCAATGGCATACCCAAATAGAGGATGATTAGTTTAATAAGAAGGCAATATAACCCAACAATTTTTATGTTGCAAGAAACAAAAATAGATGAAGCTGAATAAAAAATAATAGCAAAAACAATGTGGAGTCAAGGGATATGGTATGAAAACTGGCAAGAGGAGCTTCAAGGGGCTTATGGTTCTTTGGGATCCTAGGGTGGTGGAAGGGAATATTATCCAGGATGATGATAGGGTGTTGAGTATTTTTTCCATGATATTGACAACAATAGATCGTGGATTTTCTCAAATGTTTATGCTCCCAATTTAGTTAAAGGGAAAGCGTCTTTGTGGGAGTACCTAGGAATATTGGGTGATGCTTTCAATGACATTCTGTGGGTGGTGGAAGACGACTTCAACACTCCCTTATACCCCTCAAACAAAAAGGGTGGAGCAGGAATCCCAACCAAAAGTATGGAAGAGTTTAAAAAATTTCTAAACTCAAATCAATTAATGGATGTGAGGCTAAGAGGAGAAAAGTACACTTGGAGTAATAGGCAAATAGGAAATAAACTTATCCAGGAAAGACTTGACATGTTTTTCTTATCAAAGGAGGCTATTACGAAATTTAGAGATTCTATTCTACAAATTCTTCCCAAAATTGCATCAGATCACAATTCCATTCTTCTAGAGGTCCCAAAATAAAACTCCTTCAAAAAACCTTTTCGCTTCCTATTAATGTGGATTAGGCACTCAAAATTAAAGGAAAACATCTCTAGATGGTGGCAGCAACCTTTTCATGGAAGTTCGAATTTCAAACTTGCTCAAAAATTTAAATTAGTCAAGGAAAACCTTATAATCTGGAATAAGGAAGTTTTTGGGAACCTATTTGAGAACAAGAAACAAGTGGGGGATAGGATGAAGGCCATTGAAAACATGATTCAAAATGGTACCTACGATGAAGCTACCAAGAAGGAGGAGCAAATCAAGCTCTCAAAATATCATAATATCCTGGCTTGTGAAGAGACTTACTAGAGACAAAAATCTAGGGCTTTAGGGTTAAAGGAGGGCAAATCGAACTCAAAGTTCTTCCACATCACAACATTGAGGAATAGAAGCAATAACAAGATTAAAGAGTTAATCAAAGCTGACGGGTCCAAAACCTAGGATCTGATTGAGATCATAGAAGAAGTGGTTGCTTATTTTAGCTCCCTCCTCGGGGAAGAATCATAGTGTAAAGAGGAAGCTAAGGAATATCTCCTTTAGTTCATTCCTAATATGGTCGATGAGGCCATTAATGGCAGGATTCTTGCTTCTTTTATTGATGAAGAAATATATTTTTTTTTACTTAGCATGGAACCTGATAAGGCTCCTGGCCCTGACGGGTTCCCTTCTCAGTTCTATCAGACTTTTTGGGATATAGTGGGAGGGGATGTCATTTCAGCTATCAAGGAGTTTCAAGCTTCAAAACATATCTCAAGAGAGTTTAACTCCACTTTTATTGCCCTGATTCCTAAGGTCCCAACCCCTAAGACAATGGCAGATTTTAGACCTGTCAGTTTATGTAATGTGTCCTACAAGATATTGACAAAAGCCATTGCTAATATGATGAAAGAAATTTTACCCCTCATTATTGACCAGTGTCAGGGGAGCTCGATTCAAGGGAGATCACGGTCCATGAAGCTCTACACTCTGCTAGGCAAACCAAAAAGGTAGTCTTCATCCTAAATATTGACATGAACAAAGCGTTCTATTGCATTAACTATGAATTTTTGTTAGTTGTCCTTTGCAAATTTGGCTTTCATCCTCAATGAGTCAGACTGATAAAAGAGTGCATATCCAATCCCTAGTTCTCAATCTTGGTAAATGACACACCAATTGGGTATTTCTAAAGTCATAGAGGACTCATGCAAGGAGATCCGATCAACCCAATGTTGTTCATTATAGTGTCAGAGGCTCTAGGTAGAACTATAAAAGCAACATGCAATGCAAGATTAATCTTGGGGATCAAATCCACCTCCCTCACCAACCCAGTAAGTCATAAAAAAATTGTTGATGACACTCTAATGTTGACCCAGTCGTCAGTGGTTGGATCTATAAGGATCAAACATATTATCCAACTCTACGAGGACGCGACGGGTCAGAAAGTGAATTTTAACAAGAGTAAGTTTTACTTCCTTAACACCCCAATCCAGATACAAGTCAGAATAGCGAAGATTTTAGGATATTCTGTAGCAACTCTTCATACCTCCTATTTAGGCCTTCCCCTTTTCAATGGCTCTCCGGGTGATTCTATGTGGGATAGAGTGGTAGAAAGAATCCAAAAAAAATTGGTTGGCTAGAAAGGACACTTTTTGTCTCAGGCAGGGAAACTTACTCTTACTATGGCATATTTACAGAGTATTTCGATGTATTTCTTATCCATTTTTAAGGCCCCAACCAAGGTATACCAAAAAATTGAAAAGCTCCAAAATAATTTTCTATGGTCCGGGTTGGAGGAAAAAAAAAGGATTCACCTGGTGGGGTGGAGCAAGGTGTGCAGGCCGAAAGAAAATGGAGGGCTAGGATTACGAAGAATTGCTCACTTGAATACAATATTAATAGCCAAAAAAGATTTGCGTCTCATAAAAAATGAGGAAAATGAATGGACCTCCATCATTAAAATAAAATATCTCCAAGGCATTGATTTACTAAATGACAGTATTCACAGAAGAGGATCGACTTTCTGGAAAGCAATCTTGACTAGCAGGGAGGTGATAAAGACAGGTATGAGATGGGTTATTAGGAATGGGTAAAATATTAGGTTTTGGGATGATAGGTGGGCCAAGGAGGAGGCTCTATCTCAGGTGATTAACTTATTTAGGATCAAAATAACCATAGATGAACTCATCGAAAGGAGAGTAGCTAATTTTATGAGATAGAACAAAGGAAGAATTAAATGGAAACATATCAAAAGATAATGATTCAAGGATTCAAAAGGAGAGTAGCTAATGATTCAAGGATTTGAAACCGAATCAAAAGATATCCAAAGAATTTTGCATCAAAAATTCATACCTATGAAACCATGACAGGATCAAGTAATCTGGGCAACCACAGAAAATGGGCAGTTCTCAGTCAAATCTGCATACAAACTAATGTTAGATCCTGAGGAGCCCATACTTCAAACTCATTTGGTGTGGATCAAAAAGCTAATTCCTAAATTTTTGGTAATCCAAGGAAGGATACTTATGATGGACAACATAATAAGGAAAGGTATGATAGTTTCTAACTGTTGTTTTTTGTGTAGGAAAAATTGAGAGTCTACTCGTCATATTTTCCTTGAATACCCTTTTTCCTTAAATATTATCAATGGGGCATTCCAAGCATTTAGCATCTCCTGGGTTAGTCCAGCCACCATCATTGACATGTTCCACCAATGGCTAAATTTATTTGTCAGCCTTAGGCTTAGGTTTATGTGGAAAATATGTCTTCATCATTTTCTATGGTAGTTCTGGCTAGAAAGAAATCATAGAGCATTCCATGAGTCGAGCCATGATGTCACCTCCATTACCACTAAGATTCTTGCCTTTGCCTATGAAAAAGTCAGCCTTATCCATCATGATAGTCAAAATCCTTCCCCTGTGAAAAACTAGATCGCTCTTTCCTTAAACATTACCTTGGTAGAGGATCTTGGGTATATTAATACCAATCCTAGAATAGGTGTCAGGTGGATCCCGCCCCCGATTGGATGGCTCAAGCTCAAATTTGATGAGGCTGCTAAAGATAATTCTGGTAGAGCAGGGGTTGGAGGAATAGTGAGAGACCATGAAGGAAACTTGGTGATGGCCTTTCTGAGCATTTAGGAATGAGGACAAATAATGAAGCAGAAGTAAGAGCATTATGGAGATGTCTTCAGATGGCTCAGGAGATTAAAGGTAAATTAATAATTTAAGGAGATTCACTGCATATCATAAATCTCCTCAGGAATGGGAAAAATCCTCCATGGCAGGTTAAGATAGTCATTGAAGAGGTAAGGATCCTATTCCAGGCTAGGAATGACCGGCTAGCCCAACATATATTTTGGAAATCCAATAAAACAACTGACAAATTGGCCAAAATAGGGGTGGAAGCAGATGGGCTTGTCACTTAGGAAAATGGGGTCCCAAGTGACGTGGATGAAATTATTCAAAATAAAATTGAGGACAAAGATGAAGAAGAATGGGGTCCTCATTGGAGGTTACCAGTACAGAAGAATGCTAGTTTGTCAGCTCTGCTCTGCTCCATCTGGTGACAATTTTTGTTTTTCTATGTACTGGGGAAGGGGTTTCCTTTTGGGCATAGGTTTTGAATAACTATGTTGATGTTATTAATATGGTATGGGAGATATATATTATAGCTTGATTTTACTGTCAGTGGCTTTTTGTGTATGTAAATATTGGTAAGGGGCAGTGTGCTCCCTTGAACATATGTTCTAATAAGGCTACTAGTAGTGATGGACAGATTGTCCCTTATAAGGCTTTGATTCGTAACAGCATAATACTGATTTTTGTAATAGGTTTTAGGTTAACCTGTAAAACCCGGTATTAATGATAATATATCTTAACTACCAAAAAAAATTGGCCTAGAGACTATTATAAATGTTGGTGGTGATAGGGAGGAGGTGGTCAATGAGGAGTCATCTCTTAGGCAATGAATACATCATTAGATAAATAGTGGAGTGGGTCTTTATGGTATAGAAGTAGAGGGATAGCTGAGAGATGCACCATAATAGGCACCTAGGGCGATAATTAAGGATGGATTATATGAGATATTATAGTAGGGTGATGTTGATGGCCTCCTAGATATAGATATAGAGGTGATGGAGGTAGCACATGAGGTAAATATATTGTGAGTAAGAGTGAGGTAGGTAGAGGTATGGATGGATAATAAATAAGTATCTTGGATATTGAAGAGGATGGGTATAGTAACAAAGAAAGATGCAACTTTGGTGGATAGGGAGAGGCTACAGTAGGAGCTAAATGTAGCGGTTGTAGAGAGAAGTGATCTTAAGAGGTGATTATTTGCAGTGATAGTTGCATATGATAGGGCTTATATGGAGAGGGATACAATGGTAGTGACACTAAAGAGGGCCACATCAAAGGTGCAAAGCTTGTAGGGTGAGTGAGATATCTTGGCAGTAGAGAAGATAAGGCTCTAAGAGGACATAAGATAGTTGAGGGTATAGGATGCTAGGATTGGGAACCTATAGTGAGCATGGAATGATGTCAAGGCTCTCTATGTTTGAGAGTGGAATAGAGTATTTATGTTGGAGTTAGAGATGGTGAGATGGGGTTTGCTATTTTTTTTGAATTTAGGGTCTCAATCTCATTCATAATCATAATTAATATAGAGGAGCACACAATCAATGGTCCTAGTAGTACCTCAAGTTGTGGAGCCTACAACACCATAGGTAGATGGATCCACATAAGCACAGGGGGCGAGCAGATGTAGAGGAGCATTGAGAAGGATCCTAGGGTACATGAGGGGAGTGGCAATACTCCTAGTGATCAATAGGGTTGATGGTACTTTTAGCGTGGCATATATACCACTAATTTTGCATATGTTTATTGTACATGTGTGAGATGAGGATGAGGATGTAGAGTGTGGTAGATGATGTAGCCTATGAATAATTTTTATTATGTACATATCATTTTGATATATGATATATGTGATGGGTATTTATGATTATATGTGATGATTTGATGTGTATTTATTGTGTATGATGTATGGTTGTAGATGTTTAATATATGTGATCATGTAGTGAGGTATGTGGTTTTATAAATGGTATATGAGGTGTAGTATTCCTTTGTTATTTATTAATTTTTAGGAATAAAATTGGATGTATTTGAAAGATGTATTATATGTACACTGATATGTGCTTGGGTAGTCATTTTATTTGGATGCATGCATTGGGATTTGATAATATCAAATGGTTTTGATTGATCAATGATAAATTGAGAGTCACACATATTGACATAATATGATGTAAAAAAACATGCAATATATATGATAAGTGCAAAGCTAACAAGAGATATAGGTAGGCAATGCAAATGATGGTTTTATTAGGCACTAAATAGCTATGCATAATGATCCTAATAACTTATTGATTGTATAGTGTACTAATTATGTGAAGATAATACTTGTTGTTTGGTAAAACTAGTTGTGATATTGTCCATTCCTTCTTCAAAAGGGGTTTTGGATGCTAGAAGAATTTCTAGAAATTCAAACACCATAGTTTGAACAATAAAACTCATCTATTTTACATAAATCCTAACTATCTTGACAAAGTTTGAACCTATCGTAGACCAGTGTGTGTTTAATGATGTGCATTTATCTATTTTAAGTGAGATTTAACTAACCAATTGTAAACTTAGCAAGTATAAGCTAGCTCACCCATGAGTGCATAGTGATTTGTATAAAATAAGACCACTAATGTGATAGACATGCTACTAATTGGAAGGTATTATCCATTTCTAGACATGCGTCTATAGCCCTGATGGAGGCTATCCTCATAATCTATCAACATTTATCCACTACTAGACAAGTGTCTATAGCCTCGGTGGAGACATCTAAAATTCTTAAGAATACTAAGAACAAGTTTTTTGGTAGTTCTCCTTTTGTTATTTTCCTAATGATTCTTTGATGTTCTTTTTGCTTTGCATTTTTTTTTTGACAACTTGTTTGTTTTGGATCCTCAAGCTTGGATCATGCAAATGATAGGATGAGTAAGGGAAACCATTAAATTTTATGATGAGGATACTCAAGGTATTTTCCTTTCTATACTCAATTATTTCTTAGTGTTTTATGTGTGATTGTTCCATGAAATAACTCAATTCAACCAGGGGAAGGCTTGAAGTGCTTTAGAACTAACAATGTTCAATAAAGGTTGATTGGATCAACTAAAAATGGTTGAATAACATAAGAGATTTCTATGTACCAAGTAACCTAAGAATATGACTAAAATAACTATAGTTGTGCTAACTAGTGTATGTTTATCTCCTCTTCTTTTTGTTTTTGGGATTTTTTTTGTATGCAAGATGATAGGTGCATATGTAGAAGCTAATTGACATGATAATGTGACCAAGAGAAATTCATTATAATGATATGCAGGATAAAGGGACACAACATAATGCACATGGATGTGAACCAACACATGCAACCGATGTGTCATTGAGTAAGTACAACAAATGCTATAGGTTGGCGTGTATGCATGCATCCAAAATTTTGACATATTTAGCATATTAGGAGGATTCAATTGATTTGTTATGAATATAATGAATGAATTGAATGTCAATTTTTGGTAGTATAAATATGAATGAATAATGAATAGAAAACATAAATATTTGCAAAATAAGCATTTAGAGATTAAAGAAAGTAGAATGAAGGAAAAAGAGAGAGAAATAAAAGAGAAGAAAGGAATCAACCAAAGGTATGTAGCTACTTATGCATGACCATACAACATAGATAGGTGACTGGAGAAGCAAAATAAAGAGGAAAGGAGAGGAATTTAGGAAAGAAGGAAAGAATGAAAAGAAAAGAGAAAAATATATGAAAAATAAAACCAGTCGAAGGTTTGTAGTTGTTTGTGCATGGCCATACAACATCAAAAATAATATGATAGAGGGGATGAGAAAAATAGAGAATCAAAGGATGTTAGAAGAAGATAGAATAATAATAGAATTGAACTGTTGGATTCTTGAGTCACTTGCATTAAGTGACTGAATAAATGATTGATGAATTAATTTGAGCTTTACCGTTGAATGTGTTTTGTTATTTTATCATTATTTTTATTGTGTTTTATATTTTTGTTGTCTTTTATATTTAATGTACAATAGTTTGAGTCAATTTGATGAGAAAGGTATTAGCATCCCCCAATCATAAGATTTATTTAAAAATCTGACTAAAAGTAATTTATAAGGCCTAGCAATTGATTGTATGAGTAAATGTCTATGCTAGGAGCATGGGAAAGAATAAATTGCTTCTTGGAGGGAGCAATGTCTATGTTAAGGTCATGAAAAGTAATGTCAATGCTAGGATAATGGGAAAGAACAAATTGCTTCTTGGAGGAAACAATTTCTATGCTAAGGGCATGGAATGTAAATTTCTTCTTGGTGGGAGCAATATCTATGCTAGGAGTAAGAAAAGTAAATTACTTCCTAGAGGGAGCAATGTATATGCTATAAGGGGTTTAATATGGAAACCAAAATTAATTTGTGAACTCATTTTGTTTGTGATGGTGAGGAAAAGGGCATAAAATTTAACCTGGCAGTTGATTTGTATGAGGATTAGGTAAAGAGCACAACCTTTGAACCTGGAAGTTGAGTTGTGAAAGTGAGGTGAAGGGTGTAACCTTTAATCCTAGAAATAAATTTGTGATTAAGATATTGAGCAAAATTATCTTGAGTAGATGAGAGGTGAAAGAATTGGTGTGGAGAGAGGGTTAGCTCCCCTAGATGCAAAATTGGTTGGAAGGCCTATCAAACCCCTAGATAGAAAAGTGGTTTGAAAGAGGGTGAAATCCCCTAGTCATAGAAGTCGTTTGAAAAGGAGTGAATTCCCATAGTGATGAAATTGGTTTGAAGAGAAGGATAGAAATTATGGGTGAGATGATGGATTCTCATTGGATTTTATTTATTTTGTTGATTTTTTAGTGTTGTTGTTTGTTTATGGTGTTTTGGAAGATGAGGAGAAGATAGAGGAAGTAATAGAAGGTGGATAAAGGAGAAAATGAGAATTAGGAGGAAAAATATAAACCAATGGTTTGTAGCCACTCACACGTGACCATACAACAATGGCATAGAGCTTCTAAAAGAAGAAGAGTAGGAAGAAGTTTGAGAAGGAAGAAGGAGGAGGGGGAGTTAGAGCAATACTGGTAAGAATATAGATGGTATGAAATATAAATTAAAAGTGTTATGTTGTCGAGGGTAATGGCCCTAAATATTGTTGATTTTCAATAGCAAGTTTAAGGTGGCCACCAACACATCAATAAGAAGTGTGATATTGACATGATGAACTTGTGAGGTCATTGATGAATATTTCAGGTTACTAGCTTGCAGTCATAGCATCCTTGGTTGGGGTAATGGATTGTTAGACATACCCAAGTTTGGATTGGGAGATGATATGGGATTTTAAAATTGTATTTTGTCTTAATTTATAAAATTGTGGATCAATTTCTTGAAGAAATGACAATCATTTATGTCATGTCCTTGTTGGTGATAGTAAACACAAAATTGATGCTCATAATACCATTTTAGTTTTGGCTGATTGGGATCATGTGATAAAATTTTAGGTAAGATAATGTGTCTTGCATTGTGCAACTTCTAGAAGAGATCAACGAGTGGTTCAAAGAAAGGCATTATGGTATGAAGTGGATGATGAGGATGTTGAGGTTTCATATGAGGTCAAAAATATGAAATTGGGGTGACTACTTGCCTAGGTTACAAATAACCCCATAATTGAGGGTGAAATATCTATTGTGGAGGGGTTACTATAGAACTACTTATGGTCAAATTAAGGGTAGGTATATGACATATATAGTTGCATAATCATAGCTCAAGGTGGTTGAGGTGCTCTAGGATATGTTGCATGTACGTTGAAGGATGCACTAGTGGTGTTGGAATGAGGTTGAAATAGATGATAGGAGAGGAAGGAGTTGATTTATATGGATAGGGATGTGAATATGGGTAAGATGAAGGAGGAGGAAAAGAGGGATAAGGAGGTTGTGGAAAATCAACCGATTGGGTCGTTTGGGATGAAAAAGGAGGTGACAAAAGAAGAGGTGGAGGAAGTGGTACTTGAAAAGAGGGTGGTCGATAGGGTGTGGATTGATGCGAGTAGGAATAAAAAGTCTCTTTGTGAGGAATCAAGGATGGAGCCAATTGAGTAGTGTAGTATCTTAGGGCTTGATCCTGATATGAAATTCCATGCTATAGTATGGCATGCGAGGATGAATAGTTAGAAGAGGTGCATTGAATCTATGAATGGGTGGATATGGTTTCCTTTGAGTATCATGATGAGTTGGTTGAAGAAGGAGAAGTTACCATAGAAGGGTCCATAGCGATATGATCTTGATTGTGAGATTAGCTTTAGATTAGAGTCATGGTTGAAGGGTTGATGGATGTGAAACTAGATTACAATTTAGTCTATGCAAGAAGGGTCTTTGTGTAAGTGTTTTTGGTGTTATTGGATCCATGTTTGATATAGTTAAGTCAAACGTACCTATATATATGATAAAAATGATCGTAACTATCCATACAATTCTATGAAAAATAGGTTACAAAGGCAAACAAATAGAAAAACAGACACAAGCAAGTTTTGGATTGTACATTGAATTGTATTTGTGCTTCTATAATAATTTTTCAATGAGATTTAACTAGTCAAACAAACAATATCACAAACAACAAACAAGTGAATAAATTTGTGTTTTCAAGCATATTTGTGGTTGTTGTGTTTCTAAATTTGACTATGTAGTTGAAGAATGATTTGTGTTGTTTTTGAATTTTGTTAGGTTTTATAATATTTTTGTGTTTTATGATTTTTAAAAATCCTAAAATAAAAATGGGTGACGAAAATGATTTATGAAGGTGTGTTAATGCACATTTCCCTACTATACCCAAAGGCATGCAAGGAGTAACTATGTAGAAACAAACAAAAAAATTTGAATGATGAATATGGGTTGGGTAACAAAAAAGGGAGAATATAGACCTCTTATGTAAGAGGTGGAATTGTCTAAGACCTGCATAGGATAAATGGACTTTCACTTCACTCTCAGGTGGGCTTAGTAAAAAATGACAACTACTTACTCATTAATTATGTAGCTTTGTGTGTAGGGGAATCTAACCTATCCTACCCCAAGGCACTCTCAATGGTAGGGAGCCTTCTAGTGATGAAGTCCAAAATACTACTCATGGGGGCTACTATGGTGTCTAGTGGGTGAGTCAATGATTGGAGATGAAATCTAATGTCATTGACCTTTATTGGTGGCTGGTGACAAATTTGTGAAAAGCATGCAAATATGTGTGGTTGATTTGCTTTAGATACTATAATGCAAGAAAGAAACTATTTTAAGCAAGTAAGAAAAGTTGTGTTTTTATTTTTGTAAATAAAAATTCCTATTTAGAAACTAAATTTTACACTGCGCAAGCAGAGAGTGTTGTGTGTTTGTAAGCAAAAGTATAAGTTAAAGTTATTCAAAGAGAGATCGGTTGATGTCGATGAGAGCTATGCTAATATTTTCTTGAGCGTAAATATATCTACATTGGCCAAGATATACCTATTAATATTATGATCAGATGTCTTGTGAGAGCTTTATATATGAGAGATCAAAATTCATTCTCAACTCAAGAAGACAAAGACATGTGAGGTTTTATTTTTTCCTTATGCAAATGCATTAAAAGATATTTAATGCAAAGACAAATGAACATAAATTTATGATCTAATGCTTGTGAAATAAATATGGAAAGTTGTTTAACAAATGACCCAAATGAATTTGGTACCTTTAAAAGATCTACAAGTAAAAGTGAAGCATTTTATAAAATTCCTAAAGGAATTTTGGGCTTTTGTAATGTAAAATCATATATTTGTAAAATGATCAAGCTATATGGTGCATTTAAGCTAAAATTGAAAATGATTTTTTGATTTTTTGAAGAAAAATACGCAATGTGAACCAAAGACACAAAGTTTTAAAACACTGACCTATGGTCTCCAGCCTTTGGAATGATGTTTGAAAGTTTGATAGGCTTTGGACTGTGTCAATTTAGATTGTATGGGTCCCAATGATCAATTTGAATATACCTATCCGTACAATCAAGAGTAGGGGTAATTTTTTTGAATATTTTGTGTTTTTTGTGGCATGTGTGCTACAAAACTAGTTTTTGTAAAATTTCTTACAATAATGGAGTTGTGGGTAATGTAGAAACTGGTACCTACCTAGTGTAGGCCTTAATTTTTGGAGGACTTTACTCAATCACATGGGTCTGTACAATTGAGTTGATCGTACTCCTCTATACGATCTTGTTTTGTAGACCAAAAATGAATTTGCCTTAGACCTAAGGTGTGCTTCAAGGTTTTAGAGGTTTCTATGTTGGTTTTGTGTCACCTACGATCTCTAGCCTCTAGAATTTTGTCTAAAAGTTTCATTGGATTTGGACTATGTGCCAATTTTGATCTTATAGGTCCTTGTAGTCAATTTAACCATACTTGTTTGTACGATAAAGAGTAGGGGTGATATTTTTAAAGGTTTTGTAGTTGTTTGTGGTCTATGTGCTACAAAAATAGATTTTGTAAAAATTCCTATAATAGTGGAAAGTAGAAAGTTAAATTTCCTACAAAATTATGCATATAAAAAGGATATAAACCTAAGCTAACATATGGGAATCACAAGATTGTATGCAACCAAGTTTTGTGAAATATAAATACAAGTAGAAGATGAGAGATTACGCCTTGGGAACATTGTTTTGTAAGGTATTTTTGCCTAAGGAGGAAATATGGCAAGTGAGATAACAATTTTTATGGGGAAAATATATCCCCAAACTTACCTACAACAATGGAGTTGTTGTGGGCTATGTAGAAATTGGTACTTTCCTAGTGTGGGCCTAATTTTTAGAGGGATTTGCTTAATAATATAGTCTCGTACAATTGGTTTAACCATAACCCTCCATATGGTCTTGGATCATAGACTAGAAAGGCTTCTACCTTGGACTTGAGGTATGCTTTGGGGTTTTGGAGGGTTTTGTGACACTTGTAACATAGAAAGATGAGAAAATGTTAGTTAGAAAGTTAAAAAGTTAGGTAAAATAGTAAATAAGTGGGTGGATCCCATTGTTATCACCAGAATGAACTCAAGGAAATATGTTGTTTGCATTAATGAGTAAAAATGGACAAGATCAGTCCTTTTCATAAAATTACATCATGGAAAAAAATAGGGTTATTCGAATATGGAAGCCCTTTTTTAATGAATGGTTTAACAATACCAAAGGTCTTCCATCGGATACTCAAAGGGAGTGGGCTTACTACACATGGGCCACTATTGGTTGTAGAGATCCTCTAAACCTACACAACTTGATAAAAATGGTCAATAATGTTTGGGGAGTTGTCTCAATCAAACCCCTTGTGATAGAAGATAAAAAGACTAAATGAAAGTAACCTAATGCATAATAAAAGGTGCTAAAGATGATAAAACATAGTAAAAAAAATGTTACTTATCTAGCCTAGCGGTCAACTATTGGGTTTTGGATTGAAATCGATCCCTGAAGGGGATTGAACCCTTAGGTGCAATCCTGATGATCGTGCCTATTTGTATGATTGAATCTGTGTTGCATAAACATAAAGTTGCATTTTTGTAGAGGTTCTTCTAGTGTTGTTGAAGATCGTATTCACATCAGGTAGTCTTTTGTACCTATAACTAAGAGCAGTTTATCATTCAAAAGTATTAAGAGAGACATGTGGGCATCCATGGTGGTTTATGGAAAGTGAGTGTTGGCTATACTAGAATCTAAAGTGATTTATATAGAGTCTAGGTATGTGAATGTGTTATATTTTAAAATGGTGAAAATGCCTTTCTATTTATAGACTTGGCAAAGGTTAGGGGGGCTTTGGTATCCTATGAGGTGTCCCTTGAGGTGGCATAGTGTGCCATACCTCATAAATGAATTTGGGTGAGAGAGGTCCTCACCCATACACATGAATTAAATAGGCATGGATGAGCCATCCCTCATAAATGCATGGGATATGCAAGTATTTATCCATTATGGCATAGTGGATGATGAATCGTCAATGCTCTCAATGCCTTGAATGCCTTGATTATAAAAGGTTTTTAAATTTCATTTATGACATTGAATGTACATGGGGATATGGAGGTGAACAAGAGTTAAGGTCTAACCATAGTTAGGTTAACCATGGATTTAGGGTTGACCAAGGTGAGGTGGAGGCTAGGCTTAGGTGGAAGCTAGGTTAGGGTGTGGTTGACCATGGGTTTAGGCTTGACCATGGTAAGGCTAGAGTAGGCTAGGATTAGGTGGAAGGTAGGTTAGTCAAAGGGTAGAATAGGGTGAGGTATCCCCAGGTTAGGCTTAGAGGGATGGTCACATGATGACTAAGGGATAAGAGTAGGAAGGGGCCTAAGTGGCCAAGGGGGCTTAAGGTGATGAATATTGTTTTTATGTAAATGATGGAAAATAAAAGGGGTTTTACAAATTAATAATCCATTAGCATTGCAAAAGGATAAACATGACATTTTTAGGTGTCTACAATTCTTTCACAAAATTTCATTAGATTTATCTTCTCCTAGCTCTATTAAAGAAGCTTTTGACTTATCCTTATCATTTTTTAGTATTTCCTTGTTAATGGTAGAGGTATTAACATCTAACACTACATTTTATTTACCACTTTCCTTCTCTTAAATGGTGCATGGTACTTCAAAAGAGTTTAAAATATAATTATGCACATTTCTTATGTTTAGCAAGAATATTTATCCCTAAATCAGGTTCATATTGAATATATGGTTCCTTCTTAATATTTTCTTCTTATTATACAATGTCATCTAAGCTCTAATCTATTTTTTCTTCATAGGTTGTCTTCAAAAGAATTAGTATTTCTTCCAATATCCTTACTTATTGATCTTCACTATTTATTTATTTTTATCTTTTTGCACCTGTTTTTTGGAAGTTGAAAACCATCCTCATCCGTATCCATTTTTAAGTTACTTTTGTGGTTTTATACATATGTTTGTATTAGAATATTCTTAGGGCAATGATCTATCAAAATTCTCCACCTCATGACATCTTCTACATTTGAAAGATATGTTTTCATAATCCATGTTTTGGGTCCATAACTTACCCCATAATTAAGATTGATTGATTCTGATAAAGGTTTATTGATATCATTCATGACCAATATTTTGGCATAAATAGCCAAGACTCCGTCTTTTGTAGTTTCTAAAATATCAAGAAATTCTCCTAGACTATTACTTGTTGCTTTGAAGGTATCTATTTCTCAAAATTAAATGGATTAACCATACATCATGTTCCAAAATGGTATTAAGGATAGATTTATGTTTTTAGGTGCAAAGTCTTCATACTAGTAAGTTAGGAAGAGTCTTGCTCTTCCTATAAACGAAGGACACCCTTTAAGGATTATATATCTTTCTTCACTAGAATAGAAAATAGCTAGAAATAAACCTTTGGGAAGAAAGGATAAACTCACTCTTGGAGACTTTCATCTCCTATAAACCCATTTTCTCATAGTTGATGCCCCTGATCAAGACCCATCATGTAATGACCCTCCTCGTATGACCTTTGATTAGTAATTAAATTGATGATATGAACTCACATTTTTCTTTGGAATGTGGTATTGCTAATGGTTTTCTTTACGCAGGACCAGGCACATCTCTTTGACATATAAGAAAAGTCGATGGAAAAGGTAAGAGGGGAAGTGATGATTTGTCACATGGAAACTCACATGGTTGAGTCTCATGTAGGTGCATTAGAATGAAATACATTATGTTTGTGTGTGCCATGTGTTAAATGATTTGGTTGTTGTTTTCTTAAAAATATATATGCATTCATATGTTTTAAGATGACAATGAAAGTGCCAAAGACATGTGAGCCTTCATTCATTACGTATTTATGATTTAAATTTATTTTTTTGTATTTATCGATAAATTTAATAAAAGAAAAGGGATACATACTAGTGTGTGTGTGTCTATATATATATATATATATATATATATATATATAGTACATGTTTACACGCTTTTTAAATTAAAATAAAAAGGGAATAAGAATACAACTCCGTTACCCATGATCTAACTAAAGGAGTGGAAAATAATGGAGGAGTAATCTACGACTTAATTGTGGAGGAAGTGATGGTTTACAAAAAACTACTTCATGTTTTTACAAGCGTGAGGAGAGTGGTGGTTAAACGAATAATAAAAACAACTTGGAAAGGGGTGAAAGAGAATCAAATGTATTTTTTTGTACTGTAATCTCTATTTTTTAACGTGGATTGGAATAGCTGGGAATTTTGGGTGAAAGAACCTGGAGAGTGCATATTTGATATCAAAATTTAGAAAATGATTTACTAGGTTGGAACATTGCTTTACATATTTTGATTATTTTTTAGAGAAATGTTTACTTTTATTTTAAAGAAAATAAATGTGAAATTGAAATTATTTCAGTGTGAATTCTATGAGTGCATATTGTGCAACTATGAAGCTTGCTATAATAAAGAAAATGGATTTTAAATGCACAAATTATAGTTGTTATTCTCTAGACTTGAAATTGTTTCACTGTGTGATTTTCATTTGAGTTATGGTGCAATTGTGAAAGTTCATAATGAAATTGGATAGGATTTGAATTGCCCAGTTCATTGTGTGAATACTGTTACATGGAAATAATGAATGACAGTGAAATATAAGCATATTTGGTTTGAATAGCAATGAAAAACATCTCATTATTATTGTGAATTCTTGATTTATGTGATGCATGTGAAATTAGCTGTAATAATTAGGAATTACATCCATAAATGAGCCAACTTTGATCCCCTGCACTCTACAAAATCCATTGGTGGAAACTCCGGTAATCATGGAAAGTGGTTTGTGGTGATGATAAAGAGTTTCCACATCTCTATTTTCCATATACATTTTGGAAAGGGCATGAAATCCAAATATTGCATTCAATTTTGTAGAAACTTTTAAACCTGATATACTCAGTTTAGACAGTGGTTAAACTTCCATATGAATTAAGTTTGCATTACACTGCAGCATAAGAATGCCCTAATATAGTTTAAATGATGGTTAGTCACCGATCATTATTAGGTGAACAAATTATAAAACATATGTGTTAGCTTTTGTATGAGAATTATTGAAGAACTGGGATTATTATAGGAATAGGTATATTCCTTTTATAGGATTTTTTCTCTTATATAGTGAAACATAACTTCTATTATAGATAATAAAATTACCTTGAGCTTGCATGTATTGTAGAATTTTGGAGTAATTTATTATTATGGTTTTAATTCACTTTATGTGTAAGATAAGTGGAACTCTGGTTGTAGTGTTATTGCTTGGTTAATCAAATCAAAAGAAACTTTAAGGTTGTTTATGACTTTGCCTTGTCTTTCAAAAAATGATTTGATAAATTAAATGCTCATTGCATGATTTTATTATCAACTGCAACGTTTCCTATAAGATTCTATTTGTTGTTTTCAATGAATTCTAATTGTTACTTTTGGAGCAAATATTCTATCTCATATACATTTGTTGGATTGAAGTTGTAGTAAACTTTAACTTTGAGTGTGACTTTTAAAATTAGAAAGGAGTTCTAAAAAACTCTTTTGTAAGGCGTTAGGCAGATACATCTTAAAGCAACCATAATATATAGAATGTGAAATCTATTTTTATAATTTGGCAATAAAAAGAACGTAGTCCTTGTCTTAAACTCTCCTTTGAGTAATTCTGAATTGCTAGAACGTTTAGGGATTAGTAACCTTGATTTTTAGTGGCAAGTGAGTGCGGTTCCTTGTTGTGTTTTACCTTAGTGAAGCATTGTTAGAAAATTTTTATTATTTGCATATAAAATCCATAGACAAAACGTAATAGAGAGATCAAACATTTATATTATAATATTCAAATTATTTTATTATAGCAATTGATAAATGGATTAGAGCCGATTGTATTAAGATATTATTTTCTAAAAAGCTCTAGTTGATAAAAATGTCATTAGTGGAATTACTGGAGATTAGTGGAAAAGTATTTTAATAAGCTTTGCAGACAGTTATAGTTATTATGGGATGCTTTAATGGTTATATTTCTTTTGGAATATTATAAAATAGCAATATATTTTATTATTTAAAATAAATCAGGGTAGATATTTATTTTTAAGAAAGTTGTCTTTGGTATAAATATTGAGACTTTAATAAAGTTTATCCTTAAAAGGGAACTTTAAATTGATACTTTTATTTGGGTATGGTAGAGTTAAGTGACCAAATCGATACTAAAATATATATTTTATATTGGCTTACTATAATTGTATTGATATACATGATAGATATCAAACCATAGGATATTGAACATTATCTAAAGGATGATCTACTAACCTTTATAATCAATATTTTCGAACAGTTAGGAAGTATACCTTGTAGTTATAAACTAATTATTTTAATGCATAGAATTACCAACCTTAGACACCCAATGATGTTGAGATGCGGGTACGCATACAACATATCTCAAAAGTGATTGTAGTTTGATAAGAAGGTCAGAGAAAGTGACCTAGTCAGTTCTAGTAATGAGAGGTGGTGCAAGACATCTTCTCTAGGTCACTTTTCGAGGATATAGCGATAGGTCGGTGTATCACATTGGTTAAAGAGGGCTAGCATGATAATAGTAACTAGTTCTACCACATTTTTTGGTATGGGACAAGTGGATGTGAATCAAAGTGGGCATTTGAGACTATGTTTAGTGTCAAGGTAATGAAATAACTCTTGTCGACTTTGAGTAGTGAGACAATGAGCAAGACACTAGGCATAAGTACGCTAACTCCTTACATACTAAATTGAAATAAGCTAATTAGTTAGATCAAGGATCAATATGCTAAGGTATGGGGAATGCATGTGTCCACATTTTAGGTGATACGGTACCTA
Source organism: Wollemia nobilis (assembly GCA_028583015.1). Taxonomy (NCBI): domain Eukaryota; kingdom Viridiplantae; phylum Streptophyta; class Pinopsida; order Araucariales; family Araucariaceae; genus Wollemia; species Wollemia nobilis. The sequence goes on along the minus strand of JAQPPZ010001113.1, from coordinate 1,429,076 downwards.
AAGGATAACCCCTATCATGGTTCAACCTTCATTCTAGTTCAAGAGGAAGATAAATGAGACAAGTCGACTCCACAAAAAAGTACTTTTCATGGGATTTGGTCAATCTCATCCTTTTGAGTGGCTGCCTGCAATAGTCTTGGTACTCAAAAGTGGTAGCTTATGCCTGCACTAATTTAAACATTTTGGTAATTATTCATTGGGTGAAACCAACTTGTTGTGAATAATAAAGCACTCTTTAGGATAAATAATAAACTTAGAAAAACAAAGTTTTGAGAAATTGTTTGGCTTGTTTTTTGTCGTGCAACTAGGTGAGTAGACTTGGGTTGTTACATGTGGTATTAGAGTAGAAGAGATCCTTGAGTTGTAAGACTCTGAATAATTATTTGTTTTAGAAAAACTTAAACAATAGATTAATTTGATCATTTTCCCTATAGGTATGATGACACACAAAATGTGAGGTGGATCTTCAAGAAACCTTGGGGAAGCTAGGGAGGAAGAAACCATAATAAGACCACCAAGAGGACCAAAAAATGGGGGCAAGGAAAGAATGCCCACAAAGGGAAAAATAGATGAAACATATTAATGAGCCTCCACTAAATAAATCTGGTGGAGAAGAAGAAAATCTTGCAAAAATAGTACAACTATTACAAACCCATATGGAACAACAAAGAGAATAAATGGTCCAATAGAAATCTCACATGGACCAACAACAAGAGATGATAGTTCAACAACATAAATTCATAGAAGACTTGGCCAAGGGTAGGAAAAATGTAGGGAGGACAAAAGAAACACCTAGTGAACTTGCAGGATTTGGTACTAGTAGGGCCAAAGTAAGTGTGGAATTGGCCAAAAATATAAGGAAAGTGGTAATATCTAAGTTTAATGGAAAATGTGATGGTGATACAGTGAAGAATTGGTTGAAAAAACTGGAATCATAATTTTCCTTAGTGATTTTCACCAGAGTCTAAAATTGCCTTTGTTGTTATGAACATGGTTGAAGTAGCCCTAGATTGGTGGAAGACCTTTAAGAGAGCACAAGAAATTGAAGTTGTGGATCTCAATTGAGAATATTTTGTTAAGGAATTTAGGAATAGATTCCTAACTAAGCAATATTATGTGGAAAAATTTAGAGTATTCACTAACTTGCAGCAAGAAGTTATGATAGTACGTGACTATCATCAAAAGTATATCCAACTGTTAAAGTATGCCACCTAGTACGAGAGTAGTGAAGAAATGAAAGTTTAAAAATTCATTTTGGGACCGCCTCCTAAGATCGGGATAGTGGTGAATATGCATAATCTAGTAGATATTCCTATTGCTTTTGATTTGGCATGAAAAATAAGAAGCAAATCAGGAGACTAGAAAGGTATACTTTAACTACCAAAAGTTGTAATAAAAGGAAAAAGATGAACTTAGGAAGAAAAAAAACACTAGATTTATGAAGTGGAAAAAAATACAGAACAATAAACCAAAATTTGGAGATCAAAATAGACAAGGAGGTAAAAACAAGAATAAATTTCAAGGGAATAAGTTCAAGAAATATGGAAAAGGATATCCTAGATGGAATGATTAGAGGACATAAAACCAGGAGAAATCTAAAGATGTTGTACCTCAAGTTAAGAATGGGAATAATAGCAGAGGTTATAAAGCTCATCCAAATGGTTTCTACGTATATCAAGGACCTCATTTTGGCAACAAGTGTCCCCATAGAGCTGATCTTCACCAGAAAGCACTAGAAACAAATACCCATAGAATATTTGTAGCAATAGGTAGTCTCGTTATTGATGGTCAATGTAGACACCAAAATATAAGCATTTGCATCCTACCCCATAATCTTGCATAATAATAATGTGTCTAAAATTCAATTTAGGTATATTATTCCAGCACATTATCCTATTTTCTAGATTTTATTAAATCTAGAAAATCCCCTTAGGATACCTTGTCTCCCCATTTGACATATGTCCTAGCCACCACTACCCTTCCACTTGCCACATCTCACACCTCACTCTACACTTAACTCCACTTGCACATACCCACTTGACACATTTTACACCTCACTCCACACTTCACTCCACTTGCATCTATCCACTTGCCACATCTCTCCAGTTAAGTGAGACACTTCTAGTGACTCACTATAACTACCCCTAACACTTAGTTGTCCTAGCTTGCCACTTGAAAATCCTAGATTGCCACCTATCATTTCCCTCATCATCCCCCAAAAGCCTATAAAGGCACCATCACTTCACCAAGAAAAGAAAGGAAGGGAATGCTAACATTGTGCTACTAAAATCATGACTCATGTACGCAATAATCATTTTTTATTTTTTATTTACATTAGTTATTTTATCCTTCCTTCCATCATTGATCCTTTTCAAGGGAGTTCTGTTCAAGGGAGGTCCATCCTTGATGGAGTCATTACTATTCATGAAGCTCTTCATTCTGTCCAGCTTGCCAAAAAATCTGCCTTTGTTTTAAAATTAGATATGAATAAGGCCTATGATAGACTTAATTGGGATTTCCTTGTTTCTATTCTCCTAAAGTTTGGTTTTCATCCTGAGTGGGTTGAACTAATCAAAGGATGCATATCTACTCCATGGTTTTCAGTCCTTGTCAATGGATCTACTACTAGATATTTTCCTAGCAAGAGAGGTATACATCAAGGAGATCCCATATCTCCTTTACTATTCATTATAGTTGCTAAAGATTTAGGTAGAACTATTAAGGCATCTTGTAATATCAACCTCATCTCAGGAATTAAATTAGTTTACCAAACCCAGTTTGTTTCTCATCAGTATTTTGTGGATGACACAATCATCACCTCTAATATGTCTATATTTGAGGCCAAGGTTATCAAGCATATCTTACTTCTTTATGAAGATGTTGCTGGACAAAATATTAATTTCCATAAAAGCAAGATGTTCTTTTTCAATACCCCCATTGAAAGACAAAATAAGATTTCTACCATTATTGGATGTCCAATCTCATCTTTTCCTACTACATATTTGGGACTTCCTTTATTCATAGGGCAACCTTATGCTTCAATGTGGAATAATGTGGTTGAGAGACTACAAAAGAAATTGGTTGGTTGTAAAGGTAATATTTTGTCACAAGCTGGCAAGGTCACCATTACACATGCATCTCTACAAAGCATTCCCATATACTTCATGTCTATGTTCAAAGTTCCTATAGGGATTTGTAATAAAATTGAGCAAATTCAGAAGAATTTCCTATGGTCAGGATCTAAAAACAAGAATCATTTCCACCTTGTTTCCTGGGATAAAGTATGCCAAAAAAAACTCTATGGAGAGCTTGGGCTTAGAAGGCTTCATATTTTGAATTTGGTTCTTCTTGCAAAGCAGGCTTGGAGACTAATTCTAAATTCTGATGCTGAGTGGATCACTATTATTAATCACAAATATTTGCAAAATACTATTTTTTCAATGTTGTCCCTCCTCCAAGAGGGTCCTGCTTTTGGAAATTGATTCTGTTTGCCAAATCCCTTATTAAGCATGGACTCAGATGGAGATTAGGGAATGGGCAAAAAATTTATTTTTGGCATGACAAATGGCTTCTTAATCAACCACTGATAAACAATCCCCATTTTTTTGTCCTTAAAGGATATACTGATGTTGTTTTTGGTTCAAAAGTTTCTAATTTTATCTTTTCTCAGGCAAATAGGAAAATTTGGAAGACTATATGCAGCCAGGATCACCCTATGGAATCAAGAGAATTGTAGGTCATCCTCAACTCTTCAATCATTCCTTCTAGGTATCCTCAAGACCAAATTTTTTGGGAAGCTACTGAGAGTGGAGACTTTTCTATTAAGTCTACCTACAAATTACTTTTACCTCATGTTGAACCTCTAATTCCCTTTAGTCTTGTTTGGCCTAAATACCTGATTCCTAAAATTGCCACCTTTTCTTGGGTGGCTATTCAAGAAAATATCCTTACTATAGATAACCTATTGAAAAGAGGTCTCCATATTACCAATAGATGTTTTTTGTGTATGAATGCTTGGGAATCCCCCCATCACCTATTCCTTGCTTGCCCTTATTTGTCCTTCATTCTCAATAAGCTTTTGAAATTATTTCATATCTCATGGGTTGAACCTTGCTCTATTTCAGATCTCTTCACTCAATGGCCTAATCCCTTTTGTAATCTCAGGCTTAAGTCATTATGGAATTTTTGTCTTCATCACTTTTTGTGGTAAATTTGGTTGGAAAGAAACCGTAGAGTATTTTCTAATTCTTTGCAAGACCCTGATTTTGTTTTTAACAAGATTATTTCCTTTGCCACTAAAAATACCACCCTTTGTCCTCTTCCATCTCACCCTACTTCATGTTTTGATATGTCATTGGGGATGTCCCTTAATCTTCCCATTATTGATAGTTCCCAGTCTTGACCTTCCAATAATAAAGCTCTTTCCACTTGGACTCCTCCTCCCCTAGGTTGGGTTAAGTTGAATGTTGATGGTGTTGCTAAGGGTAATCCTGGGTGAGTTGGCACAGGTGGTATCCTCAGAGATAGTTTAGGTAGGGTTATCCTTGCTTTTGCTAAGTTTTTGGGAATCCAAACAAATCAGGTTGTTGAAGCTCATGCCATGTGGCGAGGCCTAGTTTTGGCTAGAGACTATTCTGACAAGTTATTGGTGGAAGGTGATTCCCTCACCATCATCAATTATTTAAAAAATTCAAAAGTTCCTTCTTGGAATATTAGGAACTGCATTGATGAAGCTAGAGCATTTAGTCAAACTTTCCAAGATATTATATTTTAGCATACTTTCCGGGAGAGCAACAAAGTTGTTGACTTGTTAGCAAACATTGGAACCCAATCCACAAATTTGGTGACGTGGACTACTACTTTTCCTCATGATTTGGTTTAGGTCATGAATCAAGAATTATTGTCATCACGCAACACTAATGCTGACATGGAGCAAGTCAGCCACCTTCCAATTGGTTAACATGCTCGTGATCCACTTTTACCTCGTTGATAGTTCCCATGATACCTTGGTACATGGGTTGTCCGCTGTTTTTGAGTTTGTCATTTTTGGGTGTCGGGATTTCCTTTTTCTAGGTTGTATCTCTAGTATTTTTCCTCATTTTTCTTCCTCCCACCTCTTCATATTTCGATCCCTTCTATCCATGGTCATCACTCCTTTCCGATCTTGCAACTCCTTTTGCCCTACTCCCCTCATCTCCCATTCCCAACTCCATCTCTCTTCCATCCACATTGAGCCTATCCCTCCTTCTTTCCCTCATGTTTTTATTGCCATATCCATTATGTGGATGATTGGACCGAATATCCACATGATCCCTTTAATCGATTACATTTGCTTTTTTCGTAATGAACACCTTGTTTCATGCAAACCCTCGAACCTCCTTCCCATTCGGCACACTCTTCAATATGATCGTTGGGCTTCTTTTGGTTTGGTCTCTTTAGTTAGTTCTTTTTATACTTGCTCTATTCTGGTTTCTATCCATCATTGTCTTTCTTATTTATTTTTGCTAAGGAGGCCATGTTCCTGTGTTGCCACTATGAGTTTTGTCGAGCCATCCAAGGTCTGCATGGATACTATTGTTGAAGGTATCCTTGTAGCCAAGGGGTTCCTACCATTTTTTCACAAGTTTGAAGGGGAAGACCCAGAGATTACCATTGCTTTCATGGACACTTGGGATAATGGTCATGTCACCATCCATGACAAGACCTATGAGGTTGATATTAAATTTTTGGTCGAGTTAACTGGGCAGCCTCCTAAGGGAAGATCAATCAAAAGAGAGAAGCATAACTAGGACGCTGAGTTGAAGGATGTCAAAGACAAAGAGATCTGCAAGAAAGCTCGGGTGGGGATACATCATGATGAAATTTTGTTTCCTTGGGGAAGTGTCTTGAAGCCGATTATGGAGTTTATTATAGTCGATGACCTAGATAAGGCTCTTTGTAGTTTCCACTTTGCCTTTTATAATCATTTCTGGGATGTAAGTCAGGTCAATATTCCTCAATTCTTAATTAATTCCATTGGCCATACAATTGAGCACTGTAGGAAGAAAAATGAGTCTAAAATTCCCACTTGTCATGGGTTTTTCAATGTATTGTACAAGCATTGGCTCTTACATTACTCTCAGGGCATCACCGTGTCTTTGTCCCCCAAACCTAGGTCGAACCCTATTAAACCTAGTTCATCCCAAACAACACCCCAATATTTAGGTACCCCCAGGCTTTCAGCCAAGAAACAAAAAATCATTTAAACTATCCATAACCTAAGTAAGAGACCCCCAAGTTATTCTCCTGAACCTGATCCTGAACCAGAATAGAAGCCTATGTGTTCCTCTCTCTATCTCAAGAAATTAGCCCAACAAAAGGAATCTCTAGTCATCGATTGTGAGGATGATGAGAAGGACAACCTCGATCATTGCATGCACATGTTCATCATCAACTCCATCTCAAACTGTATCTCTCATCTTGCTGACCTACGTAATGCCCTTAACCTATATTTTTTTAGGAAGTCCTTTGTTGATGGTAAGAATAGTGCTCCTACTGAAGACGCAAAAGCTACGGTTGCTCTTGAGGATGACCTTGACAAGGGTAAAGATATTGATGTAGACACTTCCAATGATGAAATTCAAGATGTCGATGCTGAGCCTGAGGAGGAAGCTTAAGTTTTGCTTTTCTGTTTGGAAAGGGTCCTGGTTGCTTCTTTGTCACCTGCAGTATATGCTTACTATTGTTTTTTGGTTGTACCTAAGGATATCCTCCTTTTTGCTTTGTAGTAAGGACTACCTTTTGAGGTTAGCCCTGATGATCGGGTTTATTATCGGATTGTATCATGTTTCAAAGCATTTTGGTTTTTTGGCCTTTACTACCATTTTGTAATTAGGTTTTGGGGATCCTGTTAAAACCCGCTCATAATCTATAACTTTTAATCGATAAAAAAAATATTAGTCATTTTATTAGATTCATTTTGATAGGTGCTACTAAACCCTTTGTCTCTTTGCATGTGTGTAGGTTCAAGATTCAAAAGCTCAAATCCATCATGGTGGTCATGACAAACCCACCTCCAACATTAATTGTAGCATGAAGAAGAATAAGACACCATATTTCATTGTAAAATGGGATCACCCCCTTTGAGAATTTTTATTGTGAAGCACCCTACAAAGGGGTTTATTGTACTAAAAAAAAATCTTTTTATGAAATAATATAATGCTTCATTTTTTGGTGCAATGGTGTTCTTTTTTATGTATAGAAATTGATGATCACAGTCTTTATTACTCATCTTCCTTCTTATTTTGTTTCATGAGCACTCATTTTTTATCTTTTTGTGTGGTTGCAAGATTTACCTATTGTCTTGAAAATCTTCTCCCACACTCAAAATCCAAGTTTTTGTTCTATTTTTCTCTGTTAAACATTCAGTATTTTTTTTTTAAATCCTATTCTAATGTTTATCTCTATTATAAATTCATTTTGAAAAAAAAATTATTATGTTCTTTTCAATTTAATTTAATTAGAAAAAATTATAAACAAGGGCAAGGGGAACCTCCTCTACAGTCCCCCATGTTTCTCCCTATAAAATCATAACCCCACTCGAGGGTCACCTCTTCCACCTTATTTCCACCACATGACCGTAGTTGAGCTATGTTGCACCACTAGCCCCTCGAGGGCTGCAATCACTATAGTGCCCATTCCCTTCCTCCCATGATGGACATGCCATTGTGGCCCATCCCTCCCTCCTCCTATGTAGAGGGCCACATTGTGTGGCCCCCACACCACCACCCCCTAAGCCAAGGGCCACACAGCGTGGTCATTGAGCAATCCCCCCTTTCCCTATGCAAAGGACCACATAACAAGGCCCCCACACCACCACCCCCTACATCAAAGGCCATATAGTGTAGCCCCCATGCACTCCCCCCTCCCCTTATGTAGAGGGTCACATAGTGTGGCCCTCACACCACCACCCCTTGTGTTGAGGGCTGCACAATGCGACCCCCATGTGCTCCCTCATCCTCATGTGTAGAGGGCCATATAACGTGGCCCCTACACATCTACCCCCTATATTGAGGGCCACACAGTGCAAACCCCTTGCTCCTCCTCCTCCTACATAGAGGATCGCATAGCATTGCCCTCGCATAATCAAACCCTATGTAAAGGACCAACAAACAAGGGGTTTCTATTTTCAAATTTCTTTTTTTTAGCAGGAGGGTTTTATTTTCAAATTTTATTTTTTCTCAAAAAAAAAAGTGATAAGGTTTTATTTTCAAATTTCCTTTTCCAAAAAAAAATCGTATTTACATAAAAATTTGTCAAAAAAAACATTGTCAACAAAATAGTTAACCACAAGGAAAACACATAAAAACAAGAGTTTTGCACAAAATTTATGCTCTTTCTGTTGTTTTTGTATGCTTTTCTATGTTTGGTGTGCTTTTGATTGTATTTTAGGCATCAAAATCAGAATTGCATTTATGTTTTATTTAAAAAATATATAAAAAACCAAAACAAAACCACACACTTGCACGATTAACAATAAACATTGGTAAGGTTGGATATCATCACCAACCCCCAATCAAGATAAGTAATGTTGGAATTCACCTCCTTCCATCGGCTCGTCCCCTAGAAACTATAGTAGCCCTAATGAGTGGCTTTCCAAATTTCTTCATCGGAAGGTCCCCTATTTTTTGGTGTACCTAGAGTAGGAAGGACTAGTAATGCCCTTTTACCATGAGCTTAATAATAAATGGAATGTAGTTGTCATTTTTGTCCAGTCTCACCTGAGAGTGAAGTGAAATCTTGTGGGGCCATTCCTTAGGTATTAGGTAAGTAGCAAGACTTAGACAGTGTGATCCCGTTAAGGGGTAATTTATTCCCATAAAGTTACCTTAAGCCAATATCCATAGGAAAACATTTTTTTGTCATTTGGGTTGCACTCCTTGACAAAGAGGTGAGGCTTAAACTACCTTGGTAGCTTTTTATTTTATTTTTACCCTTAGTCATCTAGGAATAGGATTTTTCAACATCAAAACACAAACAAAAAAAAACAAAATTTTCAAAACTTCAAAAAAATCAAAATTTTCAAAACTTAAGAAAAATCAAAATTTTCAAAACTTCAAAAAAATAAAAAATTCAAAAACTCTAAAAAAATTAAAAATTTCAAATCTTTCAAAAAAAAATCAATCAAAAACAAAACTTGCAAAAAATAAAACTTAGAAAACATTTCTTTGTTTATGTGGTTGTGTGTTCATTTATTTTTATATTTTCATCACATTTCCATACCATACCTTCACATTCGCCTCCTCATTCCACCCCTAGATTATGGTAACGACCCAAAGTCAAGCTAAAGATTTAACCCAGATCCAAGGTCAACCATCTTCACCCATGGCACATTTTGCTCAACCTTCCCAATCTCCCACAACTTTTGTGATGGAGAAAGTCACCGTGGCCCCACTATGTATCTAGACTTATTCGCTAGACCATCTAGTTGTACCCCCACCTCAGACATGGATGTCATGAATAGGGCTACCTATGCTCCCATCCTAGAGACTCCTAGGAGTGAACCATCAATACCTTATGACCCTCGCATCATGTATTTGGATATTGATGCCATTAGGAGTTACCTAAGCTTGGTATTTCCATATTTACCTCCTCTCACCATTTTACCATGAACCATTCCCACATTTCATCAAGAACTCATTTATTCACATCAACAACACACTAATTACATCATCACCAACCCTCTTTTTGAATCAACTATTGCAACCATGACTCACGCTCATCCATCATCATCTCATGAGTACACTTCCATCCCATCACATCAAAACATCATCTATTTTAACCGCATCTACGAAGCACAAGTTAATGATGCTTCGTAGATACCTGCATCCATCCCATCCACATAATTTGTTGATCACATCTAACATGTCATCCCTCATTCAATCACAATGCCTTTCACTACCTACCATCCACCAACATACACTCACATTGTTGCCATGCATCCAACCCAATCTTCTTCCCCCCATGCGACCACACCATTTGCATATGTGATTGCCATACAATTTGTTTTGCACTTAAAGCAATTGCTTACAGATGATGCCAACCAAAGCACTCAGTCTCATACATAGTAGTAATCAAAGGTTCCATATCCTAACCATCCATCCACCTCACATCAAAACACCTTCTTCACTCAAGAACCGTCATGGATGATGTGACCACCCACCATAACAATACCCACACATCCACTCCATCACATGTATACTACTTCATCAACACAACACACCATCATTCCACCATTTCTTCATCACCAACCCCTACTTCACCAACACACTCTACTCATTCTATAAAAAAATTTGAATCACATAACAAACATTGAGCTAAAATTGAGTTATCATCAACCTCATAAACCTCGTCCACCTAGCCAACCTCATTCAAATCATCAGCCCCGTACCTAGATCCCTTTACCCGAACCCATGTCAATCATATTTCAAAAATTGCAAGATGTAAAAATAATTATTTTATCGAACATACATCCTATAGACCCTAAAAAACCTAGATCGATGTTGTATAGGGAATATCACTATTACCGCTATCATCGACAAGGAGGCCACAACATACACAATTGTTATGCATTTAAAAGTGTGGTCTAAAATATTATCAACAAGGAGGTATTTCCAATAGATGGTCCACTCGTCTCATCTCATTGAAACCTTAGTATCCACTAGGACAGAAATGAGGATGCTCAAAGTATCGCACCTTCCTCGTGTTCACCAGTCGTAAAACAATTTGGGAATACTCAAGGTATAACACCTTCCCCATACAAAAAAAAGAGGCTCCAAAGGAACCAAAATCCTTTGGTCACATTCAATTCAAAAAGTATCCAAAGGAACCAAAATCCTTTAGTCACATCCAATTTAAAAAGTATCCAAAGGAACCAAAACTTCTTTGGTCATATTCAATCCAAAAGGCTCCAAAGGAAACAAAACTTCTTTGGTCACAATCAAATAGAAAATCTTCAAAAGAACAAAACTCCTTTGGTCACTGTCAAATCCAAAAGGCTCCAAAAGATCCAAACTCCTTTAGTCAAATTTCATTTCAAAGGTTCCAAGGGACACACCCCTTTGGTCAAATTGGTTCAAAATGCCCCAAAGGAAAAACACACATGTGGTCAAATCGGTTCAAAAGCTCCAAAGCCACCAAATACCTTTGGTCAAAAAATACCCAAGTAAACCTTGTACCTAATGATTTACTCTAGTCACCTATCGGTTGTAGTGACTGGTTATCCATGCAATCTAGTAGGTTGGATAGATCACCATAAGGATACTTGTTCAAAAAACATTAAAAAAAATGAAAAAATAGCTTAATCATTCATATTGCATTTCATACCTCAATTCACGCATTTGAGTTTCACTGTATACATGCATTCAGATCATTTGCATTCATTCATAACACTTGCCATATTAATCATCATTTGGTTAGTATGGATAATTGTTAGCCCACTACGTCTTGTTGCCTTAATTATGGGCACCTTTAGTTTGGCATTAGTCATCAATCCATTAGTCACATTCATTTACAACTTTCTTTGTGGTTGTTTGATCATTAAGGGGTCCTTGTAAGATAGGATAGATACTGTATGACCATAAATAATGATTATTATATGGCCACTGACTATTTTATGCACACTTATTAATTTTCAAAGGCTCATAAGGAACATACAACTGCATCATGCATAACACAATGTTTATCGAACAATCTCTAGAGATTTTTTGATCACTCAAAAACTCCTATTGTTTTAAGCAACCTCAATTAAAATTTGAACAATATTGAAGTGTTATAAGTTTATCCTAGTCAAATCAAGTTTTCTCTTGGACCACGCACATCAAAACATATTAAAATATTTTGAAGTCTAGGAATGATGAAGTCATGAGTAGCTATTTTCATTAAGCAAATAGTCTCCCCTGCTCATCCTATTATGCGCATGGTCTAGAAAGCTAAGAATTGGCAAAAGGGCAATTTCCACCTTCTCCCCCTTTAAAAAAAATAAAAATAAAAAAGTAAAAAAGAAAGAAAACCCCTTACTCTTCCTCAAAATGAGCAAGAATCTCAAAAAACAATAAAATCCCCTTTGCTCCTCTTTGAAATGAGCAAACTAAAAAAAATCCCTTGCTCTTCCTCAAAATTAGCAAGTATCCCAAAAAGCAATAAATTCCCCTTTACTCTTATTTGAAATGAGCAAACTCAAAAATAAAAATCCCAATAATTCCAAAAATGTAAAAAAATAAGGGAAAATAGCTTGAATCCCTAGAATTCTTAGTATTTCAAAAACCATGGGGTGATCTCCATTACAACAATGGGCTCTAAGAGCTAACCTAGAAATGGGGTATCCTTATGCGTGGTGACATGTATGTCATATTAGCGACCTTATTTTGTATAGATATATATCGCTCTCGGATGGGCTAGATTATTGGCATAAGTTCCAAATGATTAGTATACCCTAGCTCATCATTGGAAATAAAAATGCACTACACACACAATTTATCCTTGATAAATTTGACTTTGCTAGGACACCCTTGATATATTATGGATCTACGATATACATAAATGAGTTTGTTTGAGATCAATAGGATATTTAAGTCTTTGAAAAAACTCTAGATTATTTATCCTTAAGGTAAAAAAATCTTAAGTGAGCTTCCATTCCATACCACCATTGCATTGCCACACATGTACCATAGTCCATTTTATCCTACAACATAGGGTCAAACCAGTGCTACTATGTCGGTGTTATTGATTAAACAATATATGGAAATTCGGCTAAACAATGGTCCATAACCTCTTCGAATGAAAATCAATAAAGCAACACCATTCATTCATTTGCATACATCACCACCAATTGCATTCATTCATAATACATTCATTTCATCATATGCATACCAAAATGCAAAAAAAAAATACTCCAAAGGAACCATAACTCCTTTGGTCACATGTAATCCAAAAGGCTCCAAAGGAACCAAAACTCTTTTGGTCAATTTCAATCCAAAAGGCTCCAAAGGAGCCAAATTCCTTTGGTCACATTCAATCCAAAAGGCTCCAAAGGAATCACACTCCGTTTGTCAAATCATTTTAAAAGGCTCCAAAGGAACCAACCCCTTTGGTCACTTTCAATTCGAAACGCTCTAGAGGCACCAAACCCCTTTGGTCAAAACCTAGAATAGTTTTTTCTTTCTTGAAATAGCTTAGTATTTGTTTTTCAATTATAGATTAGCTAGATTATATCCTCGATTAAATATTGTATCTAGTGATTTACTCTAATAACTTAGTTGTTGTAGTGATTGCTTATCCATGCAATTTGGTAGGATGTGTAGATCACTATAAGGACACTTACAGAAAAAAAACCATCAAATTAACCTCAGAAGTCATCAAAAATCATGAAACCACCCCTTCAAAAAACCTCTCACATCATTTCATCTTATCGTAAATCAAGTGAACCTAAAATTTCAAGTGAACCTTGTAGCTAGTGATTTACTCTAGTAACTTGATGGTTGCAATGATTACTTATCTATGCAATTCGGTAGGATGAGTAGATCACCATAAGGACACTTGTTCAAAAAATAATTCAAAAAACCACAAATCACATCATAAAATACATTTTCACATCATCCCATCTCATCTTGTCTTAAATTATATTGATTCGATAACTTAAATTTGGAATGCGAATACATTCAAAAAACTTTACACAAAGCTATCAAAAACCTTCTCCATGAAGGCACAAAGCAGAAAACTCTCAAATTGGTATGCACAATTCCAATGTATATTGTGAATGTAATGACTACAATCAGGTGTACAAATCACCTCAAATGATTCCAGTATCACATGCACACTACATTACGTGGTCCATACACCAAATCAAAAAGCTCATCATTCTGCCAAGAGTAAAGTTTCAACAATGCATGCCCAATCCAAACTTGGGGCAACCAACTTGATCTTAATTTTTGACATTTGCATCCATCACATCACATCACTCCATTCATCCAGTCTATCAAGCGACTCATCGGTTTCATATGTTTCATATTTTACCCATTCATCACTTGAGAGGGTAAGACAAAATAAAATAATTTCATTGATCACTTCATGTTTGCAATGAACCAAAAAAATCCATTTTCATCCAATAAAACCAAGTGTCTCTTGTTTTTGCACTGCATTGTGTTTGGTGCAACATGGTACAAAAAGGGACATCTGTAGATACCAAAATCTAGAAATTTGCATCCCACCTCGTAATCCTACATAATAATAACAATGTATCTAAAGTTCAACTTAGGCATATTATTCCTACACATTATCCTATTTTCCAGGTTTTATTAAATCTAAAAAATCCTCCAAGATACCATGTTTCCCCATTTTATATGTGTCCTAGCCATCACTACCCCTCCACTTGCCACATCTCACACCTCACTCCACAATTCACTCCACTTGCACCTACCCACTTGCCACATCTCACATCTCACTCCACACTTTAGTTCACTTGCACCTACCCACTTGCCACATCTCCCCAGTTAAGTGAGATACTTCTAGTGACTCACTGTAACTGCCCCTAACACTTGGTTACCCTAGCTTACCACTTGGAAATCCTAGCTTACCACCTATCATTTCCCTCCTCATCCCCCAAAATACTATAAAGGTACCATCACTTCACCAAGAAAAGAAATGAAGGGAATGCTAACATTGTGCTATTCAAATTGTGACTCATGTATGCAATAATCTTTTTCTATTTTTTATTTATATTAGTCATTTCATTAGATTTATTTTGATAGGTGCTACTAAACCCTTTGTCTCTTTGCATGTGTGTAGGTTCGAGATTCAAAAGCTCAAATCCATCATGGTGGTCATGACAAACCCACCTCCAACATTGATTGTAGCATGAAGAAGAATAAGACACCATCTTTCATTGTAAAATGGGATCACCCCCTTCGAGCATTTTTATTGTGAAGCACCCTACAAAGGGGCTTATTGTACTCAAAAAAAATATTTTTACAAAATAATACAATGCTTCATTTTTTTATGCAATGATGTTCTTTTTATGTATACAATCAAATTACTCTTTTTTTGTTAAATGATAAAATTTATAATAAGGATGTACGTATTTTGATAGATAGTGTATCAACCGATAGTTTTATTTCCACTAGATTAGTGAGTGACATACCTGTAAGACCTAGATTTTTGTCTAATGGTTGGAATGTGGAGTATGGATCAGGGTAAAATAATCAAGTAAACCAATTTCTATTCAACCCTCACATCATCTTGCCTCAAGGAGAAACCAATTGGTATTTGTATGTGACACCTTTGCATGCCTTTGACATCATTCTTGGTGTTGATTGGTTAAAAGCTCATAAAGCTCTTCTAAAATTTGAGGATAGATGGGTGGAGTTTATGGATGAATCTAATCAAAGAATTAGGATTCATTGTGATCATGGTGCAATTAAGCCACATCTATTATCTGCAATGTAGATAAAGAAATCCATTAGGAAGAAGGGAATGATTTTTGTGGTTAAAATGAATAAAAAAGAAGAGTCCAAAATGGAATTTGATCTATTCTAAAAGAATCATATTTTGGGGGAATTCAAAGATGTGTTTTCGAAGGACCTTCCAGGATTACCTCATCAAAGAGATTTATTTTTCTATAGAATTGTTGCCTGGAGCTACGCCTATTGCTAGGGCATCGTATAGAATGACTCCTATTGAGTTACAAGAACTCAAGATGCAACTACAAGATTTGTTGGAAAAATATCTAATCAAGCCTAGTGTGTCACCATAGGGAGCTCCTATTTTGTTTGTTAAAAATAAATATGGAACCTTAAGGATGTGCATAGAATATCGAATGTTGAATAAGGTTATTGTAAAAAATAGGTACTCATTACCTAGAATAGATTATCTCTTTGATCAGTTGAAAGGAGCAACCATATTCTCAAAGATTGACCTAAGATCAGGTTATCATCAATTAAGGATTAGGAAAGAAGACACTCTCAAAAGAGCTTTTAGAACAAGGTATGGACATTATGAATTTATAGTTCTACCTTTTGGGTTAACTAATGCCCTAGTTACATTCATGAATATCATAAATAGTGTTTTTAGAGAGCAGTTGGACCAGTTTGTGCTTGTGTTTCTTGATGACATATTGATATATTCTTGAAATAAGGAGGAACATGATCAAAACATGAGAACTTTACTTGGAAATCTTAGAAATAATAAGTTATATGGAAAGTTATCAAAGTGTGAATTCTACACTCCATAAGTATAATATTTAGGTCACATAGTGTCTACTGAGGGTATTGCAATCGATCCTAAGAAAATAGAAGAAATTATTGATTGGCCTGCACCTACAAACATAACTGAGGTGTAAAGTTTTATGGGACTTGTTGGCTATTATAGGCGATTTATCAAAGGATTTTCAAGAATTTCCCAACCTATTACTAACCTTTAAAGGGAAGGAAAGGTTTTTAAATAAACAGAACGGTGTGAAGAAGTCTTTTGAATTCTGAAAGAAAGGTTGACTACCACACCAATTTTACAATTACTTGATCCAACTAAGAAGTTTACAGTATGCACTAATGCATCAATTGAAGGATTGGGAGGGGTTTTGACCCAATATGATGTGGTTATTACCTTTGAATCAAGGAAAATTAAGAAGCATGAGGTGAATTATGCCACCCATGACTTGGAATTGGTAGCTATTGTACATGCCCTTAAGATTTGGAGGCACTACTTGCTTGGGAAACCATTTGAACTTAAGATATATCACCAGAGTTTAAGATACATATTTACTCAACCCTTATTGAATGCTAGGAAACGATGCTAGATGGAGTTTCTAGTTGAGTATGATTTTGGTATTGAGTACATTAAGGGTAAGGAGAACAAGGTATCTAAGCTTTAAGTAGGAGAGGGTGCATCATTGCAATGAAAAATGTCAATATGATTTGTTAGATCGAATTAAAAATATGCAATAGAAAGATGAATTTTTTTAATCTTGTAGTGCTCAAGTTGAGCAAGACCCTATAAAAGATACATGCTTTGTATATAGAGATGACTTACTATATTATAAGAATATGTTAGTTATTCCAAATCTAGATGGATTGAGGGAAACATTCCTTAAGGAGACATACAATACTCCTTATTCAATGCATCCTAGAGGGGCAAAGATGCATGAAATATTGAGAAAGGCCTATTATTAGACAGGTACAAAAAATGATATTAATGATTATGTAGCCAGGTGTTTGGAATGTCATAAGGTTAAAATGGAACATTTGCACTCGAATGGACGATTGTACCCACAAGTTATACCTATGCAAAAATAGCAAGTGGTTTCAATGGAATTTATAGTGGGTCTACCTAAAATAAGGTTTAGGCATGATGCAATCTTGGTAGTTGTGGATAAGTTAACCAAGGTTGCACATTTCATACCTAGAAATGTACAAGATGATGCACCTGTTGTAGCTAGTAAATTTTCTAGAGAAGTAGTGTGACTACATGGGTTCCTTGAGGTCATAATCTCGGATAGAGATTCTCACTTCACTTCAAAATTTTGGTAGGCATTGCATGAAGCGTTGGGTACTAAACTGAATATCAGTTCAACATATCATCTTGAGATAGATGGATAGATTGAGAGGGTGAATCAGGTTTTAGAAGATATGTTGAGAATGTATTGCATGGATCAACACACCAAATGGGAAGATTACTTATACCTAGTTGAGTTTGCATACAATAATAGTTATCATACATCATTAGGTATGACACCTTTTGAAGCCCTATATGGAAGAAAATGCAGGATTCCCTTGTCTTGGGATAATTTGGAAGATCGGGTAGTGATCGGGCCAAAAACAAAAGAAATGGAAGATCAATTGAAAATAATTCAACAAAAGTTGAAAGAAGTTGCAGATCACCAAAAGAGCTATGTGGATCTCAAAAGAACATCGAGAGAATATTCTATGGGAGATAGAGTATTCTTAAGGGTGAAACCAACTAAAATTTCTATAAAATATTCCAAACTTGACCCTAGATATGTGGGTCCATTTGAAATTATGGGTAAAATAAGTCTTGTTGCATATAAACTTGCTTTGCCACCAAGCTTATCCAAAATCCATAATGTCTTCCATGTGTCCCTCTTTAGGAAGTATATTTCTGACCCCACTCATGTTTGGGATGTTTCTAATTTGCAGATGTCCGACCCAATAAAAATTGAAGTTCAGCTTGTTCGTATACTTGGTTATAGGACCAAGAACATGAGGAAGAGGAATATAGAACAATGTTGGGTCCAATGGGACCACTACTCAGACAAAAATACCACATGGGAGAACATGGCAGATATGCAACAACAATTTCCTTATCTGTTTGAGTAGACATAGACATTATAAAATATTTTGTATGGATTGATGATGTATATGTATATATGGATGTGTAACTGGACTACTGAATGGAGTAGCTTTATGTATGTTTAGTTTGAACATAAATATGTGGTTTAATATATTGTGAAACTTCATGTGAGTAGAATATGCAAATAAGTTTGAGTTACTAATGAGCTATGAATGAATGTAATTGCATGATGTATGATTTGTGAAAGAAATTCTATTGTTGATCAAATGAATGAATATGTTCTAAATTTTTTTTAATCATGCATGAAACACAAGGACTATGTTTGTTTCTAGTGGGGGAGGATGTAACGAACCTCCATGTACAACATTTGATTAGCAATTAAATTGATGATATGATCTTACCTTTTTCTTTGGAATGTGGTACTGCTAATGGTTTTGTTTACGCAAGACCAAAGACATTTCTTTGACATATAGGAAGAGTCAATGGAAAAGGTAAGAGGGGAAGTGCTGATTTGACTCGTGAGTACATGGAAGCTCACATGGTTGAGTCTCATGTAGGTGCATTGGAATAAAATGCATTATGTTTGTGTGTGACATGTGTTAAATGATCTAGTTGTTGTTTGCTTAAAAATATATATGCATTCATATGTTTTAAGATGGCAATAAAAGTGCCAAAGACATGGGAGTCTTCATTCGTTAAGTATTTATGATTTAAATTTGTTTGTGTGTATTTATCAATAAATTTGATAAAATAAAAGGGATAAATACTAGTGTGTGTGTATATATATATAATATACTTGCATAAAAATATATAAATAAAATATGCACATATGATTATTGAATAAATATGTTGGGGATATATTGCACATGTTTACATGCTTTTTAAATTAAAACAAAAGGGAATAAGGATATAGCTCCATTACCCACAATCTAACTAAAGGAGTGGGAAATAATGGAGGAGTAATCTACGAGTTAATTGTGGAGGAAGTTATGGCTTTTGAAAAACTACTTCATGTTTTTACGGGCGTGAGGAGAGTGGTGGTTAAAAGAATAATAAAAACAACTTGGAAAGGGGAGAAAGAGGATCGATGATGGAAGTTTTTTTATTGTAGTCTCTGCTTTTGCATGTGGATTGGAATAGCTGGGAATTATGGGTGAAAGAACTTGGAGAGCACATATTTGATATCAAAATTTAGCAAACGATTTACTAGGTTGGAATGTTGCTTTACATATTTTGATTTTGTTTGAGCAAAATGGTTACTTTCGTTTTAGAGAAAATAAATGTAAAATTGAAATTATTTCTCTGTGTGAATTTTGTGTGTGCATATTGTGCAACTATGAAGCTTGCTATGATAAAGAAAATGGATTTTAAATGCACAAATTATAGTTGTTATTCTCTAGACTTGAAATTGTTTCACTGTGTGATTTTCGTTTGAGTTATGGTGCAATTGTGAAAGCTCATAATGAAATTGGATAGGATTTGAATTACCCAATTCATTGTGTGAATACTATTGCATGGAAATCATGAATGATAGTGAAATATAAGCATATTTGGCTTGAATAGCAATGGAAAATATCTGGTTATTATTGTGAGTTTTTGACATATGTGATGCATGTGAAATTAGTTGCAATAATTAGGAATTGCATCCATAAATGAGCCAACTCTGATCCCTTGCACTCTACAAAATCCATTGGTGGAAACTCCGGTAATGATGGAAAGTGGTTTGCAGTGATGAAAAAGAGTTTCCACATCTCTATTTTCCAGATACATTCTGGAAAGGGTGTGGTATCCAGAGCTTGCATTCAATTTTGTAGAAACTTTTAAACCTAATATACTTAGTTTAGACATTGGTTAAACTTTCATATGAATTAAGTTTGTGTTAAACTACTGCATAAAAATAGCTTGTGACAGTTTAAATTATGGCTAGTCATCGGTCATTATCAAATGAATAAATTGTAAAATATATGTTTTAAATTTTGTATGAGAATCATTGAATAACTGGGATTATTATAAGAATAGCTATATTCTTTTTATAGGATTATGTCTCTTATATATTTAAACTTAACTTTTGTTCTAGATAACAATATTGCATTGAGTTTGCATGTATTGTAGAATTATGGAGTAATTTAATATTATGGTTTTACTTCACTTTATGTGTAAGATAAGTGGAACTCCGATTGTAGTGTTATTGCTTGGGTAATCAAATCAAAAGAAATTTTAAGGTTTTTTATGACTTTACCTTGTCTTTAAAAAAATGATTTTATAAAGTAAATGTTCATTGCATGATTTTATTATCAACTGCAACATTTCCTGTAATATTCTATTTGTTGTTTTCAATGAATATCAATTGTTACTTTTGGAGCAATGTTCTATCTGTTATACACTTGTTGGACTAAATTTGTAGTAAAATTTAACTTTGAGAGTGACTTTTAAAATTAAAAAGGAGTTCCAAAAAAATATTTTGTAAGGCGTGAGGCAGATACGTCTTAAAGCAAGCCTAATAGAGAGAATGTGAAATCTATTTTTATAGTTTGGCAATAAAAAGGACATAGTTCTTGTCTTAAACACTCCTTTGAGTAAGTCTAAATTGTTAGAGTATTTAGGGATTAGTAGCCCTAATTTTTAGTAGCGAGTGAGTGCAGTTCCTCGTCATGTTTTACCTTAGCGAAGCATTGTTAGAAAATATTTATATGTTTGCATATAAAATCCATAGCCAGAACGTATATCTAGCGATCAAACCTTTATATTGCAATCTTCAAATTATTTTATTATGGTAGTTGATAAATAGATTAGAGTCGATTGCATAAAGATATTTTTTTCTAAAAAGCTCTCATTTAATGAATATTGTCATTATTGGAATTATTTGAGATTAGTAAAGGAACTCTTTTGCTTAATGGAAAAAGTGATTTAATAATATTTTTTGACATTTATAGTTGTTATGAGATGCTTAAATGGTTATATATTTCTTTTGGAATATTGTAAAATAGCAATATGCTTTATTATTTAAAATAAATCAGGGTAGATATTTATTTTTAAGAAGGTTGTCTTTGGTAGAAAAATTGAGACTTTAATGAAGTTTATCTTTAAAAGTGAATATTTTAATTGATACTTTTATTTGGGTATGGTAGAGCTAAGTGACCAAATCCATGCTAAACTATATCCTTTGGCTTACTATAGTTGTATTGATATACATGATAGATATCAAAACCATAGGATATTGAATGTTATCTAAAGGACAAGCTAGTAACCTTTGTAATCCTTAGTTTGTCAAAAAGTTGGGAAGTATACCTTGTATTTATAAACTAATTATTCTATTGCATAGAATTAGCAACCTTAGATACCCAATGATGTTGAGATGTGGGTATGCATACAACATGTCTTGAGAGTGATTGTAGTTTGATAAGAAGGTCAGAGCAAGTGACCTAGTCAGTACTAGTAATGAGAGGTGGTATGGGATGTCTTCTCTAGGTCACTGCCTAGGAGTATAGTGATAGGTTAGTGCATCACATTGGTTAAAGAGGGCTAGCATGATATTAATAGCTAGTTTTACCACATCGTTTGGTATGGAATAAATGAATGTGAATCAAAGTGGGCATTTGGGACTAAGTTCAGTGTCAGGGTAATGATATGGCTCTTGTTGACTCCGAGTAGTGAGACAATTAGCAAGACACTAGGCATAAGTATGCTAACCCCTTACATACTAAATTGGAACAAGTTGATCAGTTAGATCAAGGTTCAATATGCTAAGGGATGGGGATTGTATGCATCCACCCTTTAGGTGATATGGGCCCTAAAGGATAACCTCTATCATGGTTCGACCCTCATGCCAATTCAAGAGGATGATAAATGAGATAATTCGACTCCACAAAAAGGCACTTTCCACGGGATTTGGTCAATATTGTCCACTTGGGTGGTTGCCTATAGCAGTCTTGGTACTCAAAAGTGGTAGGTTATGCATGTACTAATTTAAAATTTTTGGTAATGATTCATTGGGTGAAACAAACTTTTTGTGAATAAGAAAGCACTCTTTAGGATAAACAATAAACTTAGGAAGAAAAAAAATCCTAAGAATTTGCTTGGCTTATTTTTTGTGGTGCAACCAGGTGAGTAGACTTGGGTTGTTACACAACAAATTTATGAAATACTACTTTATATTTGAGCAATAAGGATAATTTCTCTATGGGTTCCCCCCTAACCTATAATACCAAGGATGATTCTAAGGATTTGACTATAAATTGGTCCATGGGAAAGAAACTATAACTTGATATCTACTGAAATTTAGTACTATATCCTATAGTGATTGTATTATTTGAAAATAAACCTACAATAATCTACATGTAAAATGTCTAAGTTAATGATAGGATAAATAAAACTTAGTTGAAAATTTCTACATCCAAATGACATGTCCTACCTCATTGATGCCCTAGTTTTCCTCCCATCATCTAAACCCTAGTTGATAAATATTTATAATTTTGTTTGCTATGACTTGAAAATTCATCATTGTCTTTTTTTTTTTTTTCATATGGTTGACTTCATAAGGTAATATATCCCTCAATACTTCTTAGATTCCTTCATATGACCACTCATTTTAAATCTCTTAAAATTTTTCACAAATTGGTCTAAGAACCATCTGAATAAATTTTAAGTTTTTTTAATATGTGTCTTCTATTAGGGACTGCCCCTTAAAAATATCAAAATATTACATTTGTTTTTACGTTAATGAAACCATATCTAACATGTCCTTTTATAACAATATTTTTCATTTATTTATTTTTTTATCAATTATATTATTTATCTTCCTCAAAATGCTATGTTTTCACAAATTAGCTCCTTGATAGAAAAAAATTTCATTTGATTAATTATCTTCTAAAATTTGAATTTCACCAAGATGACTTGGTTAGTTGTCTTTTAAAATTTGAATTTCACCAAGATGAAGATCACCATTGCAATTAGTTAAATTATCTACTACTTGATTTCCTTCTCTATAAATATGCTCACATTTACAAGAGATTACCTCCAATAATCGGTAATAAACATTATTAGTAATATTGTCTTATATCCAATCCCCACAATCTATTTTTGTTGATAGAATTAATAATAATTTTTAAATTTTCCATAATTATAATATATTTTTATCTTTTTTAATACAATTTTAATCATTCTAAGAAGTGCCCTGGCCTTAGCATGCCCATAGTTGTTAATTGAAGTTCCATATGATTCAAAGTGAGGAGAATTTTACCCTCATTATTTCAAATTTTCCTAGATTTCCTTTAGAAGCACCATTAAGACTAATTTTAATAAACCTAATATCTAGACTTTTATTTTTACCTTAGATATAAGTAACTCCTTTGTTTTAATGTCATTATCACAAATGACTCTTCCATGTATATTCAAATCCTATAACCAAGTTGTTACATCTTTTTTTGCACTTGAAACTTCCTATGATGAGCATGGTTTCAAAATTTGGCATAATTTTAAATTTTATTTCTAAAAAATCTTATTATTTCTTTCTACCAATAAATTCCAACAAATAATGATAGGACCAATTTTTTAAAAATATATAATGTGTTAGCTTTGAAATAATTAATCCAATATTTAATCAACATTGGAGCTATCCCATATTTTTATTTTTTAAATATAATCTAAAAATAGTCAAATGCTTTTTAATTCTTCTTACATAATGCACTTGAGACTTTGAAATTCCCATGATGAACATTGTACCATATGTGTAACCCTTCTGCAAGAGAGGCAATAATAACACGGTTTCAAATTTGGGCATAATTTATTTTTAAAAACTCTATTATTTATTTTCAATGATAAATCTTATCTAATATATTTTTATATTTTAAAAATGCAGTCCCATAATGATTGGATGTTTCTAAATCCTTCTCACATAAGGCGTGTATGAAAGGTCAATGATATCCTTTTGTTTGTAGACTCTCTTATAAGAATCTTACTTTGAACTGGTTCACAGAAATGTTGAGGCCTTAGGGAGAGCCTCTATTGACCAAACATTCTTCAAAGAAAAATATTTGGAAGTAAGAAATTTTGATTCCTAAGATCCTCATGTCTCAACTTGACTAAGTATCCATCATATTTCGATAGATTCAAAATCAACACATTTAATTGTGTAAAACTCTTGAAGTAAAGTTCATATACACTCTTTAATGTGCTTCGCTAGTCTTGAAATATTGTTTACTTTATGAAACCTACTCCTATGACAATTATTAAGCTACTATTAACTTTTAGGTAGTCATTTTTTGGATTGGATTGTGTGAACATAGGTAGTTGGATAGTATATTATGGTGATGGGTGAATTTCACTCCATGGCAAATTATCATTATTACCTTAAAAATATGAAATTGATTGTATTGGCTTGCACCTTCACATATGGAAATTTATCATTTAAGTTAAACTTTTCTTTATGCATGGTTCAATAAACTCAATCTTGTTTGGGAAAATAATTGGCATCTTGCAACTTGAATGAACTCTTATGTGATAGTCACAATACATAATTGTTGGACAAAATAATTACTCTACTACATTCTAATCATTGTGATTGCAGATACAAAGAACCTTCCACTAACTCATCATTGGGCCCATGATTGTATAATATTGTATTTGGTTAAACCATTTCAAAGGTATTATATAAAAGGATAGATCTAATGACTAAAAAAACCATTTAATATGTTGTAGTTTGATTAAGTAATCTTGAAATATGTTGTAAATCATCCTTAGAATGCATTTAATTGAGCAATAACATTAAAATAAGGATAATATGTTTTGATCAAGGAAGTAAGTCTATTAGCTCTTAAAAAATGAGTCTAAACCTTTGTTAAACCTTAAGGCACATAGTTGTGTAATGTAGTAGCATAATTGTACCTTCTCTACAAAAGTATATTTAAATCCTGAATAAACCCTAGACCTAAACAAAAGGATAAAGTTATTGCTTCATAGGTCCATAAATGGACATGGGTATAAAACAAGGGTCATACTCCTAGATAGATGTTGACATGGAACGAGGTAATGAAAAAGGAATTCACGAACATATAATAAAAATATTAAAACAAAACTTCTGTTTAATGAGTGAGATTGAAAAGGAATATACAAACAAATGAATTATTAAAACAAAAATTTAGTTTGATCAATACGATGGGAAGGAATTCACTAACCTAATAAAAACAAAACTTCCTTTCTATAAATGAGATTATAATGAATTCATAATAAAACTAAATGTATTCAATGAATGCTTTATCATCAATTTTATAGAAAAATAAATGAGATTATAATGAATTCATATTCAAAACAAAAGTATTCAATGAATGCTTTATCATCAATTTTATAGAAATATAATATTCATCTAAAATAAGGAAGTCCAATAAAACTATATATACTAATAGATTTAATGTGCAAATTATTTTAAATTAGAAATTAAATAAAACACTTTATTTTTTTATATAATTAAAAAATATTTTATTTATCATTTTTATAACTATCTTTCTTCAACCCAAAAAATTATAAATAATTTTTAAAATAAAAATTTAATATTAAAAAAATAACACCAAATGTTAACAATTTTTTTATTTATCCATTTTTATAAATATCTTGTTTTTCAACCAAAAAAATTATAAATAAATTTTAAAATAAAAAATTAATATTAAAAAAATAACACCAAATGTTAACAAATTTTAGATGAAATGAATAATACATAAAATTCTCCAATAAAATATATTTTATAAATTTATTAATTTTTTTATTATTATTGAATAAAATCCTTTATAATCCTTAACCCCTAGGTAAAAACAAAGTCATTAACTGCTGGGTATTGGTGAGAGTGCCCACACACTTTTTTTATTGGTCACCGTAATACTTTTCTTCTGTTTTATTAACAAATTATAGATGGAATGGATAGTACATGGGATTCTCCAATAAACTACATTTTATAAATTTATTGAATTTTTTTTTATTGTTGCATAAGAATTTTTATAATCCTCACTTCTAAGTTAGAAACTGTTGGTATTGGAGAGAGTGGCCACATATTGTTTTTAGAAACTGTTGGTATTTGGAGAGCGTGCCCACATATTGTTTTGTTTTGCTGGGTTATAGGATGCAATCCTAAAAAAATACTTTTTCCTAGGTGTTATTTATGCCAGGTGCCTTTCAGATGTAACATCTACAACCGACCTTCAGGCACGTGGACGGGTTAATTTGATCTCCGCGGGCTAATCTGAGCCGTCCCTTTCGTCCCCAAGTTTCCTTAAATTGCAGTGATAGGGACATAAATAAGTTCATTCCTGTATTATACGTCTGTGAAAGGGTTCGATTCCGGGCACCTGTTTTAATTGAGAGGTAAGCTAATCCAAGTTATTTGTTGAAAATGATTGTTTAAATTTATTTTTACAGTATTCACAGGTTGCTTTAATTGGTTGATTCATTCACTGTTCATTTTTTAATTGTTACTGAGTTATATATTTATATACAAATAATGGTGGCATCTGATAAAGCTGCAATTTTGTGAATATTTGGAATTGGTGTACTGGAAACTAAGATTTCATATCCAAATTCTTTTAGGAAATGTATGATTAATTCTTTTTGCAAATTTATCATATGTTTTCCTATTTCTGGGATATTTTTCTACGCTGTAAAGGAGATAGGTATGTATTGAGGGCACAATCCTTTGAAAAGCAAACCTCCTCCAAAAAGGAGGAAACTACAGAGGAGGGGAAGATGAATTTTTGGTAAAGTCACTTTTAAATCCCTTGTTTTTCCAGAGCATACAGATTCCTTTTCATAAGGTATCGGCCTTATGACGATGTGGAATGATTATTCTGATCTTCTGAAAGATGCATCTAAAGAGCACTTGTGAGTTTTCCTTTGAAAAGTTAGTGATTTTTAAATGTTGGTGGGCATTCCTTTTATTTAAGTATCGCCTTTATGGTGATGTGGATTGATTATTCTTATCTTCCGAAAGATGCATCTGTGAGGTTCCTTGTATTTTTTTTTAACAATTAATTTAGTTCAGGGAATCGAACTAGCGCTGCTTAGTGGTAAACCCAACCGATAGGGCTAGAATTTATGCTATTGCATCTTAAGTCTTGTAAAAACATATCCATTTTGAAGCTGTAAGCTTTAACATTTAAATATTTTGTTGTTTCTGTTTTACTGATTGAAATAAAAAGTCCACAATAAAAAGAGCTATGGTAGTGTTGTTGCTGAGTTGATTTGTCTATGCATACCGGTTACTTACCAACATAAATTTGGTTGGGTGATAATAATTTTTGTGGTCTTTGAAATTTTCCCTTGAAAATCAAATGTGCTTTTAGACGATATTTTGGTCGAGGCAGGCTATTTGTTAAAAGTTTGTGTTTTATTTATTTATTCGAACTGTTTAGCTTGTGCTCAGTCACAATCTCTCTCAGTTTACAAATTATTCAACATTTGTAGTCACAGCTTCTATTTATTTTTTGGTTCTTTTCAAACTGAGGCAGTTTATGTTTTGTACGTGCTAATTTCGAATTATTGTGAATGTTATGTAGTATGCAGTTTTTATATATGATCTGAATATTATAAGATATATGTTTTATTATTGTTGCGATAATATTTGGTTTTTAAATTATTTAATATTTTTAATGTTAAAGCAACTTTGATATTTATTTATTTATTTTGACAAAATAAATTATGTTTTATTTTTGTTTTAGTAATATTTACATTTTTTAGGATTTCGTGACAAGCGAAGCATCTATGGTAAGATTGTGTTCTCTCTGAGTTCGGCTGGGAAGAGTCCCTTCCCTTGTAATTGATCTTATTGTAATTTTGTTTTAATACAAGTTCTTTGAATGCTATGTAGCTTTCCCTTATATCTTTTATAATTATAATATATATATAATAACATAATTATAATATATATAATAATGTCTACATTTTCAATGGTACCTTTAGCTTTTCCTTATATATATTTTATAATTATATAAAATATATATATTTTATTAACATCTACATTTTCAATGGTAGTCTTTTCCTCTATATATATTTTTTATCTATCTTTTAATGATATCTTTAGCTGCTTTTCCTTATATTTTTTATAATTATATAAAATATATATTTTTTATTTTTGTTATATTAACATCTACATTTTCAATGGTAGCTTTTCCTCTATAAGATTTTAATGTTAGGCAATCTTGGTATATGTCCATGATATATTTCACCGAGATCGAGTCGGTCGGTGATTCCAGGTCGAGTCCTTTCGGTTCAGTTAGATTTTTATAGTGGTGGGGTGTTTAAGTGTTTCTTAGCTTAGGTACTAAACCCAAGATTCTTTAAAGTTTTAAAAGTGATTCTTTAAGGTTTTAAGGTTTTCACTTTTATAAAAGTGGGAGTAACTTGAAATGAATTCGCCACAATAATATGATAGAAATTAAAAGTGGGTCTTTTAGGTTTTCACTTTTATAAAAGTGGGAGTAACTTGAAATGAATTTGCCAAAATAATATAATAGAAATTAAAAGTGGGTCTTTTAATTTTACAAAAGTGGATCACAGTTATAACTCGAAATGAATTCGCCAAAATAATATAATAAAAATTATTGTTAATTCTAAAAAATAATCTCCGTTGCTTTATATTTTTCGGACAAAAAAATATATCATTTCTATATGTATTGCTAATAAAATTTATCATTTCTATGTGTTGCTAATATTTTGATTTGAGTTCATTTTTAATGTAAAGTGGGTAAGAGTTATAATGGTAATGTAAAGGAATCTGAAGTGGGACAGAGTTATAATTCTAATTAATTTTAGAAACTAGAAAATTATGTGGGTGGTTTTATATTTTTTTATAAAAAATATATATATTTTTGGGTAATATTAAGAAATGGATTTTTGTTACGAATCCCCATATTTGTTGTAACAACTTTACTAGGGAGACAAACACCCACCCCCTTACACACTCATCCACGATACGGTTTGAACCTCATCCACGATACGGTTTGAACCTTGGATCTCCTGAAGAAGAGCCGAAGAAGAGCCAGATATGGTTTGAACCTTAGAACACACCCACCCCCTTACACACTCATCCACGATACGGTTTGAACCTTGGATCTCCTGAAGAAGAGCTTGAAGAAGAGCCGAAGAAGAGCCAGATACGGTTTGAACCTTGGATCTCTTGAAGAAGAGCCCCATATCTGTTACAACAACTTTACTAGGGAGACACACACCCATCCCCTTACACACTCATCCACGATATGGTTTGAACCTTGGATCTCCTGAAGAAGAGCCGAAGAAGAGCCAGATATGGTTTGAACCTTAGAACACACCCACCCCCTTACACACTCATCCACGATACGGTTTGAACCTTGGATCTCCTGAAGAAGAGCTTGAAGAAGAGCCGAAGAAGAGCCAGATACGGTTTGAACCTTGGATCTCTTGAAGAAGAGCCCCATATCTGTTACAACAACTTTACTAGGGAGACACACACCCATCCCCTTACACACTCATCCACGATATGGTTTGAACCTTGGATCTCCTGAAGAAGAGCCGAAGAAGAGCCAGATACGGTTTGAACCTTGGATCTCCTGAAGAAGAGCGAAACACGGTTTGAACCTTGGATCTCCTGAAGAAGAGCCGAAGAAGAGCCAAAGCTCAAACCGTCAAAGCCCAATTTGTTACAACTCCTCCAGGGAGACGTTGGGCTACACCCCAGGTTAATTAACTATTTGGGTTTATTTTTAATCCAGCTTACGAGGATTTCCTAAAGAAGAGTCGAAGGAGAACCAAAATCCAAACCGTCAAAGCCCAATTTGTTACAACTCTTCGAGGGAGACACACGTTGGGCGGATCTCCTTAAGAAGAGCCAACACGGTTTGAACCTTGGATCTCCTGAAGAAGAGCCGAAGAAGAGTCAAAGCTCAAACCGTCAAAGCCCAATTTGTTACAACAACTCCTCCAGGGAGACGTTGGGCTGCACCCCAGGTTAATTAACTATTTGGGTTTATTTTTAATCCAACTTACGAGGATTTCCTAAAGAAGAGTCGAAGGAGAGCCAAAATCCAAACCGTCAAAGCCCAATTTGTTACAACTCTTCGAGGGAGACACACGTTGGGCTGCACCCTAGGTGCAAATGTTTAATTAACTATTTGGGTTTTTTTTCAATCCAGCTTACAAGGATCTTATGAAGAAGAGCCAAAGTCCAAACCGTTAAAGCCCAATTTGTTACAACTACTCTTCGAGGGAGACACACGTTGGGCTGCACCCCATGTGCAAATGTTTAATTAACTATTTGGTTTTTTTTTTTAATCCAGCTTACGAGGATTGAGGGAATTTGTGAGTAAGGTACTAGTGCAGATTAAATTTTTAATTAACTATTTCGGGTTTTTTTGTATCCGACGTAGGCTGTCAGGTTTGAATCTCGAACCTCGTATCGACTTAGGTCGTCTATTTGGTTTTTTTTGTATCCGACTTAGGTCGTCAGGCTTGAACCCTAGATCTTCTTACGAGGATTAAGGGAACTTGCCAGTAAGGTATCTAGTGCAGAGAAATGTTTAATAAACTATTTGGGGTCTTTTGTATTCGACTCCTTACAAAGATTGAGGGAACTTGCCAGTAAGGTATCTAGTGCGGATAGATGTTTAATTAACTACTTGGGTTTTTTTGTATTCGACTTAGGCCATCAGACTTGAACCTCGGACCTCGGACCTCTTTACGAGGATTGAGGGAATTTTCCAGTAAGGTATTAGTGCGGATTAAATTTTTAACTAACTATTTGAGGTTTTTTTTATTTGGCGTAGGTCGTTAGGTTTGAATCCCGAAAGGCTTGAACCCCATACCTCTTTACGAGGATTGAGGGAATTTGCCAGTAAGGTATTAGTGCGGATTAAATTTTTAATTAACTATTTGAGGTTTTTTTTGTATCCGACGCCGTTAGGTTTGAATCCCGAAACCCGAAATTCCTTTCGAAGATTGAGGGAACTTGCTAGTAAGGTATCTAGTGCGAATAAATATTTAATTAACTATTTAGGGTTTTTTTTATCCGACTTAGACCGTTAATCTTAAACCCTAAACCCTAGACCGTTAATCTTAAACCCTAGACCTCCTCTTCCGAAAATTAAGGGAACTTTTTGAAGATAATAATAAATATATTGTTTCTATATTGTTATGGTAATATTTTGATTTGAGTTTCGGAATGTTGTAGTTGTAAATTCGAAACTAGGTTTGATGCTTTCGTGCCAAAGTTTCAAATTAATATTATCAATGGTAGGCATATTTTATATATATTTTGGATAATATATTATTTCTATTTAATAACAATTTTTAAATTAACATTTTCAATGCTAGGTAACTTTTATATTAATTTTCAATAATATATCAATTTTGAGTCCTTCCTAACAGTAGTAAATTCTGAGTCCTTCCTAATAATATATGTCATAGTAGTAAATTCGAACCTAAGTTTGATGCTTTCATGCCAAAGTTTCAAATTAATATTATCAATGGTAGGCATCTTTTATATATATTTTGAATAATATATTATTTTTATGGTAATTCTTTAATAAGAAATTTTAAGTTAACATTTTCAATGCTAGGCAACTTTTATATTAATTTTCAATAATATATCAATTTTGAGTTCTTCCAAATAATATATCAATTTTAAGTTGTCTTTCAGGGTTTGGTGGATTGGTAAGTGTTTATTTGGTCAGACATTTCCTAAGAAGACGATGAGGTTCAAACTTTGGGGGCAACTTGTTTGTAAAAATATTAGTCTGATCTGAATCCTCTAAATACGTGATGCGTGTTAATTTCACAAGGTAGTAGTTTGATCCAAATACTTTGAGTGTGCGTGTTAATTTCACAAGGTAGTAGTTTGATCCAAATACTTTGAGTGTGCGTCAGATTAACAATAACGTTGTCAATCGCTCGTTTCTTCATGTCAGATCAATAATAAAAAGCGAAATAGGTTTGATGGAAGCAATCCTTATCTCTTACTAAAAAAAGTAAAAGAGTGTGGTTGTGAGCAACTCTCCTATGTAACCAAAAAAAGATAATATATCATTTTTTATAACATATTATTTTTATATGTATTGATATATCATTTTGATAACATATTATTTCTATATGTATTGATATATCATTTTGATAACATATTATTTCTATATGTATTAATATATCATTTTGATAACATATTATTTCTATATGTATTACTTGTGTTGAGTGTGTGTCATATTAACAATAACGTTATCAATCTCGAGCGATTGGTGATTTCTTCATGTCAGATCAACAATAACAAAGCGAAATAGGTTTGATGGAAGCATATTAACAATAACATTATCAATATCGAGCGATTGGTTATTTCTTCATGTCAGATCAACAATAACAAAGTGAAATAGGTTTGATGGAAGTAGTCTTTATAAAAAGAGTAAAAGAGTGTGGTTGTGAGCAAGTCTCCTATGTAACCAAAAAAAAAAGATAATATATCATTTTTGATAACATATTATTTCTATATGTATTGCTTGCGTTGGTTGTGGTTGATTCAGGTTCCATTTTCACTAGATATGTTGGTGTGTAAAGTGGTTGTGTTGGTTGTGGTTGATTCAGGTTCTATTTTCACTACCACTACCTTGAGTAGGTTGGTTGTGGTCGATTCATGTTTCATTTCCATTACTTTCATCTTGTTGGTATGTGTGTAGAGCAATTGGAAAACACCTTTGTGTACAACAGATTCAGGGTTCATTTCCACTACCTCCACTTCCATTACCTCCACCCTCCACTTCCATTACCTCCACCCTATTGGATATTACCTTCACCCTTCACCCTATTGGATATGTAAGCATACTGGATATGTATGTAAGCATACTGGAAAGATTCAGGTTTTATTTCCATTACCTTCACCTTGTTGGATATGTAAGTGTGTATAGAGCAGTTGAAAAATGCATGTGTTGGTTGTAGCCGATTTAGGGTTCATTTCCAATACCTTCACTTCCATTACCTCTACCCTACTGGGTATGTAATCATCGTCGGCAAATGTCCTATGTGTTAAAGAGAGGCCAACAAGGTTTCATTTTTCCTATGCATAAACTATGTGTGTTGGCTATAGCCGATTCAGGGTTCATTTCCAATACCTTCACTTTTATTACCTCCACCTTATTGGGTATGTAATCATCGTCGAAAAATGTTCTATGTGTTAAAGAGAGGCCAACAAGGTTCCATTTTTCCTATGCCTAAACTATGGATATTCAACTCTCTCATGACTAATGTCATGTGGTATATTCGGATGGAACAATAAATGTATATTCAACTCCCTCATGACTAATGCCATGTGGTATACTCGGATGGAACAATACAAAATGTTGTAGAGAGGCCAACAAGGCTCCATTTTCCCTAATATATTAATATCTCAATCCCCTTGTGATTTTTGAACATTTGCCTCCATGACACCTTGTTGGATATCTAAGCATAGATATCTCAACCCCCTTGTGATTGATGAACATTTGCCTTCACGACACCCCGGTTGGATATGTACTGATTCATGGTTCATTTCCAATACCTTCACTTCCATTACCTCCACCCTACTGGGTATGTAAGCATCATCGGCAAATGTCCTATGCCTTAAAGAAAGGCCAACAAGGTTCCATTTTTCCTATGCCTAAACTATGAATATTCAACTCTCTCATGACTAATGTCATGTGGTATATTCGAATGGAACAATAAATTTATATTCAAGATTCATGGTTCATTTCCAATACCTTCACTTCCATTACCTCCACCCTACTGGATATGTAAGCATCATCGGCAAATGTCCTATGTGTTAAAGAGAGGCCAACAAGGTTCCATTTTTCCTATGCCTAAACTATGGATATTCAACTCTCTGACTAATGTCATGTGGTATATTCGAATGGAACAATAAATGTATATTCAACTCCCTCATGACTAATACCATGTGGTATACTCGGATGGAACAATAAATGTTGTAAAGAGGCCAACAAGGCTCCATTTTCCCTAATATATTAATATCTCAATCCCCTTGTGAATATAAGGAATTCATTAAGTGTGCATCAGCTTTACAATGACTATACCAAGCACGGCATCTCCTTCACTCCGTGTCGTGTTTACCAAGGAGAGGCCAACAAGGCTCCATTTTCCCTAATATATTAATATCTCAATCCCCTTGTGATTTTTGAACATTTGCCTCCACAACACCTTGTTGGATATGTAAGCATAGATATCTCAAACCCCTTGTGATTGATGAACATTTGACATTAATTTAAATTATTAAATTCTTTAACTTTTAAAAAATAAACTGACACCCTGTTGGATATGTAAGCATAGCTGGAAAATATCATGTGTGTGTAAAGGTTAACAAGGTTCCATTTTCTTATATTCTAACTATGGATACACTAAAAAGGTTCCATTTTCTTATATTCTAACTATGGATACACTAAAAATTCAAGGCTAACAAGGTTCCATTTTCATATATCCTAATTGTGGGTACATTAAAAATTCAGCTCCATTAAAAATTCAACTCCCTTGTAACTGGTGTCATATGCTCAAACTTTGGATACATTAAAAATTTAACTGGTGTCATATGCTCAAACTTTGGATACATTAAAAATTTAACTCCCTTGTAACTGATGCCATGTGGTATATTTTGATGGTACAATTATAGCTGATGATAGAGCTAGGTTTTTAGGGCTTCTAAACTACCCAAAATTATTCTTTGGGAGGTTCAAGGTAGTTGACTATAGAGCTAGGGTTTTAGGGCTTATAAACTACCCTAGGTGAAGGTTTTTAGGGCTTATAAACTACCCTAGCTGGATGTGTGGTGGTTGTGTTATATTCTTTATTGATAAGCATAAAGCTAGGTTTTTAGGGCTTATAAACTACCCAACATTATTTGTGGTTGTGTGTTAAATTCTTTATTGATAAGCATAAAGCTAGGTTTTTAGGGCTTATAAACTACCCTAGGTGGATGTGTGTTAAATTCTTTATTGATAAGCATAAAGATAGGTTTTTAGGGCTTATAAACTATCCAACATTATTATTTAGGAGGTCCAAGGTTCAAACCATTATGTGGGTGGTTGTGGTGGTTGCTTGTTAAATTCTCTATTGATAAGCATAGAGCTAGGTTTTTAGAGCTAGGTTTTTAGGGCTTATAAATTACCCAAAATTATGTTTTAGGAGGTCCAAGGTTCAAACCATTACGTGGATGGTTGTGGTGGTTGTGTGTTAAATTATCTATTGATAAGCATAGCTTTAGAGCTAGGTTTTTAGGGCTTATAAATTACCCAAAATTATGTTTTAGGAGGTCCAAGGTTCAAACCATTACGTGGATGGTTGTGGTGGTTGTGTGTTAAATTATCTATTGATAAGCATAGCTTTCGGTTTTATGAGGGGGTTTTATGAGGGGCTTTACGAGGGGTCATATGTAGCCCTATGTGTTGGTCATAGGGATTTCTTACACTAATTAAATCTTAAAATTTTTAGATTTGAGTTTAGATTTGAGTTCCATAACCATATTGTAAGGTAAGTTTAAACCTAAGTTTGATGTCTTACGTGGGTGAATGTGTGGTGGTTGTGTGTTAAATTCTCTATTGATAAGCATAGCCTTCGATTTTACGAGGGCTCATATGGAACCCTATGTGTTGGTCAAGTTTAAGAGGGGTTATATGCAAGCCTATGTGTTGGTCAAGTTTACGAGGGGTCATATCTAGCCCTATGTGTTGGTCATAGGGATATCTTATACTAATTAAATCTTTAAAAATTTAGATTTGAGTTCCATAACCACATTGTAAGGTAAGTTTAAACCTAAGTTTGATGTCTTAGTAGGGTCGAGGTCCTCTTGACTTTGTCTTACCTTGGCATCTAATATTGTTACCAATTTTTCTACATAACCTATGTATCAAAAATATGGATAATGCCAGTTGACATTTTGCGAACTGGAGGTTCACATTTCGAACCTTTGTGAGTTGGCACTTTTTGAGTTGTTTTTGCTGACACGTCGCAAACCTTTGTGAGTTGGCACAAAAACATTTTGTGGTTCTCGTAAAAAAAATCTTGTGATTCCTTAAGATGGTTATCTCTAAATAGTGGTATACCTTTGTGAGTTGGCACTAAAACATTTTGTGGTTCTCGTAAATTTTTTTTTTTGTGATTCCTTAAGATGGTTATCTCTAAATATTGGTATATTCGGATGGGTGGCATTATAAACCACCACCTAAGGTTCTTTTTAAATATTGGTATATTCGGATGGGTGGCATTGTCGACCACCACCTAAGAGCAGCTCTTTTGTGGTTCCCTCTAGATAGTGGTAGAGCGGCTCTTTTGAGGTTCCCTAAGAGCAGTTCTTTTGTGGTTCCTTCTAGATAGTGGTAGAGCGGCTCTCTTGGGGTTCCCTCTAGACAGTGGGATACTCAAATGGGTAACATTGTAAACCATCACCTAAAAGCAGCTTTCGAGGTTTTTTTCTAACCTAAAAGTCTTAGCCCTCGAGGGTTAGGTGGATTGGTAATTGTTTATTTGGCCATGCACTTATCCAGAAGAGACTTAAGTTCAAACCTTGGGGCATGCATGTTTGCAAAGGTAATAGTTTGCTTTGAATCTTTTGAAGTGTATTCTAGACTTAACTAGATTAGGTTATAACATAACCAAGTGGTATAGGTTTATTGGGGCAACCCATGTAATTTAAACTCTATATTTTACAATTATTAAAAATAATATAAATGTAACCAACTCCAATATAATTTAAGTTAATACCATGATGGGCACTACTTACTATTAAAATTATGGAGTCGCAGCCGTAAAAACACAACCCAATTTTAAATCCTTGGATTATAACAACTAATTTTTGTTTAGAAAAGTGTTTCCCAAACCACTCTTCTTAATAAGATTAAGAGAACGTGCCCCCTAATCTGAAAGCTTCAAAGCTTCAATTGATTGAACTCTGCTAGAGAGGCCAGTTCCTCAAGTCCAGCCGGTTTAATTTCAACAAGAAACAGCCATAGACGGATAAACGAAACAGCTAAATTATTAAACAAAGAGGATGGTACCGATCCTCGATGATCTCCTTCAGTTTCATGTCCTTTTCCCTCACATTTTCCACGGTTCTTCTGCTCTCATTTCTGGAATCAATGCTCACCTTGCGGCTTCTCAAAATATTCCCGACCCCAAATTCTGTATCTGGTGGGAATTATTTTCTCTCTCTGCAATTGCCTTCCTCAGAGCACTCCATCCTGTAAGTAGTGTACCTGTTCTTCTTTGCTTCAATATTCGCCTCCATACTGTAAGTTCTGTCCCTGTTCTTCTTTGCTTCAATATTCTCTACCATTCTATCTTCACCATTAGCCTCAAGTCCATTGGCATGATTTGCAGGAAGAAATGAACCCTTCTGGGCTCGGCCTTCAATCCAGATTTTGATCTGATCTAACTCGTTAAATGCATCTAGTTTAAGAGGTTATGCTCTTCCCCGGTCGAGTGCGAAACTTTTTATTTAAGCGGGTCCCAAATCCGTAGATAACCCTTAGCATCCATTTGAGGTGAGTTTGCACTTTCGTGTTGCTCATCAATAGAAACTTAAAGTAATCGGCATAATCTTCCTTAAGAGCTTCAAAAGCATCTTTCACACACGCTGACGAATCCTTTTTCCCCGATAAAAACTAAATTTTATCTTCTGGAGCTTTCGTTTCTAAATCTGGATTGTTTGAAACAATAGAGACATCATCAGGTAGCTCTTTTGTAGGCTCTAAAGAATCTGTATTTTCATCGAGGGAAACCAACTCTTTGTTTTTCGGAATCCACCCTTCGCATTCTGAAATGTCTGAAACCTCATTGGAATGATCTTTAACAGGTTTGAAATTTTTTTTATCTTTTAAGGATCTTTAATTTTTATCAGTCGCAGAAGAATCTCTAATGATATTTGCATCCGGGGAAAACGAGTTCTTTCGCTTTAGAAATTTGTTTTCCAGATTTCTGTTAGTCCTTTCTTGACAGTCATAAGCATGGTAGGTTCTTAAAAGAAAATTCTGTTATTCTTGACAGTCATAAGCATGGTAGGTTCTTAAAAGAAAATTCTGTTAGTCCTTTCTTGACAGTCATAAGCATGGTATGTTCTTAAAATAGTTTTCTTTTAAGTATTGTGATGATTGGAATTTTGTTTTTGTGTTCAAATTTTGTTTCATGTTAATACTTGTTTATTTGTGTTCCATGTTAATACCTGGGAATTTTGTTCTTGTGTTCAAATTTTGTTTCAAGTTAATACTTGTTTATTTGTGTTCCATG
This sequence comes from Wollemia nobilis, assembly GCA_028583015.1. Lineage (NCBI taxonomy): Eukaryota > Viridiplantae > Streptophyta > Pinopsida > Araucariales > Araucariaceae > Wollemia > Wollemia nobilis. Next base: position 1,390,484 of record JAQPPZ010001113.1, on the reverse strand, counting down.
TTAATACCTGTTTATCTGTGAACATGATTGAAATTTAATTCCAAGCTTGAAATTTAGTTCCACGCTAATACCTGTCTATCATTAAACAACTGTAAATGATTGAAATTTAGTTGCACGCCTATATGGAGTGAGATGTTACTAAAATGTTCTTCCAGTACCGAAAACGAAGATATTATATCTCGATTGCAATACCGAATCTCTCAAACTGTAGAGAAATATGGTTCTAATCTCTTAATATATATATATATACACTACCGATTCTTCATAGATTATAATCATGTGTTCTTCGAATGTGACCTTCCTAGATTGTTTATGTATGTTTCCTATGAGTTAGGTCTTGTAATCTGGTGAGCACATAAAAGAGTGGATCTAAACAAATTAGATATAGTTTTCTAATAGAGGGAACCCTCTAGGTCAAAGAAATTATAGGTGAGTGATAACTTTGGTGTGAAAAGCCAATATATGATTGGGGAAATTTCAAGCTTAATGTTTTCTTTATGTAGGCACCCAACTAAATAGGAGAACTTGCAAGCCACTATGGGTTTTTATTTATTTTTGGTTTGAACTTGCGTGGGCTTATTTATTTATTTATTTCTTATACGAAATCGTTTTCAGTTCCATACTGCGTACATGACTATTGACATTTCCATAAGTATGTATTATTTCTGTACACTTGTTCCTTGCAGACCATTATTCCACTGTGTATTTAAATAAATTTTCCCTGTGTATTCATACTCGTAGAAGGACAAATGGCAGCTCATCTTAAAGACGCTAGGGCTGCAGAGAGGGTCGAATTAGAAGGACAAATGGCAGCTCATCTTAAAGACGCAAGGGCTGCAGAGAGGGTAGAATTCATGAAACAAGCTGTCAATGTTGTAAGCAGTGATTTTTTTTCTTTAGAAAGGAAGTTGGAAAAAATGGAGGTGGAGCTTGTGATAGCCCAATTGGAGGTTAAAACATATAAAAACGAGATGGAAGAACTGCGCAATGCATTGGATACTACTCTGGAGGATACCGAGTGCAAGGTTAAAGAACTTAATAACCTATTGGATGCAGAAATGAGGAAATCACAAAGTCTTTCTAATCAGCTCATTGTCCAAGAGTCCCAGTTCAATAGGGAGAAGGATATTTTGCAACAGTTCTTAAAAAAGAAGAGGAGGAAAATTGAAGAACTTGAAAAACGATCGGAGTTCAATAGGGAGAAGGCTGCCCCTCAACGGCCACGTGATGACGCAAAGAAGGTCGGTGGGGAAGAGACGGCTGGCACTAGTGGCAAGGGAGGAGGAGGAGGGAAGGGGGATCGAGTGGAGGAGTTAGAGGCGAAGGTGGTCGTTCAGAGGGCGCAGATAGCTACTCAGGCAGAGCAGATAGCGGCTCAAAGTGTCCAAATAGCCACACAAGTGGAGTACATCCGGTCATTGGAGATTCAGTTGTTACAACTTCGAGCTCAAGCACAGCAGCAAACGAGAGCAGCACCCTCCACGAGCAGCAAAGGTCGTCGCTTATTGGATGAACTTTTGGTGGCACGACGACAAAAGACATTTTACCAGACTCTCTACTATGAGGCAGTGTCGGAGGGGCAGAGGATGCCTATGCCGGAGTTGTTGAGGAGTCAGAGTCGTTTACGGTCGAGGTCACGGACAGTGACTTAGTGTCGGAGGGGTAGAGGATGCCTATGCCAGGCTGAGGAGTCAGAGTCGTTTACGATTGAGGTTATCGACAATGACTTAGTCTGTGAACATGCTCCCACCAGGACCACCACCAGATATGGGTGAGGGTTAGGGATGTAGGGGATGATATGTCAGGTTTTGTCTTTGGTGGTATGCTCTTTTTTGATGATTAAGTAGGTCGAGATTTTTGAATGTGGTATACCAGTTTACTTATAGATATGTATCATTTCTGGAGATATATACCGGGTTAGGGATATGGGGATGATATGTTAGGTTTTGTCTTTTGTGGTATGCTTCCTTGTATCACTACTCGAGATATATACCATATTGTATTTTTTTATTTATTTTTGTATGTATTGTGTTGATTTTTTTGGATGAAAAAAAATAATGTTTAATAAAATAAAATAAAATAATGTTTAATCTTAAAAAAAAAGGGTGGGTGGGATTAGCACACCCCATAAACCAATACATTAACCATTGTGGTTAAGAGTATACATTAAACAAAAAAGGGTGGGTGGGATTAGCACACCCCGTAAACCAATACATTAACCATTGTGATTAAGAGTATACAAGAGTGTCAGAAACAGCCCACAAACTGCCAATACAGTAATGTTTTATTGTTTTGATGTTTTATATGAATGTATGTTGTGGATGATGATGTATGATAATGTATATAATCATGTTGGTTTTATGTATGGATGTTTTATTTTTTTGATGTTTTATATGGATGCATGTTGTGAATGATAATGATGTATGATAATGTATATAATCATGCTGGTTTTTAATGCATACTTATCATGCAAGTCAAAATGTGGCTTGTGAAATGAAATGATGAAGTGTGAGAAGTTGTGAAGAGAAGCGATAATGAATAAGAAGTGGACAATATGCAGAAGTGATGATCAAAATGTAGTGGAAGACAATATGCAGAAGTGATGATCAAAATCTGTTGAGTGATATGTTCTTACGATATCTATTTTTAGGCAATAACTTGTGAGGAGTGATGATCAAAATCTGTTGAGTGATATGTTCTTACGATATCTATTTTTAGGCAATAACTTGTGAGGATTTGTGGTTGTGTATAACCGAAATGAAGATTATCCCTTACGTATGGTCATGAAGCAAATCTGACCAAATCTTGTATGAGGTGATCAAAATCTGTTGAGTGATATGTTCTTACGATATCTATTTTTAGGCAATAACTTGTGAGGATTTGTGGTTGTGTATAACCCAAATGAAGATTATCCCTTACGTATGGTCATGAAGCAAATCTGACCAAATCTTGTATGAGGTGATTTGTTATGTCAAAGTTTCAAAATATAAAATAATTGAATTAAAAAATGATGATTTGAAGAAAAACTTTACATTGAAGAATCAAGGATATGAAAGGAATGTGAATGACTAGTCATAAAAGATGCAAGAAAATTGCATGGTTTACTAGGCATTAAAATCCTAATTAGTTAGATATCTAGTTAGACATCTATAGCCTCAGTGGAGATTAGTACCATAGTCTAATAATAGGGTATCTAGGGCATTTATAGCCTCGATGGAGATTAGCTTCATAGTCCAATAATAGGGTCTCGAATTTTTGGGAAATTGGATCCTCAATCACTCGAATTAAGTCTTGATGAGAATTGAACCTTATCTTTAATCACTAGAATTGAGTCTTGATGAGAATTGAACCTTATCTTTAATCACTAGAATTGAGTCTTGATGAGAATTGAACCTTATCTTTACTACTTGAGTCTTATTATTATTATTATTATGTATTTTCTAAAAAGCTCAAATTGAGTTTGAGTCTTGATGAAAATTGAACCTTATCCTTACTACTTGAGTCTTATTATTATTATTATGTATTTTTTAAAAAGCTCAAATTGAGTCTTGATGAGAATTGAACCTTATCCTTACTACTTGAGTCTTATTATTATTATTATTATTATTATTATTATTATGTATTTTTTAAAAAGCTCGAATTGAGTTTTGATGAGAATTGAACCTTATATTTACTACTTGAGTCTTATTATTATTATTATTATTATGTATTTTTTAAAAAGAGTTAGAGGGTTGGGAAATTGGATTCCCAACCACTTGAATCGAGTTTTGATAAGAATTATACTTTATCTTTACTACTCACTCTTTTTTTTTATTACTCACTCTCTTTTGTATAATTTTGTAAAGAATATATTTTTTTATAATTTGTTGGACTATGTGCATAATGGGACAAGCAAGAAAAATTATTCGCTTCAAGGTTGATAATTTTATCCTATCTTTATTATTCACTCTTTTTTTTTTATAATTTTCTAAATAATATGTTTTAGAATATATTTTTATAATATGTTGGTCCATGTGAATAATGGAACAAGTAAAAAAAACTATTCATTTTAAGGTTCAATCCAATCATGACATCATCCCTCATATATCCCTCGTATATGTAAGACTTTATTAATAAATGTAATATGTGTTTGGTTCAAGAATGGCAATTTACAAAACTAAGAAAAGTCTATTTTTGTATAATTTTGTAAAGAATATATTTTTATAATTTGTTGGACTATGTGCATAATGGGACAAGCAAGAAAAACTATTCACTTCAAGGTTCAATCCAATCATAACATCATTCCTCCTATATGCAAGATTTTATTAATAAATATAACATATGTTTGGTTCATGAATGGCAATTTTCAAAACTAAGAAAAGTTTTTCTTATTGGATTATGTGCATAATGGAACAAGCAAGAAAAACTATTCATTTTAAGGTTCAATCCAATCATGACATCATCCCTCATATATCCCTCGTACCTCATAGTGAAGACATCTAATGGCACAAAAATATATTATAAAGAGGCTAGTTATCTAAGTTTTTAGATGATTATGGTAGCATGATCATCGTCTAACTCCAAGGGGATTAATGAGGCAATTGCTACCATAGCATCTGTAGAACGATTGCTAGAACATGGGATGGACTTGATAGTGACATTTTCAAATAAGGAGATGAGTTTGAGTACAAATTCTCTATAGAGATGTAACTTCTCATCATGAGTTTGATACACACTATTGACCACAAGTTGTGAATCCCCAAATATAGATAGGACCTTGATTTCCAATGCCAAAGTTGCATGTAGATCCAAAATCAAAGCTTCATGTTTTATTGTGTTATTGGTGCAAGCAAACTAGAGTTTAAATGATAAAGGAATCAATTGTTTTTGAGGCAACACCAATATGATGTCAACACCAACACCACTCATACAATGAGCTCCATCAAAGAATAAGGATCAAGAGTCAAAGCAATTGATTTCTAGGCTTAGACACTCATTAGGAAATTCCACTGTAAGGGGATGAGCATATTGGAGAGGAGCAACATCGATTTGATCGACTATGACTTGCCCTTTAATGGATTTCTGGACAATAAGGGTCAAATAAAACTCACAAATGGCAAGAACCCATTTTGTAGCTCATCTCAACAAGTAAAGTTTGCTCATCAGATAACAAAGTGAATCAAATTGAGAAATGATGAAGGTATGACAATTTATCATGTAGTGATGTAGCTTTTGTGTAAAGAACACATCGATAAGGTAGAGATTTTCAAGGGGAGTGTATAGAATTTCATAACTAACCAAGGTCCTACTAATGTAATATATTTCTCGCTCTTTCTTGTCATCATCATGTTGAGTAAGCAATGCCCCCAAGGCATGCATTGTGGTCGATATGTAAAGGATAAAAGGTCGATCTGACATGGGTGGAATAAGTACCAGTGGTGTAAAAATATATTGCTTTAGGGCTTCGAAGACCTTTTGGCACTCATCATCCTAATGGAATGGCATACCTTTCCTAAGGAGCTTAAGAAAGGGTTGACATTTATCGGCTAATTGGGCAATGAAGTGACGAATAGCCTAAATAATTCTTTGTAGGTTGTAAAGCTCGATAATATTAGAAGGTGGTGACATATCTACAATGGTATATATTTTAGCAGGATCTATCTCTATACCCCGTATTGACATAATAAATCCCAATATTTTTTCATATGTAACACTAGAGACACACTTGTCAGGATTAAGATAGATTTATACTCACAAAGTCTATCGAATATTTATCTTAGGTCAAAAATGTGATTGTCAAATTAAATGGAATGCCCTATGATGTCATCCATAGTCTTGTAGACTGTCATGCATCATGTCATGAAATATGTAGGTCATGGTGCATTGATATGTGACGTTTGCATTCTATAAGCCAAAGGGCATTACTTTCCAATAAAAAGTACCCCATGGCATAATAAAAGTTATCTTAGCTTGATATTTTGGTGTGATATGGATTTGATTATATCCCAAAAATCCATACATAAGGGATAACATATCACTCCTAACTATAAAATCAAAAATTTGACTATGTTGGGGAGAGGAAAGTCATCTTTAGGACAAGCAGAGTTGATGTCCCTAAAATCTGTGCATATTCTGATTTTACCTTCCTTCATGGCTATAGGAATAATGTTGGATATCAAATCGGAATAATTAATATCTTTGATAAAATAAACATCTAAGAGCTTTCGAAGTTCTTCTTTAAGTAGAAGGGTGACCTTAGGATGCATATTCTTGAGATTTTGTTTGTCAGGTTTCACATTAGTGCACCATTAAATGATGCATGAAAATAAAGGGGTCAAGACCAGGAATGTCTACATAAGTCCAAGCAAAAACATCAAGATACCCCGTGAATAAATGATTGATCCTAGTTTGTTTCTCTTCATCCAAGGTAGTTCCTATCTTAAGTATGTGTGGATTGGCATTAGTGCCAACGTTGAGCTTCAAAGTGACTTCAATTAAAATGTATCTCTCTTTCAAAATATGGAGGAGCAGGTGAGACACCAATTTGTTTGAGGTCTTCTAGAGATAGATCAGTGCACTCATCTTGTGAACTAGATGCTTGAACATGTGCTATATAGGTAATAGATCCATAAAAAAATAAACCATTATGTATGATATTATTGTGTGTTATGTCACAAAAGACATCCCATTCCTCACACTCATCAGGAGTCGTGATTAACTCAAGATACATCAAGGAAAGCATGCTACAGTAAATGTTAGAGAGATAAGAGGGTCCCTCATCTTCTTCGATTTACGACAAGTTTTGATGACTTTCTAGATATTCAACAAACATGATCAGATGGTCATCATCATCAAAAGGTAAGGATCGGTTCTTAGTAAGGATGCAACCAATGCCACATCATCCATGCCAAGAATCATATTTGAATGGATCACGTATGCCATTTTTTAGGAGACCCAAACCCTTACCTATATAGCTCATGCTACACAAAATTTGTTTTGGGAGTGGATATTTATCAAACAAGTAGCAATGGTCAAAATTATTTTCTTCAATAATCAGATTTTTGTCAATGGTGGCTTTGTCTGTGGCATATCTCGTAAAAACAAAGGTACAATTACCAAAATATGTAATGTCTTATTCCTTATAAGGTAGTCCCATATTGCACGAAGATGGTGGGAATCGAGACAAGATGAGAGAATCTTGTATAACAAAATTCTCTTGGTTGGGCGATGGTGAAGTGATGGTTAAGTTAGCAAGTAATTGGTTCATGAGTGTAACGACCCTCCTCACACTGTTAATGAATGAAAGTAGATAAAGAATAAACTTACATTTTTAATCATAAAAACATGGTACTACTGACAAATATTGTGAGTGAAAGACAGTTCGAGGGTATCCAATAAAGGAAATAAGCCAACAAAAAAGGTAATAAAGAGAAGTGATGATTCAGCTTGCAAGCACATTGAAACTTGCACTTTGCATATTATTTAGGTGCATTGTAAAATTACATCTTTGCATGAGTTAAGCTTGTTTAAATGTCACTTGCTGGTATGAATGGGGAATGCTTTTATGTGGCAATGATGATGAGATCCACTTTCTTGATGTAATTTTATGCGTATGATATTGGAAGTTTTCTTTTTAAAAGAGGGTGAAGGTATTTTATGTGATGAATCTTTTATTATAAATATTTCTTTATTTTAAAAATAAAAAAAAAATGTTCTATGTGTTGTAAGTTACATTGCTAATAGTGTGTTGTGTTAAAAGGCAATAGTTGACCATAGAAATGTAAATATATGTTCAAACAAAGGTTATTAAAATGTGAAACACACACCTCAATGGTTAATGTAGAGCTTAGGCAAAAGTGAAATTATAGCATTTGTTGAATGGACATGATGTCTAATTATTGCGTGTGAAGTGGTGGGGAGGAATCTCGGTCACTTGGCATAGCGCATGAAGAGATTAAGGAACTAATTACCAAATTCATCATGGAGTGGAGGAGAAGAGCGTATGGAGCAATAATTCAAAGAAAAAAAGTGATGAAATAAAGGATAATGACAACATACAAAGGAGGAAAGCAGAGAGCAAAGAAGAAAAAAGTGAAAATACTAGGAAAGAGGAAAACAAATAGGTTCAGGTTGGTCAATTTGATATGTTTCTTATTGAATATGTTGATTAAATAGTATAACAAGAAGGAAAATGTTTGGCTTTCCTCTGATAATGAATTGAATGATGTTGATTCATTTGTGCTGAGTTATTAAAGAAAAAAGGAAATTATTTCGAATACGTCTTTGGAAATGATGTTTACTATTGTGCATGTCTTTGGGAATTATGTATTATTGTTGTGTATACGTATTTGGAAATGATGTATTGATGTTGTGTATACATATTTGGTAACGATGTATTGATGTTGTGTATATATATTTGGGAATGATTTATTGTTGTGTATATGTCTTTGGGAATGATTTATTGTTGTTGTTTATACATATTTGGAAATGTTGTATTTTTGTTGTATATACATATTTGGAAATGATTTTTTTACTGTTGTGAATACATATTTGGAAATGAAGTTTATTTTTGTGCATACGTATTTGGAGATGATGTATTACTGTTGTGTATACATTTTTGGAAACAATATCCTACTACTGTGTTTGTGTCTTGAAAACAGTGATACACCAGTTCAGTGGTAGAAGTAAACATAATACTATGTTCATGTTTGGAAATGTGGTATGTTGGGTTGTGGTGTTACTATGTTTTTAAGAGCTTTTGGTTGATATAAAAGTAAATTTGCCTTCGAACCTTGTAGTTCCTTGAATTGATGAAACTATTTCATTGGAAAATAATTGATTTCATGATAATCTATCAAGATGGTTTTTAGGAGGTAGATAAGAAGAAATCTATTTGGAACTTTATGGGTTATATCTCGAGTAAGGATATTCATAGCTACTCTGAATGATAAAATGACATTATAGTATGTTTAGATGCACAGTAGTTGCATAACATTTATTTGAGTTGTATTTGATCCCTATCGGTGTCCCTTAAATAATGAAACACCTCTATATTGGTTTGTGACCAATTGTTTAGCAAGACAACGTTCGATGTAACTATTAAAGCAAAGTTGGTTGTGTGAGGACGTGAAAAGAAGAGAAGCTTGTAGAGGAGCGGTCATAGGCTAAGAGCTTGCTGAAGAAACATTAGTCATCATATTATGTAGTCTGAAGAGAGGCTGCTTACCTAGATACAAAACTAAAGATAAGACTTATGAAAACAAACTCCTTGTAATACGGTTTTGAAAGGAAATAGAACATCACATTATGGAAGATGAAAAATTCACCATGTTAGAAGGAGACCACCTTACGTGGACTGCATCCACCCTGGCTATATTGTGTAATGGTATTAAAGCCATATTCTCTGGCAATATTGAATTGTTAAGAAAATAAATAAATACAATACTATCTGCTTTACTTTATTGTGAGTTGGTTGGAGCGTATAACTTATGAAACTTTTATGTGATGTCGTTCAATAATGGGAACACTGCTTGGCTAAAAAATAGTTTCAAATGTGTTGTAATGTTGTTCTTTGATAACGTAGCTAGTATATCTTGCTTTCCATAATGGAATTTAGGGAAGCATTGATTAACTTCATTCTTTAGAGAAATTGGGCATTCGAAGTGACTTTTAATTAAAACATATACTTTTATTGAAAATAAGATGATTCGCATGCAAGTTAAGATCATGAGCAACATACTTTATAAGAAGAAGTCTTTGTCTCAAACTTGTATAATTACCGTAAACTACTTTGGCATCCGAATTAAACCATATGGAAAGGTAGCAAAAAAATTGTATCCTTTTATTTCTAGGAATATGATTAATGTAGGCTAGCTCACCATTTTTCTATGAAATGATTTGTTAAAGCAAAGATAGTGAATGTATGGTTTATAAAACTTAGAAAACTTGACTTGTTGCATCTACCTTACTAAGGCATCCTTGTAGACGATTTGGTAATAGAAGATAAAGGGTAATAAAGAAATAAAATATTTTTGTTTTTAAGAAGGCACCTTGGGTGTAGAGTTGAACTGTATATTGGTTAGAATATACCCATAATGCTTTTAGTTAGTGATTAAAGGAAAACTAGAAAAACTCTTACTTGGGAAAGAAATGAATGTTTCTTATGGAAGATTAGACTAGTCTAATAAATCTAGTAGGTTTCATGAAAGGTCTTAACTTAATAAAAACCCATGTATACCCAATGTTGTTGAGGTGCAGGAATGCACACAACATGCTTCAACACAATCGATGACTGATGAAATTGATCTTATAATATGACCAATCAAATCGAAAAGAAAATATGGTATGGGATATCATTTCCAGGTTGCTACTCGAAAAACACTATGATAAAAATCGTGTTCAGTGAACTTATCTAGAATGACCACATGGTTTGGTATGGGATGGACTACTGTGGGTTCTATTGAGCAAGTATAATGAAGTCCAAGGTCAAGGTATTGACATGGCACTAACTAAATCTAGAAAAAAGAATCTCCAAATAGTCACAAGGGCATAAGTATGCTACTCTCATCTACATTGGTTTCAAGAAAAATTCGACTAGATGGTCAAAGGTTCATTATGATGAGGAAGGAAAAAAAATCACCCACCCTCTAGGTGTTGTGGGCCCTAGAGGATAACCCTTGCCATGGTTCGATTCTCATGCCAGAAATTGTGGATGCAAATGAGGGCAATAAAATCCATAGAATGGCATCTCAATGAGATTTGGCCAATCTTGTCCACTTGGGTGACTGGCTACAACAATCCCAAACCCAAATGTGGTTTGTTATGCCTATTATGCATTGTCTTAAAATAAATTTTAATATATATATAGCCTATAGCAAAAACTTGGAAACCTAGTAAATCATTTTAGTGTTAAGTGGTTAATGTAGTGGAAAAAATTATATTGGGTTTTTGTTTATTCTTTTAGCTTTGCAACCAGGTGTAGTAGACTTGGGTTGTTACAGTGAGAGAATAAGAGGTGGAAGGCAATGAGTCAGTTATATGAGAAGAATGTGTAAGATGATCAGAATTAGGCGGATGTGATGAAGAAGGGTGCTCAAGTGTATATGAAGAGGTACAATCAATAGAAGTCACCAATGATGACAAGGAAGGATAGAATGAAGACCCAGATGGATCCACCATTGCACAATACTCAAATGTTCTTGGGTCACCATGTATGGTGACAAGTTGATTCTTGAAATTGAATTTGATACATTGATGCAATGTGGATGGGACTGCCTTCATAGCATGAATCCACGAGCACCCCAAAAGAATATTGTATGATGTGGTACAAGGTACAACATAAACACACGTGTCTAGAATTCTAGGTCTGACTTGAAGTGGAATAGATATCATGCCACAAGCTTCTTGGGGTTCATTGTTGAAGGCTTTTATAATCAAATATGATTTTATTAGGTCCTCATTTTTGAAACTAAACTTTTGAAAAAAATCATATATGCAAATTTTTAGTGAGGACCCATTGTCTATTAACACCCATTTTATAAGAACATCTCCAATTATTGTTGTGATATAAAGAGTATTGCCACTCTGTAAACTATGAAGAGGAATATCCTCATCATAAAAATATATGTGGTCAACTCTATGGGAATCCACAACATTAATTACAAAAATTGGGTGAATATCTTGTGGTACCATCATTTGACTCAAAGAGTTCATCAATTCCTCCCTATGGATGGGAGAATATTGAAGAAGCTCCAAGAGAGAAATTATGTTAGGTGTGTGAGCAAGGTGATGTTTGATATCAAATAGAAAATTATGTTGTGGTTTGATTACATTTTTCCTCTTTTTGGGTTCCCTCAAAATCAAAGGAGGTTTAGAAGGGCCATTTGGTTATGGTGAAGGTGATTGATATGGGGTTGTTGTGATGGTTGGGCTTGAGCCTGTTGTCAGGTCGTGGTCCGGATCATGCTAATTATGTCATCACGAGGTGGTGGAAGAAGCTGGAAAATGATGGGCAAAGATGGGATGGGTTGGACATGATGGTTCCTATGAGGTGTCAGTTGTTCCATTGAAAACAAGTGATGCATGGGAGGATGATGTGGTAGAATATTTACTAATGGACCATCTAGAACAAAAAGTTCCATGATCGACATCATGCATGTCGAGTCTTTCTCCAAACTATTGGAGGTGATCGAAGTGGTGTCATATTGGGTGTCTAACTCACCTTCAGAATGATTGAAAGATGAAGATGAATAAGCCTCATCTTGGTCTTTATCACTGGTAACAATAGAATGTGAAGGCATAAGGGTGTCTGATGGAGATTGTTGTCTTGGGACACTACTAATCATGCCTATATAATATTTTGGAGGGGGTACATTTTGGTAATTAACTTGATGTATTGTTTATTTTCCATGATTATGCAATGGATGTTGAAAAATCTCCCTAACTAACCCTCTATAACTAACCAACCTTTTTCAATTAGATATTGTACCAAATGTTTCAACCTATTGCACAAATTTGTCAAATGTCCATCAAGCTTATGAAAATAATAATTTTATCTTTGTTTATACCAATCATTTGTGGTGTCTAGTATAATATCAAGTAACTCTATCATGCATGTTTCCAACAACTATTTTAGGACCATGGTCAATGGTTGATTAAGCACTATACCAAAAAATGGATTTAATGACGGTTATTAACCGCATTTAAAGGCCTTTAACAGTGGTTATTCAATCATCATCTATGAGGGTGTCATAAAAAGTTTACGACATACGATGGCGGCTAAAAATCGCCTAAAAAATGTGCACTCTTAGGGTCTTAGACAATGGTTTAATTTAATAAATATATTGTGAGGTCCTAAGAGGGTGGTTTTAAACTACCCTCTTAGAGCCTCACATTAAAAAAAATATGTTGTGAGGTATGCACCAGCTTCTAGCTCCAAAAATTCGCAAGCTACGACTATGTAGATATTCAAAATGCGCTAATTCAAAATGACTAATAGTTTGCACCAAAAAAAACAAAACCAAACTATAGGATTGCACCACAAGCTGGATAATACAAGTTTTTGGTCCAAAATGCTTTCATGATTCAAAAAAGCCAAGTCCCATACCTGCTCGCTATTACTACAAACACTGAATACACTATACAACTTTATATAGATAGATCGATCAATAATCACTACAAACCTTAGTAGATAAAAAATACCGTGTATATTTTTAGAGTGATTATGGTATTGAAGAAGGGGAGAAAGTAGTTTGCATGAAATCCTAAAGAATTGCAGCTCAAAATTAGATTTTGAGCTGCCAAGACTCATAGATCAATTGCTAAGCTTATAAAGACACCCAAATTCAATAATAGAATACAGGATGACTTGCTCTATTTTATGCTTGAGGCAATAGTTATGGTAGTTATTTCATTAATTAATCAAAACCATCAATAGTTTGCATGTCACCTTTCTACTATTTAATCTGCATAAAGATGTAAATGTTTGCATTGTTTACATTTCCCATTAGAAATAAATGTCATGTATGTCCATGTTATTCATAAAAAATTAATCATTAGTGACAAAAATACTTTCAGTCATCTTATGAGAACATGTAGCCTGCAAGTGACATATTTTTTTTCTTCCTTCATAGGACATCAATGACAACAACTAGCCAAAATAACGGTGTGATGCAAAATTATTTTCATGAACTAGTTCAAAAATTTGGTGCCCCTACCTCTTGCAGTTAGATTACAATAGGAAACAAGTACAAGCAAGACTCAAGCAGTATGTACAACTTCCTCACAATGGGCATAATATTTGGATGTAATTGGTCCTTGAGGATATAACATTAAGGATAGTTATAAAAAAACCCAGGTGTTGTAGGTGAGTTGGAGAGGAGAGGGAAATCCTCCAAGGGAGGTCCCAGGTTCGAATCTCCACCCTACCAGAAAGTTGAATTGGGTACCCAAAATCCAATTGATAATTTTGGTGCGGGTTGAGTGTGACTCCCGGGTGACATTGAAGGTGTAGAACCCCCTGATCATGGTCTCTCAGACCAAGGAAGCCCCGCAAGGGGTTTTTTCGCTTAAAAAAAAAGGATAGTTATCAAATTTCACCACAAGTTATCCCTCATATTGTTGGGTAAAAAATAAAGAATTATCTAGTTCATTGTCATAGAAACTATGGTTAATGACACTTCAATACCATCGCATGATGCTGCAAAACAAGACAGGGTTCATTCAAATCAACTGCACCCAAATATCAAAATCAAAGCAAATGATTGGAACCATTAAACTTAATTTTAGAGTCAATGATAAAATATCATATATACATTTCAAAGAAAATATAGCAATAACCTAAAAACATGATCACTAGACTACACACAAAGTCATGAAGAAAAAAGCTTGAAGACTTTAGTAGGAAATAAAAATATATTAAGACAAACATATTCACTCATCAAGCATCTAGTAAAATCATCGTTGGAAGTTTTCATTATCTTAACCACAGGCATAGTAAAAATGGAGGACATCAACGCTGCCTACCGGTACAAACCAAAAAGTAGAGAATAATTTTGAAATCAGCTATTTTGCATCAATGAGTAGGTGGGTGGGAAATAGAAAATATTTTTAGACATGGCTTTCTAAGATAAAATTTCCACCCCGTCAAAAAAAAAAAAATGAGAAAGGGGATGAACACTTGAATATTCACGGAAGCTGCGAAGCAAATGTAGAAGGCCAACAACATAAGTGGTCTAAGATGCCACTTGGCTAATTGCATATGGAAGTTGCCACCATTGATCCATTCCGCTACACTACTGAAATGAAAATCCCCATTTTCAATTACTTTTGAAAATATGAAAGGCCCTTTGAATAGGGTCATGATAGCAAAGCCTCCAACACAAAATACAATTCCTACCACTTTCAATAACCCAAATTTCTCTGTTCTACAAAGCATTCAAACTCCATTAATTAAATAAATGAATATATAGGCCTTTGCCCTAGAGATAATCAAATTATTACCTAAAGATAACAATAATGACTATTGCAAAAACATGAATGGTAATGACCAAAATCTCTTGCAAATGTACAAAATTCATCGACAATCCAATCATGTACAACAACTCAAATCCAAACACCCTTTTCCATAATGAAAAGTACAACCAAATAGGTGTGACATATAACAAAATTTCACTATATAATGATGGAAAAGAAGGTATATATTCAAAATTTACCAAGTAAATGCTAAAGCGACACACAATGCTATAACCATAGGATAAGCACAAGGCTGATTTCCTCTGCAGAGCCAACAAACATGTCATATTTACCTTTGTTCCATAATATTACAACCTTCAAATCCTCATTCAAAAATAAAATGAAATTAAAGCAATTATCCAAAAAAAATATTTGAATTAAATAAATGATCAAAAACAGAGAATGCAGCAAGCAAACCTTTTATTTACAAGTGCAATTAAGAGGATAAAAAAGGTAGCCACAACATTGTGATATACTACAAAGACAAAATGGTTTAGACCGTTGTTGAGGATCGCCTTGTTGAGGATACCTCCTACCGCATAAAATATATGCATACACATAGTGCTAAATGTACTTTCACCCTCTCGCTCATGACGACATTCATTTTTGCTTAACTTGCTCATAGGTGAGCAATGCATATGGTATTTAATTTCATTTGTATGCTTCCCAGTTCCCTCCAAGTTAGGATTGAAATCTTCTCAGTTAGGGTGAGCAATGTAGAGACACTCCCAGGGTGAAAGCGACACACAACACTATAACCACAGGATAAGCACGAGATTGACTGCTTCTACAAACCCAACAAACATGCCATATTTACCTTCGTTCCATAATATTAAAGCCTTCAAATCCCCATTCAAAACGAAAATGAAAGTAAAGCAATTTGAAGAGATTATACCCAAACTTATTCTAGAATAATAATGCAAAAATTAAATAACTCAAAGAAAATAACAACTCACAAAATACATGCACATAGAACACATGAGATTTATCCTGGTTCACCCAATATGGGCTACGTCCAGCAAACAAGAGCCACACCTCCTCTTCTATTATTGTTCACCTTGCCCGTAATGGGATATTACAATCAATATAAAGGAAACTCTTACAACCCTAAACCACAACATGGTATTAGAATACCGTGGGCACAATACCATGGGCTAAAATTGCCCACACCCACCAACCATCGGAATCCCGAAAACCTCTCCACAAATTGCTTTGGAAAAATAAGAAATTTTTTCTCAAAGTATTGGTAATATTAACATTTGGAGCAGGTCTAATGTCAGTAACCCCATCCCCCACTACATATTTGTTCTTGTATTGACTTTTATACATCTTCTCTTCATATTTCTTTTTAATCTAACCTAATTATAAGAAGAGCTTACTCCACTCTTCCAGCTAGGTCAATGGCTTGCTCAAATGAAGTCATCATGGAAGTCTATAGTTCATACGAGAGTTGTTCCTCTAAATTTCCTATGAATATTTCCAACATCTCCTTGGGAGGTAATGTGAAAGTTAAATTTTCCACTATTTTTCTCCATCATGCTAGGAATTCGAAGAAGCTTTATTCTTTTTATTTTTTTTTAAGTATACAAATGTTTGATGGTTACATGCCTCTCAATATAAGCTCCAAATTGATAGACAAATAGTTAAGTCATTTCTTCAAAATTCCTCAAAGAATGAGTGGGCAATTAATAGTACCTCTCCAAGGCCATGCCTCCAAGATTCTTTGGGAACATATTTAACAATAGTATATCATCATAGGAAATGCCATGACATGCCATCCTGAACATCCTTAAATGTTCTATAAGATCCTCTATCCCTTTGTAGATGGTTAAAAGAGACATGGGAACGTGCTTAGGGTAGGGTCTTGCAGAAATGGAAGGATCTAATGGCTAATTGCACATCTCTTTGTAGCTATAGGTGGGGTGATAGGGGTCAATATGATCCAATCATGTAGCAAGTTGTTTCACTATTGCCTTTAGATGTTGTGTTTGAGGATTATGGATGGTTGGTGCTACTACATTCTCTAAAGAGGAATAGTATTTGGAATGTGAAGTAAGATATGTATGCATATTTGGAATGGTGACACTATTATGAAAAGGATTTGCAAAAGAAGCATGGGCTTGTTGGAATGGATATGTCATGTTAAAGGAAGAATATCGAAGTGGTTGTGAAAACACGAGATTCCGGAAACAAAAAGGATAGACTAAAAATGCAATGTAAACGAAACTAAAATAATGCTTAAACCCTATGTTATTGAAAAATGCGTAAAAAGAAAGAACATGAACACAAGATATCAAAGCAATATAAAATACGGCCCTTTTATTGATATGCTTTTCAAATTTGTGTTACAATGCGTCTCCTTCCTTTTTAGGGGATAGGAGCGTTAAATGTTGGTCTTTTACAACTTGTTTCAGAATTCCTTCTTCCGCGTGCCCACATATAAGATGGGCGAACCAAAACGTTGCTGCCGCTTGTGTTGGTAAAAGTAGATTCCTCGCTGCTCTTCTAATGCTGAAAATCTGCGTTCAAAGAAACAAACAAAGAATCAGTAGCACCTGTGTATGAAAACGAAAGATAAATATAATAATGGTTAAAATGAGTCCAAATAAACTAAAAACTTGACAAAAGCATAATCATGTAACTAGCTAAATACTACAAAAGAAATAGTCACCAAAGGCAATAAGGCGGGGGGTGCCCGAAGGCAAACCACCCGCGGGTGAAACTTTGTTTCGACACCAATCCGCTTGGGATGGGTCCGAAACCTGGTGTGATGTGTTGTCGGCAAATTGGTAGGATATTGTGGTCAGAAAAATTGGGTTTTGGTTCTTGACTCGTGCCTTCAAAAGTCACCCAATAACCTCTCTTTCGATTAAGAGATTATGGATGTTGAAAGCACAAATCGCAAGTAAGTGAATTAGCAGCACTTCGTCGCTCAAAATGCTCCTTCTCTGTATCTCTTTTGGGTGAGGAAGCTCACCATTTTATAGACCCAAGGGGTCTCTTTGAATTAACATGCAAAAGTGTTACTTTGCATGAATGCTTTTTTGTGAAGAGAAGACTTCTTCTTGATCAAGGGCTTCTTAACTGCCTCTGTGCATGTCTTTGTATGTTTAGAAAAGCTCACTCGCACTCCCATGCAATGAAGAGATAGCTAAGTGGCAAATCTGAGTTGTCATGAAAAAGCCTACTCTCACTCCCATGCAATGAAGGGAGAGTTAAGTGGCCAATCCGAGTTGTCCTAAAAATCTCACTCTCATTCCCATGCAGTGAATGGAGAGTTAATTGACAGATATGAGTTGTCAAAAGAACTCACTCGCCCTCCTATGCCATGAAGGGAGAGCTAAGTGGCAGTTCTGAGTTGTCATGCATCGAGGTTTGACTTTTTGCCGATCAAACCTGGCGTTCGTCCCACCTCGGAGCGAGCGCTGGTAATCGTCTCTGGGTGAAACGAGTACCAATCTGCACTCGTCTCTGGGTGAAATGAGTACCAATCCGCACTCGTCCCTGGGTGGAGCGAATAAGTAGCAGAGTGTCTAAAAGGTGCCAAATTGATCTCTGACTTGTAAAACTGTTGTGTGAGTGGTTAGAACCACTGTTTTAACCTCTGGGGCTGCCCTGGGGCTGTGTGTGTTAGTGCGATTAGTGTTTGCAGTCACATAATCGGATTGGTGCTGTTTTGGTGTCTACAGATGCCCCTTTTTGGAAAGCGCTGCACATGGTGCAGTGCTGAGCAAAAATAGATAACCAAAGCACTAATGATTAGGGTTTCTCAGTAACCTAACCAACTCTTGATGCCCCAAGTATGGAAAAGGGGGTGCATTCTTGAATCCTTGCTTCTGACGAGCTAAGGAACTTAAATCAAGCATTAACCTGGTTCGGTGAGGTATTACTTGAACTTAGACATTGATCAGTCATGAATAGGCAAAGGGCGCAACCTTTTGTCTGTGGGAACCTTGAGTTCATGCTTCAGGAATGCCAAGTATATGATCGGTTTGTGATAATTGCTTGTTTGCTGCCCCAAGCAAGGGCGCGATTGTCTTTTGCAATGATCCTTTGAATGCGTGTCATTTCCAAGATTGGGTATATTGTTGTTGATTGGCAACTAAGTGTGACTACCCCCTCAAGCGACGAATCGATGAGGGAATGACCGACATGAGAAAAGCGACGAGTCGCTTGACCCAAGATGACTTAAGTGAGGGTGCCTTCGGATGTTATCCGATGCATGCTCGAGCAGTTTCTCGATTGTTTTGACCTATTTTTGGTGGGTGTGAACCCATTTTGGGATGCCATTTGGGGTTAACATTAGCGAAAATCCGTCTTCCCGTGAAGCGGTCCGGCTATGGTAGCCTTCTTAGGGAGTAGGATAGCGACAAGGTAGACCCCGACATCAGTTTTCTTATGCCAAGAGGTTAAGTGCAAGAGCACTTTTGTCCGGCAATTTTTAGTGGTTTTGTTGGCATTTGTCATTTTTATATTTTGGTTGTTTTTGTTTTTTTTTTTTTTTTGGTATTCGTTTCGGGGGGACGAACTCCATGATGGTACTCGTCCTGGGGTGGGACGAGCGCGCCTCCGAGGAAAAAGCGCTCGTTCCAGGAAGGGACGATTACCAGCAAGCAAAAAGGTATAAATAGGCAAAAATGATGGATTTTGCTCATTTGCACTGTTCATCGATTGCGATTTGGAGCTCTGAGGAGGAGGAGGTAGATTTTCTGACGCGAAACGCTGCCGGATTTTCCAGCCACCATGAGTGCACAGACCGGGTCGTCAGGCGGCGGAGCCGAGGCGAGACCAATAAGTGAACTATCTCCTCGAGTTTGAATTTGAAAAATGCAAATGTGTTTTTATTGTGTTTTTCTTTTGTTTAAGACATGGAACCCTAATTAATTAAATTAAAAGGTGAACGAATTTGATTTAAAGACCCTGAAACAAAATAAAACGTGTATGCAAACCGATGGAAACCTAGATGGAAAACCGTAGGATAAACCCAAATGAAACTTAGAGTAACACTTGAGGGTAACCACGGTTATAAAAATGTTTTTTTTTATGTGAATGGTAAAACTTAGGTCGAAACCGTAGGTAAACCATGTCCATTTTTGTCTATTTTTAAAATGAAACCCTAGATTAAAAAAATGGATGAATTTTTTTTTTTTTTGAATGGTAAACTTAGGTCGAAACCGTAGGTAAACCATGTCAAATTTTTGTTTATTTTTTTTTGTATAAAATGAAAGATGAAAAATTGATGAATTTTTTTGTTGAAATGGTAAACTTAGGTCGAAACCGTAGGTAAACCATGTCGAATTTTGTGTTATTTTTGATATGAAATTAAAGATGAAAAATTGATGAATTTTTTTGTTTTGAAATGGTAAACTTAGGTAAAAACCGTAAGTAAACCATGTCAAATTTGTGTTGTTTTTATGAAATGTAAGATGAAAACTTGATGAATTTTTTTTGTTTTGAAATGGTAAACTTAGGTCGAAACCGTAGGTAAACCATATCGATTTTGTGTTGTTTTTTTTTTTTGTAAATTGTAATAGATGTACATGTGAATGAATGTTGTTACTGTATATTGATGCAGTTTTGAATATGTGATGGTGATTTGATGCATGTTTTTGATGTGTTTATGTTTTGTGATATGCAGGTGGTGAAGAGTCGGCATCGGGTACCGACTATTTTTTCTAGTGCCCGCGAGGCGTTGAGTGCGGAGGACTGGGAGTGGCTTGATGCCTTAGGGCTCAAGCATGTGACGCGATTGGAAGCAGTTTTTGCGGATCGGGCGTACTTGACAGCTTTGATCAGCCTATGGGATGTTCGGATGAACACCTTCCATCTTCCGACAGGGGAGATGACAGTCACCTTAGAGGATGTGTATCGGATTCTCCGGATTTCGATAGACGGGGTGCCCATCCGGACGACGCCACGAGGCCAGAGGACGGCTATACTGACTCGGTGTTTTGGACACGGGGAGGATGTGGATGGGATGAGCTCAGTGGAGAATGCGGAGCTTGATTGTCAGGTTGGGGGGATTCTAGTACGATGGTGGTATGCAAGGGGAGTGCTAGGAGTGAGGCATACACTGCTTATGAGCCTCATTTCTAACATGCTCCTGCCAAACTCTTCGGAGGTGAGGTTCCCATGGAACCTATTGGAGGTGGTGTGGCAGTTAGTGGATTGTCCTGTGACAGAGCCGGTGATCATGAGATGGGGCCAGACGCTGTTGGCTCAACTATATGATGAGTTGTATGAGGTCCGCTGTCAGAAGCGAAAGGGGATTGGCTGTAGTTACTTGTTGCAGTGCTGGGCATGGCAGCATATAGCCGTAGAGCGACCACGAGGGCTACCCTGGACTACATGGGTTGACATGGTGGACAGAGATATTGGTTATGGTGCTTTATGGTATCGATCTAAGGAGTGAGGGCAGAGTCGACGGTTTGCGGGAGACGTGGACCATTACATAGATGCATTGGCATGACTGACTCCAGGAGATGTGGTGTGGAGGCCATATCGGGATTGTCCCGCATGGCCAAAGGCTGATGAGTGGCTTCGACGGGTCCGGAGGGGGAGATGGGTCATTGGACGACACGGGACGGAGCAGGAATACTTTCATTATCTTCGAGTGACACGACAGTTTGGGGTACGCCAGGGGTTGCTTGGGGAACCCGTAGTCTATCGACGTCGGAGCGATGAGAGGACTCTAGCTGCGTCGATCCTCGAGCCACTAGGGGAGGAGGCGGATACAGTACTGGACACTCCCAGACGTGGATGACGTTGGAGTTACTATCGAGTACCAGGAGTGGTGGACGCTCCGACAATGGCGAGGTGAGGGGCCATTGGGAGGGGATGAGGCAGCGGGAGGCAGAGAGGGTGCAGAGGCACCGAGGAGAGGGTTGGGGAGCTCCCGCTGATGTGGACATGGTGGAGGTGGCAGATGCGGGAGAGGACTTTGGTGAGGAGGAGCAGCCAGAGATGCAGGATGCTCCGGAGCAGGCCGATGTGCCAGAGAGGCCGACGTAGCCGACCGTGCCGGGGGATACAGAGGCGGGGTTGCGCGCTGAGGTAGCGCGGTTGACGGAGGTGTTACGGAGGTGAGATGGAGAGCTTGGGGAGATAGCGCAGGAGAGGGATCTCTTGCGGACGTAGTTGGTGGAGTGGGAGAGTGCAGGGACTGCGTCTCATCGGTAGGAGGGTGATACGGATGCTGCATGGGAGAGGGATCTCCTACAGGTGCAGCTAGCATAGCGTGATGATGTAGTCGCTTACTACCGTAGGCGAGAGGCAGAGTGGAGTCAATGGGAGGCAGATTAGGGCTGACGGGAGTTAGATTGGTGACGACATCGGTTGGAGATGGAGGGAGAGATTATCCGCCTTGGTGGGCGAATACCAGAGCCTCCTAGAGGTGGCTCATCGTATCGGACGAGAGACAGCGGGACAGAGCAGTAGCATCATCCCATCGCAGGCGGTTGGATGAGGGAGGCACTAGTGGGCGCGATGCAGGGGCGAGCAGTAGTCGCCCTGAGAGGTCCCATAGGACCCACACCATGGGGGTAGCTCCCGTCGCACCGATCCTGCGTGATCATGGTGGCCGACGCCCTAGGCTTGGGGTTTTTGAGTTTTTGGCTTGTGGTAGCGAGGTCCGAGGACCGGTTCATTGTAGCCTACGGGCAATTTTGTTATGATATATATATATATAGATGACTCTTTTTGGTGTTTATACATTTTTCATGATTTATTTTTATGTACATGTTTTTATATTGATGTATGCATATGCGATTATGAATGCGATGGTTCTAATTTGTATGATGTATGCATATGGAATGAATGAAATGAATTGTTGATGATTTGTCGATGCACCATAGACTCGTACAAGATTTGATTGACTTGCTATAGTAATGGGATAACTTTGTGGAATGCTTGTGCATGTGAAAACTTTGTTTTTGTATTTTGTCTATTTTTTGATGGTGATGTACGGAATGAAATGTACCGGTTGTTTGAAAATGTAGTTAAGCTTTTTTGAGATGCAGATATTTTAACTAACTAGCCAAGATTGTACATTTATCTCGCGAGACTTTTGAACAAGGTCTAAATCCGACTTGAATTTAACCAAGTGATTTCACATCCCTGTGTGTGCAATTGAGTTCGTTTATGTGGTATTTGTCAGGATACCGCCAGTGCCGAGATAGGCTATCAACCAAACCTGTACTGAGGATCACCTAATTAGCTCCACTAACTCCGTTGTTGTATTTAGCAAGATTAATCCACGTGACAATCTAAGGTACCATAAGCTAGCTCATCCACATGCAAACATTGGTCTGCGCACACGCAAAGCTAATGTGACAGACATATCGTCATGCGGGTAGGATACCACCATTGCCAGGTAGGCTATCAACCAAACCTGTAATGAGGATCACCTAGATGGTTTTCGAATGCTGAGAATTTCCAAGGATTCAAGTTCAGGTTATTTATTGGCGGAATGATTTGGGAGACTTGCTCGTCTATATAGTGATGAAAATCACTATTTATTTTTCTATTTATTTTTCTTTTTGAGCAAGGATTTTGAATAGTGGTGATAACCACTGTTATTTGATTTTGTATTTTGAGCTTTGTAATTTTGAACTTGTGAATGGCCTTGATCCATTTAGGTCTTGGGGATGACTACCCATCCTTGGCAGGGACGTGTAGTACGAATCCTTACGACTTTGGGGACCAAGGGGATAATGGAGATGATGAAGTAAGGGCATTGATCTGTTAGGCCTTGGGGATGACTACCCATCCTGGTTAGGGGCGGATAGTACGAATCCTTACAACTTGGAGACCAAAGGGAGAATGGAGAGTATGAAGTGAAGGCATTGATCCGTTAGGCCTTGGGGATGACTACCCATCCTGATTAGGGGCGGATAGTACGAATCCTTACAACTTGGAGATCAAAGGTGAATGGAAAGGTTAGGATGATGGTTCGTTGGAATTTTGTTTGTGAAGGGCGTTGATCCTTTTAGGTCTTGGGGATGACTACCCATCCTTGGCAGGGACGTGTAGTACGAATCCTTACAACTTTGGGGACCAACTATGATTTGGATTTGGTAGTGGTAAAAACCACTGTTTATTAAGGTGAATGGATAGGGAAGAGCTCGTCCTTTTGTCAATTCTCAGCATTCTGGAACCATTCGCACAGGGGGATGAACAGGCTAATATTTCACCTATGGTACCCTAGACTGCTTTGTAGGTTTCTCTCGCATTCACACAACTTAGGAATTATTTTATGTGTGTTAATTTGTGTTGGGATGTTACGTAACAAGGCGTGATCCAAGTAAAACTTTCTCGTGTAAAATCTGCTTAACTGTGTACAGTTTTTGGCTAGAAATTTAAAAACAGCTGAATGACGAAAACCCTAGATACATTAGGAGACAACTGACGATGCTAAAAAAATGGCGATGGTGCTATTCTAGATGTAGGCGTTTATGAAAATGGATCTGATGTGGAAAAGGATGGAATTTCCAAGTAATGATTGTCTATGGTGCTTTTGACTTGTATGACCTAGCAAATGTATAATGTATGGATGCGATGCCTAATGCAACCTATATTTTTGTATTTTGATTTTTATGAGAATGCATGGAATTGGAATGCAATTGTTTTTGTGATTTTTGATTTTTATGAGAATGCATGGAATTGGAATGCAAATGTTTTTGTGATTTTTTTTTTGTTTATTTTTATATTGTTTTTGTTTATTTTTGAATATTTATGTTGACCAAGCAGTTATGGTAACGCTTGGAGCTTTTGGTGTTGACCAAAGGGTTTATAGATACCTTTGGGGCATTTAGGGATGACCAAGCGATTATGAAAATCCTTGGAGCTTTTGTCTTGACCAAAGGGTTTATAGAGACCTTTGGGGCGTTTAGGGTACCAAGCGATTATGATAATCCTTGATTTTTTTTTCCTTTTCTTCCCTTTTCTCTTTTGTCTTGACCAAAGGGTTTATAGATACCTTTGGGGCGTTTAGGGTTGACCAAGTGATTATGATAATCCTTGGAGCTTTTGTCTTGACCAAAGGGTTTATAGATACCTTTGGGGCGTTTAGGGTTGACCAAGCGATTATGATAATCCTTGGAGCTTTTGTCTTGACCAAAGGGTTTATAGATACCTTTGGGGCGTTTAGGGTTGACCAAGCGATTATGATAATCCTTGGAGCTTTTAGTTGGACTATGGCTCTCTAGATGTGGAATGGCCTCAAATGAATGATGTTCAAGGGTTCTGTTTCCTTGATTCCTTCAAGAGAGGCAAGCCGGTATGTTCCGGGTCCTATTCTCATCGTCAATGATGTAAGGACCTAACCGGTTTGTCGTGAACTTGTCCCGTAGATGGGACGGACAAATTAGAATTCTGTTGGTTCTCTTTTAAGACCAAGTCACCAACCTAAAATTCCCTAAGGTGGACTTTCATGTTGTATGCTTTCTTAAGTCGCTCTTGATAGATACGCAAATGCTCAAGAGCATTAATGCGTCGTTCATCGAGCAACGTCAGTTGATCTAACCGGGCCTGCCGTGCAGTGTCATCATCGATGAACTCTTGCATTGAAATGCGCAGGGAAGGGATTTCCAACTCAAAAGGCATGACCGCCTCGGAGCCATACACCAACGAAAATGGAGTTGCCCCGGTGGGCGTTCGAATGCTTGGTGTGATAAGCCCATAGGGCAAGCGGGATCTGAATGTGCCAGTCCTTATGATTGTCTCCAACTATCTTTTTGAGAATGGCGACTAGCATTTTGTTTGATGCCTCTGCTTGCCCATTTGCCTATGGATAATAGGGTGTTGAAAAGTTGTGCTGAATTTTGTACTTTGTGGTCAAAGCACGCACATCTTTATTCTTGAATGGTGTCCCATTATCTGACAGGATCTTGGATGGAATACCAAAATGACATATGATGTTATGCAAAATAAACTCCGCAATGCGGGATCCAGTCATAGTGGTTAGCGAAATTGCTTCCACCCACTTGGTGAAGTACTCTGTGGCCGTTAAAATAAACGTGTGATGACCAGACGACGTAGGGGAGATCTTTCCAATTAGATCAAAGCCCCACTACGAAAAAGGCCAAACCGATTGAATCGGCTGCAAGGCCTGAGAAGGTACGTGTGTCAAATTAGCATGGTGTCGACACTTCACGCACTTCTTCACATACGTGCAACAATCTCGCTCTAAAGATGGCCAATAATAACCCATGCGAAGAATGCGCTTTGCGATGGCCATACCGTTGAAGTGGCCACCACATGTACCATCGTGAGCTTGGGTGATCGCCCAAGCGGACTCTTGTTGGTCCAAACAATGAAGGAGGATTCCTTCATAATTTTGACGATACAAAATGTCTCCTAACAAGACATGCTTTGCCGCTTTCTATTTGAATGATCTTTTCGTGGCTTGTGTCAATCCAAGTGGGAGGTTACCTAGCTTGAGGTAATCCCGAATGGGTGTGTACCAATCTTGCTGATCAAAAACCTCGATAGTATGAACGACCAATCCCTCTTGAAGTCCATCCCGAACAAAAGTTGAGCGGGAGAGAACTTGTAAAAACAACGTGGTGTTGCTATTAAGAGGGGTCGGGGAGAACAAGGACCCCCAATTGGCTTGAGTCAAACAATCTCGAATTCGAGAGAACTTATCCGAAGATGGTTCAATCTGGATCAAGTGGATTCCTGGCGTGAGGTCAGAGCTTGCACGCTCCATCGCAGGTTGCGATAATGTCTTGACTTGAATGGTTGTCATCTCATCGAAAGGGTCTTGCGGGATTAGGGACCCCAAAGAGGCCATAGTATCCGCAAAATGATTCGATGATCGAGGGAGTGCCTCAATGTCATACCATTCAAGTTGTGCCAGGAATTTGTCCACAAGGGCTTTATAGGCCTGCAAAACTAGACATTTACATTGAAATATCCCCTTTACTTGATTGACAATTAACAACGAATCACCAAAGATGTTTAGACGTTTAATGTTCATGGTGATTGTTGTCTGAAGACCTATGAGCAAGGCTTCGTATTCTGCATTGTTGTTGGTGCACGGGAAGTCTAATTTAAATGACAAGGGCATTGGAGCACCTTGCGGAGTGAAGAATACAATTCCTACGCCACCCCCTTGCTCACATTTAGAACCATCGAAGAATAGGGTTATGTCAGCCTGTGACTCAGGCTCATCAAAATCTGGCGATTCTGAAACATGGAAGACCCCATCATCAGGTAGTTCGAAAGTCAGAGGCTGATCGTCTTCAAGAGGAGCCTCAGCTAGTTGATCGATGATGACTTGACCTTTTATGGATTTTTGTCCAATGAACTCTATGTCAAACTCCGTCAACAACATGATCCATTTCATCGTGCGGCTACTATGATAAGTACGACTCATCATGTATCGCAATGGATTCTCCTTAGACACAACATACGTCTTATTACTAAGCATGTAGTGGCATAGCTTTTTGGTAGCAAACACCACTGCCAAGCAGAGCTTTTCAACGTATGCATAGTTAAGTTCATAACTGACCAGGGTGCGGCTAAGATAGTATGTAGCCTGTTCTTTGTGAAGTTCATTTTTTTGGGATAGCATGGCGCCCAGTGCCACCTCAGTGGTTGAGATGTATAAATAGAATGACACTCCTGGTCTAGGTGGTGCCAATACTGGCGGCAAAGCCAAGTACTATTTAATGTCGTCAAAGGCTGACTGGCACTCGTCATCCCAATGAAATGTGACCCCTTTATGCAATAATTTATTCATGGGTCGGCATTTGTCAGATAACTGCACTATGAAGCGCTTGATCGACGCAACCTTTCCCTGTAGACTCCTGAGTTGCTTGATGGTGGTTGGGGGACGCATTTCAAGGATTGCCTTGACTTTGTTTGGGTCGACCTCGATTCCTCGTTTGGAGACTATGAAACCCAAAAGCTTTCCAGAGGTGACGCCAAAGATGCACTTCTTAGGGTTTAATCTGACTTTATGTTCAATGAGGCGATCAAGGACCTTGCTCAAGTCACCGAGGTGATCTGGGCACAAAAGAGATTTGGCCAACAAATCATCCATGTAATCTTCCAAAGTTTTGTGCATGTAATCATGAAAGATGTACGTCATGGCACGTTGGTAAGTGGCACCAACGTTTTTAAGGCCAAAAGGCATGACCTTATAGCAAAATGTCCCCCAAGGCATTGTGAATGCCATTTTTAGTTGGTCCTCAGGATTGATACGAATCTGATTGTATCTTGAGAAACCATCCATAAGGGAAAGCATTTCGTGGGCCGCTATGGCGTCTACCAATGCATCGATGCTTGGAAAGGGAAAATCATCCTTAGGACTCGCTTTGTTAAGATCTCAAAAATTGGTGCATATGCGAATCCTCCCGTCGGGCTTCTTGATGGGAACCATGTTAGACAACCATGGAGGATAATCCACATAGATGACAAACTGGGCATCCAAAAACTTTTGTAACTCATATTTTACCATTAAGGCCATTGTTGGGTGCATCTTGCGTAGTTTTTGCTTTACTGGCTTGATTGTCGGATCAAGCGTTAAATTATGCATGACTAGCTGTGGGTCTAGTCCCGACATATCCTTGTATGACCATGCAAAAACCTCCTTCTTTTCCTTAAGAAGGGCAACATAATCGGCTCGCTCTTCGGGGGAAAGACTTACCCCCAGCTTGAGAATCCATGGATTCATTGGATCTGTGCCGATGTCTACATCAGTCGTTGCTTCGACCGACATGTGGGATCCATCTTCCAACTAGTGTGGAATTGGGATCAGATGGATATCGTTTGCTGAATTAAGATCATCATTAGGAACGTCAAGTTCCTCTTCAGAATGGAAGACATCCTGAGTCTGTCATGGAGTGAAATGAAACATCCCACCGCAAGGCCAATACTCTGATGGAGATGGTGGTGTGTCAGCGTGATCCCAATCTATAGCTTCTATGTTTAGATGCAATGATCGTGTTGGATTGGCTGGATCATGGATGGGGGCGGTCAAGTCAATGGAGATCATGTTGATGAAATGAGGGTAACCTCCATTACCACAGATGTGATAACTCTGACATTCGGTATGCTCAGGATGCATTGGGTCTGGCTCTGTAGGCACTAGCACAAAGGGATCAGCCCTATCCGTGGACATGCAAACAGGGTCTACCCTAGGCACTTGAAAACATGAGATTTTGAAAACAAAAAGGATAGACTAAAAATGCAATGTAAACGAAACTAAAATAACGCTTAAACCCTATGTTATTGAAAAATGCATAAAAAGAAAGAACATGAACACAAGATATCAAAGCAATATAAAATACGGCCCTTTTATTGATATGCTTTTCAAATTTGTGTTACAATGCGTCTCCTTCCTTTTTAGGGGATAGGAGCGTTAAATGTTGGTCTTTTAAAACTTGTTTTAGAATTCCTTCTTTCACGTGCCCACATATAAGATGGGCGAACCAAAATGTTGTCGTCGCTTGTGTTGGTAAAAGTAGATTCCTCGTTGTTCTTCTAATGCTGAAAATCTACGTTCAAAGAAACAAACAAAGAATCAGTAGAACCTGTGTATGAAAACGAAAGATAAATATAATAATGGTTAAGATGAGTCCAAATAAACTAAAAACTTGACAAAATCATAATCATGTAACTAGCTAAATACTACAAAAGAAATAGTCACCAAAGGCAATAAGGTGGGGGGTGCCCAAAGGCAAACCACCCGTGGGTGAAACTTTGTTTCGACACCAATCCACTTGGGATGGGTCCGAAACTTGGTGTGATGTGTTGTCGAAAAATTGGTAGGATATTGTGGTCAAAAAAATCGGGTTTTGGTTCTTGACTCATGCCTTCAAAAGTCACCCAATAACCTCTCTTTCGATTAAGAGATTATGGATGTTGAAAGCACAAATCGCAAGTGAACTGGCAGCACTTCATCGCTCAAAATGCTCCTTCTCTGTATCTCTTTTGGGTGAGGAAGCTCACCATTTTATAGACCCAAGGGGTCTCTTTGAATTAACATGCAAAAGTGTTACTTTGCATGAATGCTTTTTGTGAAGAGAAGACTTCTTCTTGATCAAGGGCTTCTTAACTGCCTCTGTGCATGTCTTTGTTTGTTTAGAAAAGCTCACTCGCACTCCCATGCAATGAAGAGATAGCTAAGTGGCAAATCTGAGTTGTCATGAAAAAGCCTACTCTCACTCCCATGCAATGAAGGGAGAGTTAAGTGGCCAATCCGAGTTGTCCTGAAAAGCTCACTCTCATTCCCATGCAGTGAATGGAGAGTTAATTGACAGATATGAGTTGTCAAAAGAACTCACTCGCCCTCCTATGCCATGAAGGGAGAGCTAAGTGGCAGTTCTGAGTTGTCATGCACCGAGGTTTGAATTTTTTCCGATCAAACCTGGCATTCGTCCCACCCCAGAGCGAGTGCTGGTAATCGTCTCTGGGTGAAACGAGTACCAATCCGCACTCGTCTTTGGGTGAAACGAGTACCAATCGCACTCGTCCCCGGGTGGAGCGAATAAGTAGCAGAGTGTCTAAAAGGTGCCAAATTGATCTTTGACTTGTAAAACTATCGTGTGAGTGGTTAGAACCATTGTTTTAACCTCTGGGGCTGCCTTGGGGCTGTGTGTGTGATGCAGGAGCATCCGGCGGCAACAGAGCAATCTTGCCTCAAACTAATTTTTTCTAAGTGTTTGTGTTTTCAGAGAAGGGACCAAAGCAGGGCGACAATCGGTCGCGATATCGTGACGTCGAACGAAGACCGAGACAAAGGTGAAAATCGGTCGCGATATCGCAACGTCGCGATGTCGCGACAGCTAACGAAGACCGAGACAAAGGAAGAAATTGGTCACGATATCGCGACGTCGGGATGTCGCGATAGCTAACGAAGACCGAGACAAAGGCGGAAATTGATCGCGATATCGTGACGTCGTGATGTCGCGATAGCTAACGAAGATAGAGGCAAAAGTGGAAATCGATCGCGATATCACGACGTCGTGATGTCGCGACAGCTAACGGAGACAAAGGCAAAGGTGGAAATCGGTCGCGATATCGCAACGTCGCAATGTCACGACAACAAACGAAGACCGAGGCAAAAGTGGAAATCGATCGTGATATCATGACACAAACTGAGACAGGGGCTCGCAGACGGAAATGGTCGCGATATCGTGACATGTCGTAATATCGCGACTGGTAGAAGGCAAATCAAAAATGGACACGTGGACGGCCACACGCACGGGAGAAGAGACAACTATTGCAGATAAATATTCTGACAAAGCGATGGTTGCAGGTGAAGGACCTATTAAATGCGTGCTTTCATGGCGGATTAGGGAGTTGGCCAATTAAGGAGGGAAAATTGATGACTCGGCAGGGGAAGCCGATTTTGCAGGTTTTGTTTATTTATTCGCGCAGGTGGGTCATTAATGGGGAGAGGGTCGAGGCCTCGATAAAAACTCGAGCATTGTAAGAGAAAAGGGTGGTGGATTAGAGAAATTGGAGAGAGAGTGCTGTGGAGAAGACCAAGCCGAGCTTGGTCATTTGTAAAGCCTGCGGGCTGTTTTATTTTTTTTTTGTATGTATTTTTTTCAGAAGATTTTAATGAAAAGTTGAATTTGAGAAGGTGTAATCTCTTGTCTACCATCAGTGTGTTACTGCGATTAGTGTTTGCAGTCACATAATCGGATTGGTGCTATTTTGGTGTCTACAGGTTGTGATGGCACTAGTGATGAGATAGATTATGGAATGGAGAATTATGGGGGAATTGGTTGTGATGAAAAGGATGAAAGAGGAGGGGGTTGTGAGGAGTATGATATTAATGGAAGATGATATTGTGAAGGGGGTCAGTTATAATCAATCAAATGAACTTGTGAAATTCTCCCAACAGTGACGGTTGTGGAAGTAGCATACACGAGTTGGTGTTGATTAGGTGGGGTAGCGTTATACAATGGATTGACATATGTGGTGTGGCATGGTGAAGATAAGCTATATGAATCTTGAACCAAGGGTGTATTAGGGTGATGATGATAAAGAAGAGGGTGAAGATCAAAAGGTTCATCATTCGCATTACGAGCTTGTTCTTCTATGGCTTGGCCAAAAGCATCATGATTACCCTTTACAAACTCCCAAAAGTGCTTGATGGACCTAAATGAAATAGTTCCATCAACCCCTTCTTTAGGGTCAAGATCAATTTCTTTGTTTTCTTTAGGTTTTGTGACTTCAATATTTGGATTTTCTCTATCAATTTTGTCATCTTCAGGAGGACTAGCAATTTTCTTACTATTTCTAAGTGTCATGGTCATATTTTGGAAAGAATGAAAAAGAATCACTTTAAAGAAATAAGTCACACAAAGACTTTTCTTATTTTACTCTTTAGGATTCCTTTGTTTTGATTAATTTTTTTTGTTCCTAAATTCCTTGATGGTCTTATTCAATGAAAAGAAAGAATAGATGATGAAAAATAAATATGGTCTTCTAACCAAAATACTCTCAAAGTTATTGCCAAAGATGTCTAATATTAGTCATCTAGTTGTCCTAGGAGTAGGAGGTGTACACCACTTAATACCCAACTTTGACAAGTTGGAGGGTTCGACCCCAAACCCTCACCAAAACTTGACACCACTTGATGCCAAGGGTGGGATGGAACTAGAACAAGGTTAGTACAAATTATCAATGGAAAAACTAGAGGGGGAAAATGAAAGGAAAAGAAGTGTGAAAAGAAAAATGATTAATATTTTGAACCTTTAGTGCATTAATTCATGTTGGTTAAGTGACAAAATTCGTACCCCTTTCCTTCTATCTAAAGTGGATCCATACTTAGAAGGGGGATGAGACATTTGAAACCTACACCTAGATGTGAGGGGTAGCTGATGACGTACCTCATTTGATGATGGTTGAAGAGATCTAGGTTCACCAAGAAGTATTTAAAGACCACTCCTAGGTCTAGCCAAGGATTTTTGTTTAAATGTGTTCTTTCAGTTTACAAACACCTAAATTTGGGCCAAAATGCAATTAGAACCTAATTATATGCACTTTCAATTTTCCTTGAAGACAAACAAACACTGTTTAAGCTACAACGCACCTTTTGAATTTTGCTTTCAATATTTTAATGTTTTGAAATATTTCATAGAAATGTAAGGAAATAGAACAAATGTAACATTAAAAGCAAAAATATGAAATTGAAATCAACTTTGTAGAGCACGTACCTGGTCTGGATGTTTGACCATAGTGATTTTGTAGCCTATTCATGACCTCTAATGTGAATTCATAGATTTGAGTGCAAATTCACTGAAAACCTGCAAACAATGGCACAAAACACTAGAAATTTTGATCAGTGTTTGGGGACCTGCTTAGGCCACTATGTGACTGATCTTAGCGATGTGACATTCAAGTCCCCTTGGATATTTTAGCAAACCCTACATAAATAATAAAAATAGTTGACCTTCTAGGAGCAAATGCAAAAGCTGAAATGAAATGAAACGAACAATGCATAAAGCATAATGCTATTAGAAGCAAAATGCTCTAGATGCAGTATGCAAAGTGAAAGAATACCTTTGGAGACAACGATTTACCCCTAAGACCTTCGATCAATGAATTCATGATCTTTAAGGAGAATTCACGGCTTGTAAGCAAATTCGCGAGACTTCTTGCAAGAATATCAAATGCAAAGGTAGAAATGAGACAAGAACACAAAACATGCTAAATGATCAACTTACAATGAAGATGTTGCAGATTTGTTCAGCTGAATTTGTCATAGTAATAGTAACACGATGATCTTTCAACAACAATTCAAGCTTTAAGGACATTCATTAGATAGCATAAACCTGTTTTCACACTGAACCTACATCTAAACTATCAAATCCTTAGTTTCTCACAGTTGCTCAATTATTCACTCCATTCAATTATTCCTTTAACCATTAGCCTCTTTGGGAGGTGAAGTGCATATTTTAAAGCTTTGATCGATGCGACTGGACGAAAAATTGTGAGATTTGAGGTTGTAGTTTGAGGAGGTTAGGCATTTTTGAGAAAATTCCAAATTTCAGCGAATTCATGACCTAAAATTAGAGGTTGTGAATTCGCGAAACATGGAAAATTAGGTCAATTTAAAGCAAAATCATTTGGTCGTTTGGGTGGTTGGGCAGTTGCCTATTTTTGTGAATTCATGGCCTAAAATTAGAGGTAATGAATTCGCTAAAGATGAGCTAAAATACAAGATGGAGGTTGGCAAATGGTTTTAACGACACGAGAAAAAAGGTAAGTAGGTGGGAAAATGAGTTTCGTGTGTTAGGAGCGAGAAAGGATTATGACATGGGTCAAAAATCCTTGTCTACACTTGTGTTATAATTATAGCGAAATTTCATTACATATTTCACTACCTCCAAGAGGAGTTATGTTCTTATAGTTTTTTACATCAACGGTAAGCAAATTGAGTGAGTCGAAGTATAAAGGAAAGTGAAAGCTAAGAATGCATTAATTTTGGGTGGTGAAGTGCACCACTATTTCCAATACTATGGGTATTTGAATTAATGAACAATATTAATGAAAAAATTTGTATTTCTTATCTTATGAACAATGGGTTACATTTTTTAAAGTTATTTATTTATTTATTTTACATGGTGGATTTGGTAGCTGTCACGATAATCCAAGCACACTATTCATTTTTTATGGTCGCTATAGTACTATGGGTATTTGAATTAATGAATGATATGAATGAAAAAAAATGATTTTCTAATCTTATGAGCAATGGATTACATTTTTTAAATTTTTTTGTTTTTATTTTACATAGTGGAATTGGTAGCTGCCACGATGATCCGAGCATGACGTTCGTTTTTATGGTTGTCATAGTATTGTGCATTGTCTGTTTGAAAGCCGCCACACAGTACTTGCGAAGTCCATCCCTATAACCACCATGTCACAATCATTTTAAACCTTTTTCATTGTTGAAAGCACTAGGAAAGAGATAATCGTCAGCGAGGCCCAAGATTTGAACCTTGGACCTCCACCGCAGTTACGAGGTTTGGGTGAACCAATTGGTCTACACCTCATACTTGTTTTTTAAAGTTTTTAGATTGATATATCAACCCCTCCCATTTCTTTTATTTTTAAAGTTTTTAGATTGATATATCAACCCCTCCCCTTTCTTTTAGAAATTTATTGCTTGTAAATAATAATTTTTGAGATATTTCTGCTTTTAAAATACACTTGTAAGAGTTACAATAATAAATTCAAAAAAATCATGAGAAAAATGACTAGTGTTTTAAGGATTTGAGAATTCTCATAATTATATTTTAATATTTTAATATTTGTGTTAGAACTAGTAGAGATATTTTTTATATTTTTGAATAATTTTTATAAGTAATAAAAAGATATACATTTAAGATTTTAGGTTGTG
Source organism: Wollemia nobilis (assembly GCA_028583015.1). Lineage (NCBI taxonomy): Eukaryota > Viridiplantae > Streptophyta > Pinopsida > Araucariales > Araucariaceae > Wollemia > Wollemia nobilis. The sequence continues at coordinate 1,355,128 of JAQPPZ010001113.1, read as the reverse complement.
GAGTCTGAATTCGGATATGGATAAAATAGTTCTCTATTTTTTAACTGGACTGCAGATGACCAATCCCGAAACAAAGGCAGAAAAAGAAAAAGTTAATTTTAGAATTGACTAGAATTAAGTTTTTTCTAATTGTAAACTTTCTAAGTTTGAATTAGGCTTTAAGTGGGGATTTGGTTAATTATAAGTTGCTTGTTTTAGCATGCATGTAATTGGGTTTCCTATTTATAACTGGTTTCCCTATTTATGTAATACCAACGGTAGAGAGGATTGTATCTTGTTTATGGAAAGTGCATAGGATTGTGTATCTCAGCTTGGTGCAAAGCTTGATGCAAGGGTGTTTGCCTGTTAAATATGTCATGTTGAATATGTTAAAGTAATTGTGCGGAGATGCTAGTGTTTTGAAAAGGAATTTGAAGTTGGTTGTGTTGTAGGATTATTCCTTCAAAAAGTGTATTGGTGCTAATACAAAAAAACTTTCCTTCAGAGAGTGTATTGGTGCTAATACAAAAAAACTGATGTTTCTTGGTAAATATAACCTACACTAAATGAACCACATACCATTATATACCGTATTTTTATCTTAAATATTTATCTTCGTCTATTGATTAACTTACTTGCTTCAAGAATCTCTTTTGTTTTTATATGTTTTTATACTGAATCCTAACAGATGATGAAAATGTAAAAAGGGTGTCTTAAGGCTCTTAGGATCTTTTCTTTTATTAAATTAAATATTAAATAATATCACAGGTATCATCACGTGTACAGCTAGATTAATATTGATATTCTACAGGGTCGTGCATACGGATACCACTATGAAGTCAACGCTGTCTTTAATATTAAAGATGCCGGGCTATTAAGGTCTGTACAGGCGTCGTTTACTTGATATTAAGACCTTCGTGCAGTCAAGGATAAATAGGGTAGCTTCATATTAATACCCAACTGCACAGTCATGGCTACAATGGTATCAATATTAATACCTCCGATGGGCAGTTATGGGTACGGTTTATTAATATTAATATCGTCACTGCAAGGGTGGGTGCCTGCACAGTCAGGGGTACGTACGTGCTGTGAATATGAATACCCAGCGTGCAGTCAATATTGACGGCTAAAATTAATACCATCCCGCAATCACGGGTTTGAGGGGTTATATTCTGGTAGTTGGGTAATTATAAAATAACATTAGTTTGATCTCTTAAATTTAAATTTGTTATTGTGTAGTAGTTTAGCTTAATACTACTATATGGTCTATGGTCTAGACCGAGGTGGAGGTTTTCAATCTTTGCAAGTACATGGATAATAGTTGTAACGTGTTTATGAAATAATTCTCACTTTATTTTGCTTTTAATAACTTAATTTTCTTTTAAATGATAGTTTTTTTTTATTAAATAACTTAATTTTTTCATAATCATAATTACTTTATATTTTACTTTAAACTATTAAATAATTTTTTTTAAATAATAATATTATTTGTTATAATAGTTATAAATAAAAATATTTTATATTAATTCAAAAATATTTATAAATCTTAAATCAAGTAAGGAGAAGGAGGTCAAGCTTAATCCAGGTAAATAACTATCTTCAAGTAGCTTAAAATCCTTTCTTTCCAATAAAAATGAAAGTAGTATGGAGTGTGTTCCTTGCACGTTAGGTTTTCAAGAGCAGTATATTAAAGAAAATCTTATGGAGGATATCCAAGGAAATTTAGGGTTTTTAGGCCAACATAATAAAGCGATGACTATGGAGGATCTCTTGGCAGTTTAGAGTTTTTAGGGCAACATAAAGAAGAAAATGCTAATGAGGCTATTCCTTGCACTTTGGGTTCTTTAAAGCAACATAAACCTTTAGAAGATAAGTCTCATTTTGAACAATATGAAAAAATGGAAGAGATTGATGAAGATGAGAGTGTTGGCAAGAATGGAAGACGGAGAGGAAGGCCATCAAACCACAATCTAAGAGAAAAAGAAACTTTGAAGGATATTGATTTGAGAAGCCAAACAAAAATATCACAAGTGTTAACAAGAATTGGGGCTAAGCCCACTAACAAAAATAAAAAGTATTGATGATGAAAATGATATCATGGAATATTAGGGGTATGAATAAAACCCCTCAAAAAATAGTTATTAAGGAATTAATAGGTTGTTATAGCCAATACAAGAAATATAATTAAGCAGTGAGGAATGTAAGGAGACGTTTAAGAATATTTGGAAGACAGGTGATTGTTTAGCAGAGTCTTCTACAAGAGCTTCAAGCGGTATTGCAATAATATGGGACAAATGCAAATGGGATGGAGAACTATTAGAAGCAAAAAGTAATTTGGTTGTTGGATTATTTTGTAGGAAAGAGAAAACCATCAAAGTTGGGGTTATAAATGTATATGCTCCAACTATAGTTACTTCACGTGAAAGAAGGACCTTAGTATATTTTTGTTGAATACAATGATGATTCATTATGATCTATGGATTATTGAGGGTGATTTTAATATTGTTATATCTCCATTGGAAAAGAAGGGTGGCATTCTAGGATGGTCAAAATCAATGCAGTATTTTTCTTCATTTGTCAATTCAAATGACCTTTGGGATGTTAGTCCCTCAAGCTTTCAATACACATGGGATAACAGACGCATTGGGAAAAATCATACAATAGAAATACTGGATAGATTCTTGTTATCCAATAATTTGTTGCAAATAAAGTATACAATCTTTTCGGATATTTTATTACGAGTAGGATCAGATCACAAAACCATTCTTTTGACTTATGAGTCACCTAACAGTGGTCATCCAAAGCCATTTCGCTTCCAGTCTATGTGGCTCCAAGACCCTGATTTTTTCAGGATGGTTATGTTATGGTAGGATGAATCAAAATTTGAAGGATCATGTATGTACATGTTTGTTCAAAAGTTGAAACATGTAAAGGAGAAAATGAAGATATGGAATGTCAAATATTTTGGTAATATTTTTAAAGGAAAAAAAAAATTGAATCCAAACTCCAAAATTTACAAGAGATAGTAGAAATTAATGGAATGGACCAGGATTCTTATGTGAAAGAAAAAAATTACTTTCTGATTATCATAATGCATTGAAAAAGGAGGAGTCATATTGGTTCCAAAAATCTAGAGAGAAATGGCTCAAGGAAGGAGATAGAAATACAAAGTTTTTTCATGCTACAACAAAAACAAAATTTTCTATTCATCATATTAAAAATATTATAACTCCAGATGGAAGAAATATTGAGGATGAAGAAGATTTAAGGAAGGAAGCAGTAAATTATTTCAAAAATATTTTGTCAAATTCTAGGGAAGATAAGGAGGCACACGCAAAACATATTAAAAATAGTATAACTCTAGATGGTAGAAATATTGAGGATCAAGAAGATTTAAGGAAGGAAGCAATAAATTATTTCAAAAATATTTTGTCAAATTCTAGGGAAGATAAGGAGGCACAAGAAAAACTTCTACAAAATATTCCATCAATTATCACTCAAAGACAAAATGAAATCTTGAGGAAGAAGATATCTATGGAGGAGCTCCATAAAGCAGTTTTCTCTTTCCATCCTAACAAGGCACCTAGCCCAGACGTATTTCCTACAATTTTCTTTCAAATGTTTTGGTATTTATTGAAGAGATATGTTAGATGCAATGGAAGAGGCCCAAAAAGGAAGGCTATAATAAGTGATATCAATGCTACTTTTATTACCTTGGTTACGAAGAAGGATGACACAAAATATTTTAATAATTTTCATCCAATAAGCCTTTGTAATATAATTTACAAGATCATTTCAAAAATTTATGGCAAGTAGGTTGAAGGGCATTCTAGGGTGTATTATCTCAGAGGAACAAGGTGGCTTTGTTCAGGGTAAATAAATTCTTTATGGTATAATTATTGCACAAGAGGCCATACATTCTCTTCATTCCATGAAAAACCAGGTATGCTTTTGAAATTAGATATGAACAAAGCATATGATAGGGTTTCCTGGAATTTTTTACATGCTATTATTAGAAAGTTTGACTTTGATTATAGTTGGTGTGAGTGGATTAAATGTTGTTATAGCACTGCAATTTTTTTTGTTTTGATCAATGGTTCTCCAACTGGGTACTTCAAGTCATCTTGTGGACTTCGTCAAGGTGATCCTCTTTCTTCTTATCTATTCATTATTCTGACAGAAACATTAGGGAGAGCATTTTCAAAGGCAAAAATGGAAGGAAAAATCAAGGGTATTCAAGTTGCAAAAAATGGTCCCTTTGAATATCATCTTCAATTTGTTGATGATACTTTTCTTTTGGGTCATCCCTCGGTCATGGAGTTTAAATAAATATTGTCATGTTATGAGAAGGCTATTGGATAGTTGGTAAATACTTCAAAATCTAGGATTTTTCGTAAATATTGCCCTAGATTTACAACAAATTATTGTGATTTTTTTGGGGTTTAAAATTGAAAAATTTCCATCAATCTACTTGGGTATTCCTTTGTATGATAAAGGAAATAAAAAGGAGCTTTAGGTCTCTTTTTTGGATAGAATGAAATCTTGCTTGGCAAGTTGAAAAGGTAAGTTCTTAACCATGGTAGGAAGGCTAAAACTCATAAAGACTACATTACAATCCATTCCTATTTATATGATGTCAGTTTCAAGACTGCCAACAAGTATTGCATCAGAAATTGATAAAATTTAAAGAGAATTTCTATGGAAAGGTTGTGAGGAAAAATTTAGGTTTCCTCTTTGTAAGTGGGAAAGGGTTTGTAGAGGAAATAATATTGGAGGAGTAGGCTTGCGGAATTACAAACTTATGAATTTGGCATTAGGAGCAAATCTTGGGTGGAGATTATTCAAAGATCAAGGAAAGAATTGGGCAAAAATATTACTTCAAAAATATATAGGTTCTCTTGATGCAATGAAATTATTTAGAAAAAGAACTCTACCCAAAGGATCATCAACATGGAACTTCATATCAGAGATTTTGCAATTGATAAAGAAACATATTAGATGGTCAATCAATGAGGGGAGTTATGCAAATTTTTGGTCTGATGCTTGGTTGAAGCCTTATCCTCTCATCTCAGACTCAAAATGGAAACCATTGGCTCAAGTGTGCCTAGAATGTAAAGGTCCAAAGGTCAAAGATTATATTATTATGAAAAAAAAACTCCAGATCATGGATTTCTTTTAGTGACCTAGTTGAAGGAGAGGAAAAAAAAAATTGCAAATGAACTTCAAAATATGCTTCTAGAGTTTTATTTACCAATTTTTACACGAAAAGATGAGTTGATTTGGAACTTATCAAAGGATGATGGATACTCAGTAAAGTTGGGATATGAGAATTTAGAACAACCAAAATTTCCTTCTCCCAAATATTTTCCTTGGAAGAATGTTTGGTCATTAGAGGCTCTCCCTGAGACCTCAACATTTATTTGGTTAGGAGTTCAAAGTAATATTATTTTAGGAGAGAGTCTACAAAGAATATGATATTATGGACCCTTCATATGTGCCTTGTGTGAGAAATATTTAGAAACATCAGATCATTTACTCCTTCATTGTCCATTTGCTCACACCAGTTGGGGTTACTTTTTAAAAAATATGAAATTATATTGGGTATCTCCATCGACATTGAAAGAGTTGATAAAATGTTGGATAAATTATTTCAAAGCTAAAGAATTATGTATTCTTTGGAGGATTGGCCCTGCCATTATTTGTTGGAATTTATGGATTGAAAGGAATAATAGAATTTTTAAAAATAAATATCAAAATCATGCCCAAGGAACCGTATCAGTGCCTCTCAATGTCTGCAAATATGGTGCTCATCATGGGAAGTATCAATTGCAGAAAAATAAGTGCTTGTAATTTGGCTACATGATTTGAACATACATGGAAGAGTCATCTGCAACAATGAAATTAAAACAAAGGATTTACTTCGATCTATGATAAAATGGAAATGTCCAAAAATTGGGTTTATCAAAATTAATTTTGATGGTGCTTCTAAAGGAAATCCAGGAAAAGTTGGTGGAGGTGGTGTTTTTAGAAATAGTGAAGGCAAACTTCTTCTCACTTATTCAAAATCATATGGAACTTCAACTAACAGCTATGCAGAGGCTAGGGAACTTATTGGGATTAAAATTGCAGCAATTACAGCAAAAAAAAGATGAAAATATATTTTAATTGAGGGAGACTCACAAATTATCATCAATGCTATTAACAAAAATGAATGTGGAGACTGGATAAAAAATAATATTATTGTTGATGCTCATCATATATTACTAGAGACAAATATTTATAGAGAAGGAAATCGAGTAGCAGATAAATTAGCTAATTATGGTGTTGATCTACATCCCCATGAAATTCATATTTTAGAAGACAACTTGCAAGTGATATTTTATGTCTTAATCAAAATGATGTCAAGGAGTTGATTGTGGAAACATAGCACTTTGATAAAGTTGAAGAATATATTTAAGAGAAAAAAGAAAAGAAAAACTATGATATAAATGTTTGCTACAACAAATGTAATATTCTGATATTTTTATGGGAGTGGTCCCAATAAAAGTTATATATAACCTATTCAAAAAAATAATATTAAATAATAAATGAAACTCAATAAAATTAATCTTGTATTAGTCTGAGCATATTATTATTTTAAAAATAATTATATAATACTTATATAATCCATAGTTACATATAAGAATGCTTAATATTAATTAATATTAAAATAATATAATATAAAATAATAAGTAATACTCAATGAAATTAATCTTGTATTAGTCTCACCACATTACTTTTTTAAAAAGAATTTTATTAAATTTTCAAATACAAGTACGGGTAGGCCTGGTAGGGTATACAATTAATTGTATTATTAATAAAATGATACATATATAGATTCAAGTGAAATTAATTTTGTATTTTAAATTATTTAAAAAAGAATATTAATGTTTTTTATTTAACAATTACCATCTACAACTATTAGGATTGGATTAGAATTGGAAGAATGTTGGATAATTAATTATATTATTCGTAAAATGATACGTATGTAAAATTAACATCTACAATTATTAGTATTAGGATTGGAATAATGTTGGACAATTAATTATATTATTTATAAAATGATATATATAAATTTAAGTTAAGTTAGTTATAGTTATAATTTATAAATAACTTCCCATTATTACTACATCTTTAACATTCTTCTTTGTTATATTACTGTTTATTAGATTGTATGTTTTATTTCTTATCCACTTCATTTTGTTTTTTTTTGATAATGTTAGCATCATATTATTTGCAATGTTTAATTAATTATATTATTCATAAAATTATATATATATAGTTATAGTTATATAATTTAATTATAATGACAAGTTAGTTATATAACTTAACCCCTCTATATATATATAGAGAGAGAGAGGGGTTAAGTTGTACACTAACTTGTCATTAACACTATATCCTTGAAATAATATAATTTTAAATTTTACTCAAAAATAGAACAATAAATTTTAACTTTTACTCAAAATGGGACAATACATTATTAAGGAACTATATAATGAGATTGACCTCACTTTATTATAAACAAATCATGATAAGGTATATTGGGATTTACCTTATTTCATTATAAAGAAACCATGTTGAAGTGAATAGTGATATGTTCCTTTATTCACATAATTGAGGAGCATTCAAAATAAGTGAATAGTGACATGTTTATTTATTTATTCACAAAATCAAGAAGGCATTGAGCTATGAATTGCAAGGCAACATTGTTTTTTACTTGCACAATTTTAAAATATCCAATTATTATTTAATAAAATTATAATCATACCAACTTAAAAAATCTAAGGATGCACATTTAATTGTCCTCACCTTATTATAAAGAAATCAAGGAGTATACAGGTATATAGTCAAGTTGTGCATACCTATTTATTTACAAAACTAAGGTATTTTTCTTTCAAGGGAGAATTATTGTCTCCGTGCACAACATATTTAGATTTGTACCATTTTCATATATCATAATTGTAAAAATATAATGATATCAAATATAAAAAGTTGGTTTTATCAATTGAGCAATCATGTGGGATATTATTTTTATAATCTATTTATTTTAAAATTGTGAGGTTGGTCAAGTAAGCATGATTACCCATAAATGTGAATGCCATTACTTCAATCAAGTATGCCATATGATGATGCTAGTCTCAATGAATTCATCCAAGTTGTAATCATTGGTTAAATGTATTAGTTAGATTTTCCCTCCATTTAAATCTTGCTCATCCTCTCGGATGACCTTGCATGTATGTAAAATAATAATGTCAATGCTCCAATTAAATGTGCCTTGATAACGTCAATCAAGTTATAATAATTGGTCATGTCAAAAGGTGAATGAACAACTATGAATATATTATAGGATGTTGTAGACTACGTTGTACCTTTGTCCAATGATTGTGTTGTGTTTGTATACCTCTTATATTGTTTATTGAGTCCTGTGTCGAGTGTGAAGCAAGTTGAGTTTTTAGAGACTCATTGAGAGTGGAGTGTGGAGTTAATTAAGTTAAAATACTTGTTTGCATTATTATAAAAAAAATGAGTTTGTTTATATTCTTGAAATAAGGAATAGTGATGCATTATTGAATCAAAGTATGTATTGTTCTTGAAATAAAGTATGTCTCTTATTAACTCTTGAAATAATAAAATCAAGATTTTGTTTTTTATTGGTGGATAACATCTTAAGAGTTTGAAAGAATAAATGACAGGATAGGGAGAGGTAGTACAACCATATAGATATTTTTAAACATTATATGGAGGATAGGTAGTTATCAAGTGGTTAATATAGGTGGTGGGATTGTCTGATAGCTTATAAGTTGCTTTGGTAGTTTATTATGGAGGGATCAAGTCTTATATAACATGTTTTATATATGTATAAACTTATCCTTTCTTCCTCATCTCTTTGAATTTGAATCTTAATTATTTTGTTTGGATAATCCAAATCTTCACCATTATACTTATCATTAGGTCCACTTAGACTATCCTTAGAGTGATGAATTGTCTATGTGTATTTTTGTTAATGTGACTTCTATTGGGGACCACTCCATCAAAATATCAAAATATTATATTTTTCATTAGATCAATAAAACCATATATAACATGCCTTCTTCTCACAATATTTTCCTTTTTTTTTTTTTTTAATTTTAAACAAATATATTTACATCTTCCTCAAAATGCTATATTTCACAATTATCTCCTTGACAAAGAAAACATATTGCTATTTAGGTCCACTTGGGCTATTCTTGGAGTGATGAATTATCTATGTGTTTTTTTAATGTGGCTTCTATTGGGGACCACTCTATCAAAATGCTAAAATATTACATTTGTTGTTAGGTCAATCAAATCATATCTATCATGCCTTTTTATCACACTATTTCATTTTTTTAAAAATTAAATATACTTTATATCTTCCTCAAAATGTTGTGTAATCACAATTTATAGAGATAAAAACTTGCTTAGCTAGTTGTCTTTTAAAAATTGAATTTCACCAAGATGAAGATCAAAACTATAATTAGTTTAATTATCTACTAATTGATTTTATTTTTGATAGATATTTTCATATTTCTAAGAGTTTTCCTCTAATAATCAATAGTGAGCATTAGCATTATTATTATTTTTTTTTGGTAATTATAATAATAGATTAATTGTGGGTTTTTATAAAGGATCCCAAAACCTTATGTACAAAATCAGCCTTGCTAAAAGATATTTCATGCCGGATGGCTGGGTAAATAGAGCAGTTCGTAAAAAAGACAGGGAAATACAAAATGCCCGAGGGCCCCAGAAGACGCGGACAGTCTTGGAAATCTTGATCTTGAAATACATTAAAATAGAATAATAGCCGAAGACAATATATCAACAAACTTTGGGAGAAGACCTATGATACAAATTCTTCACCATGAGGGAATATCTGCCTTGGCCAAACTGTCCACCTCGGTTGGGAAACAAGAACGCCAAACAACCGGGCACGTGGTCATCAGTCCTTTGTTGGCCAAGTGATCCGCCACCCGGTTACCTTCTCTGTAGATGTGCCTCGCCTCCCACCTGGCACGTCGAGAGAGGAGCATCCTAGCCTCGAGGATGATATTCAGGACCTGCCACGATGGGGATTTGGAGCCACGAAGGTAGTTGATAATGTTTAGAGAATCGCCTTCAATAATTAAAGGCCTAGGATCATTCGATATGACCTGCAACCCTTTCAACACACCACGGGCTTCGACAAAATGATTGGTCTGAGGGCCCAGATTTTCATAGTAGGCCAAGATCAGCTTCCCATTATGGTCCCTAACAAGCCCCCCGAACCAGCGGGCCCCGGGTTGCCTTTAGCAGCCCCATCAAAATTAAGTTTGATCCACCCCAAAGGAGGTTTGGTCCAAGTGACCTCCCTGCGGCCATTCACTGAGTCAACTCCGGAAGAGGAGCCAAGGTCCAATCTTTTGAAAATAATTGCCTCCCAAGGATTGTGAGGGCGGGAGCTGGGAATAGTTTTTGAATTCTCGACAGCAAAGGATAAGGCCCGCTGGGCAACAGAGGGAGCCATTCTAGGGATCTTGCCAAAGACTCTAGCATTATGCTCCAGCCAAATTTGCCAGATGGAATGGTGAAAGGCAGCCTCACAAAGGAATTAGAGCTTAGAATTCTTAAAGGGCTTGGGCCATTGGAGGAAAGGCATCTTTAAGGGAGTGAGGGGAGCACCAGAGTACTTGGAATGAAGACAACACAGCTTAGGACCGAATGGGAAAAGGAGTAATGCAAAAATAAGTGATCGGATGTTTCACAGTCAGCTAAGCAAAGATAGCACCTGTTGGGAATTGCAAGGCTTCTCTTGTGGAGATTGTCTATGGTAAGGGCTTTGTTATAAAAGGCAATCCAAGCAAAGTAATTTATCTTAGGAATAATCCCTTTCCTCCAAATTGCTTTCCATCGAGGGTCCATAGCAGCCTCACACGATAGAAGATCATAAGCAAACTTAATAGAAAACCACCCATCCTGCATGTTGCTCCAAATAATTATGTCGTCTCTTATGACCGAAGGAATTAACATCGATTGGAGGACACTGTACAAGAAATTCACCTCATTATCAAACCCATACACCGTCGAAAATTTCCACCGAGGGGGAAGGGAACTCCGGTCAATGCAATCCGAAACCTTGAGATGACTGTTTGGATCAATCTTGTCCCTCAAGCCAGCCAAGTTCTGATTTATAGTGAGAGCTTCATCTGTAGCCCACTTGTCTCTCCAAAAAAGGATCATGGATCCATCCCCCAAGATCCAACGAGCACCCCTTTTAATCACCGAATGACCCTGAAGCACCGTCTTCTAGAAAGCCGAAGCTTCATGAGGAGACTCAGCTTCTAAGAGAGAATTTTCCCCAAGATACTTTCTTTTAACTATATTGACCCATTTCGCCGGTGCATTAATAAGAATTATCCAAGCATGTTTGGTAATTAAGGCAGTGTTCATGAGCCTGGATCTTCTCAATCCCATGCCCCCTTGGTCCTTTCAAAGGCAAACCTTATCCCACACCACCAGAGGAATTCTAGATTTTTCTTTGCTGTCGGACTCGGAGAAAATTCCTTTGAATCTGCTCGATTTTGGAATGGATAAACACAGGAAGCATGAAAACAGACATGAAATAGGTGGGAATTCCTTGAAGATAGGATTTGGTGAGGGTTGCCTTCCCAGCTTGAGATAGCAATTTGCCTTTCCAAGTGCTGAGTTTCTTATGAAGTCGTTCCAAAATTGAATTCCAGATGTTCTCACTGCCTCGCCCATTGTAAACTAGTGGCAACCCCAAATAAGTTGCAGGCAGGGAATCATTAGTGCATTCGAGGATTCTGGTAATGCGAATTTGCCTACGTAGAGGGGTATTAACAAAATAAAATTTTCTCTTCAGATAATTAACTTTTTGGCCAGAAGCCTTCTCATACCAGGACAGAATGCACTTGATAGATTTGGCCTAAGTGACAGACGCTCCAGTGGATATGAGCGTGTCATCCACAAATTGTTGGTGAGTGACAGGATCAACTCTAGAAGTAGGCAGAATGCCAAAAATATTGCTTTGGTGGAGGGCTTCATTCAAAGACCAACTAAGGACCTCTACCAAAAGAATGAATAAAATAGGAGACAGTGGATCACCTTGTCTGAGGCCACAAGCACTCTAGAAGAATCCAACGGGGGACTCATTGATCAACACAGAAAAGGATGGAGTGGAAATGCAACTGTTCACAAGGTCAATCTAGTGATGATGGAAGCCCAACTTGTAAAGGACAACACAGAGGAACCTCCTGTCCACTCTGTCAAAAGATTTATTCATGTCTAGTTTAAGGAAAAGCACAACATTATTGGAACATTAGGCAGTATGGAGGGTTTCATGAATAGTAATGACGTCGTCAAGAATGTTTCTACCCTTAACGGTGCTCCCCTGAGCTGAACCTACCAAAGAGGTGAGGAGGGATCTCAGATGATTGGCAATGGTCTTGGTAAGAATCTTGTAGAAAACATTGCAGAGGCTTATGGGACGATAGTCAAAAAAACTTTTGCAGGCGAGCGACTTAGGAATGAGAGCTAGGAAGGTAGAGTTGAGCTTCGGATGGATGGATATTGATGCTTGGATTTCTAAGATAGCCTCACAGACATCGGGCCCCACAACATCCCACATAACTTGAAAGAATCGGGGGGAACCCATCAGGCCCGGGGGCCTTATCTGGTTGCATGGAAAAAAGAGCATCCTTAATCTCGAAATGGAAAAAAGGTTCCAAGAGTTTAATACTTGCCTCATGGGGGACTTTGGTAGGGAAATTAGCAAGGATTTTTGAACTTGGAGGACGCTATCAGGAGGAGCACCCAGCAAATCCTGGAAGAAATCGACTGCTTCGCTTTGAATTTCCTCAATCACCCTGGTAGTGCGCCCATCCTTACACAGCACCTGTCTGATCTTGTTGGCCCCCATGTGTCTCATGGTAGACGCGTGGAAAAACTTCGAATTTGAATCATCGCTCTTCAGCCAGAGATCTTTGGACTTCTGACTCCAAAACGTTTCCTCACTGGCAAGAATGGAATGATAGTCCACCAAGAGGCTCCGTTCCTCCTCTCTGAGGCCTTCAGAATACCCTTCGACCTCCATATTTTCCTCTAAAATCTTCAAGCGCTTAGAGATGGACCTTTTAGACTCAAAAATGTTGCCAAGAACCTCCTTATTCTATGCCTTTAAGTTCTTTTTAATCATCTTAAGTTTTAGGGCCAGTCTTTTGGATGCTGAACCAACCACCGCCACCTGCCACCATTCTGAAACCAACTGTTTGAAATCCTTGTGGGAAATCCACATGGACTCAAATCTGAAAGGGATCTTAAACCTAGGCCCGCCAGTGGCCTCTAACAGAATGGGATTATGGTCCAACCTGATTCTTGGCAAAGCTGAGAGAGTTGCAGTGCCAAGGAAGGGAATAGCTTCGTGGGAAATGAGGAACCGGTCAAGCTTGACCTGGATGAGATTTCTCCCAATCCTCCTGTTGCTCCAGGTGAAGGATGCCCCCTTAAGTTCGATATCTAAAAGATTATTGGATGAAACAAAATCTCTGAAATCCTCCATGCTACGGTTGGCCAACTCAGCGCCTCCCTTATTTTCAGAGGGATGAAGAGGGCAATTGAAATCCCCTCCCACAACCCACGGGAAGTCACTAAAACTTTCTCTCATCAGAGAGATGGTTTTCCACAACTCAGCTCGCTCCGAAGCAGAGTTCGAGGCATAAACATTGGTCAAAATCCATGAAAAATTATCAACCTTGGAGTGAAACAGGACATTGATAGTCCTACTGGAAGTTGATAGAAGACTACCCTCAACCTTGTCAGAGTCCCATAGCACCATGAGACCGCCTACAGAACCTATTGCAGGGCTGGAAAGGAATTTGGCCTTGGACCAAATGGCCCTGGAAACCTTGACAGAGGCAGAGGCATCAGACTTAGTCTCCTACAAAATGAGGATGGATGGGTTAGACTTCTTTCGGAGATCAACCATCACCTACATTTTGCTGCTCCGTTAAGACCTCTCACATTCCATGAGAGGATTTTCATCTGGACACTTTAAATACTTTCTTGCATCCCTTTCCCTGCTGGATGGGAGGTTTTGGGATAGGCGAATCACCCACCAGGGAGTCGAAATCTTCTTGAAAAAGCAACTGCTGGGATCCATTTGCAATGTCTGCTATCATTTCCTTATCCCTTCTTTCTTTGTTAGGAGGTCGCCCCTGTTTTCTTTCACAGTCGAAATCCACCCCTTGATTTCAGCTTCTAGTGTTTCGCGGACTAATGTTGCCATGCTGTTTGTCCCTCTTGCCCAACAGATACTCTTCCAGCAGGGTCTCGGGAGGTTTCTGGTTTTGAAAAATAGGGGAATTAGCCTAAGCAGACATACGGGAAGGAGATTGATCCTTTTCCACTTGAGGTTCTGGTTGGGAACTTGCATTGCACAGAATGACGTCTGACTCAAGGGGAACCCCAAAAGGATCTGGAGACTTAGGCACTGTTGCTACAGGGTGTTTTGGTTGTTTTCCTCTTGCTCCGGGGGGTTTCTAGAAGCCCCACCCTTCATCCTCGACTTTTGAAGAGGACAATTTGACTGAAGATGCCCCTGGGAACTGCACCGAGGGCAAAAGGCCGATCTATTTTCATAGTTAATGACTTGCTTATGAAGAACAGAACCTCCAGACCGAAGAGTGATGGAGGATGGAAGGTTCACCTCCAAATTCGCCAGGACATTGAAGCGAGCTTGGACAAATCTGGTTCGGGCCTGAGTGGGAGGGTCAATGGTGACCAACTCACCAATGGAACGGGCGATACCCCTGATAACATTTTCATTCTAGCAGAAAATGGGAAGGTTCGGCAGCATAACCCATATTGGGGCAATATTAATACTCTGGGTTTCGAGGTTAAAATCCATCCCCCACTTCCTGAGAAAGAGACTCCTGCATCCCAGAAACCAAGGGCCCCCAGCCAAAATTTTACAATAATCCTTCGCATTATTCAGCCTAATTATGAAAAAACCCCGGGATAGGGCAGCTAGCTCCATATGACCCGAGGTCCGCCATTTTCCTGCCGCTTACCTGCGGATGGTCTCCATATCGAGACACCCTTCAATAAACTTCCCGATTAGGGTAAATTTTTCAAATTCGATGAAACTTGATAGGATTTCCTCCGGGATGTCCAGTTCATCCCCGGACGAAAAGAGGTCCTTAGTGAAAATACCATTTGGGGTTTCAGAAGCCGCTACCTCTGCATACGATTTCTGTTGGCAGTCTCTCCCTTTGTCAGGCGGATCCTTCCTGTGTCTGCCTCCATCTTTGGGTAACTCTGTTGAGCCTCCATTATCTGACTTCCCTCCCCACGCCTTGCTTCGGCCCTCTGACTTGCCAGTGCCTAGGTTCATAGTGCTGGCACTCCTGCTCCCGTGCCCTCTTGTCGCTACCTTCCCGCTCATCGCTGCTCACATGTCACCAATTTTGAAAACTTTCATTATTATTATTTTAATTATTACCTCCAATAGATATGCTCACATTTCTAAGAGATTGCCTCCAATAGTATTAACTATAATTTGTAAATTTTGTTTAATTAAGATATGTTTCCATACTTTTTAATTATAATTTTAGTCCTTCTAAGATGTGCCTTAGCCCTTTCCTATACATAGTTAGTTATAGTTACACATGATTATGATAAAGTGGGGAGAATTTTTCACTTATTATTTCAAAAATTACTCTTAATTGGTTTTCCTTGACTTTATTTAGGATACGAGAGTATTTGGATGGTTACAAGAAAAGTAATCACCACCTACCTTGTAATTGCCACTATCACAAATAAAAACCCTTCATGTGGGAGAGAGAAGGGGATTCAAAAGGAGAGGAATGAAATGTAAGAGGAAGAAGAGGAAAAGAAAAGGGGAGAGAAAGAGGAAGCAACAAGGAAAGAGAGAGGCTGACAAGTATAAAATAAAATAAGAGAAGGGGAGAAGGAAAAGAGAGAAGAAGAAAGGAGATTGTACCAAACACGTTTGTTCTAGCGATGTAATTGTGAATTGCAATAATAAGTAAAAGAAGATTTTCCATCTTCCATAAAATATCTTCAAATTAAGTTTCAATGTTACATTGTTTTGGTAATATGTTTTGATTTATTTTTGTTTTTAACCATTGCTATTGAAGTCATCATCTCATGGAGTGGTAGGTCATCCTTGGTGGATAAATTGTGACCTTGTCAACTAAAGAAAATTATCATCAAAGGGAAGTTGTCATATGGAATATATCTTATCGTCGAGGTAAAATTACCATTAGGGAAGTGCATGCCATTTGCATACCCTTAGGGAAGTGCTTGCCATCTTAGAAGTGTCATCATGGAAAATTATGTCATCCATAAAGTGTCATTATCGTCTAGCAAGGAGTCATCGTATGATGCCACCACATGTTGTGATCATGAAGGAAACCATATGAATAGAACATCATCATACAAATGTCATTTGAGTGTCATGGGGAGTCATTTGAGTACCGACATAAGAATTTCAATGTGCATCCTCTCCATCCTAAGGTTTTTTGACATGCAAGTGAAGTGTACCTAAGGGAGCCATCTTAGTTTGGACATCTTGGAATTGTCATCATGCCTCATGTTGTCATGTCCAATACTGTCATGTTAATGGAACACCATTTAAAGTGTTGTTTATAGCATCATCATCATCTAGTACTTGTAAATCATAACAAAACAAAATATTACATTGTGGTGAGAGTGAATTGTGAATCCTCACTACAAGGGAAGGTAGTTTTTTAGTTGACCCTCTCCACCTCGATTGCATCATTTTGGTATCAGATCGGATTTTCGTACTCAAAAGTTTACAAATTGTGTTGAAGAAAAGATGGCACAATATGGAAGAGGAAGACCACGGAGACCCCAAACTATAAACATAGCTGAAATACAAAGAGGAATTATCTCTCGAATAGAGTTGATAAAAATTGCCCAAAGGAGTGGAATTCAAATAGAATATGTGAGTGACAATGAAGAAGTAGAAGCTGGTCAACAAGAAGCTCAAGATGAATAGTGATAGTAAGAACCAAAGAAATGATCAATCCGATCAATTAACATGGATAGGAAGACAAAGATAGAAACCCCATCATATAATGGAAGTTTGAATCCAGAGGAACTTATAGACTAAATTATAGAGATTGAAATATTTTAATTTTGAATTGATGGAAGACCCAAATAAGGTGAAGTTTACCTGTAAAAAATTGAAAGGACACACATCCTTGTGGTGGGATCATGTCCAAATAGAGAGATAATGAAAAGGGAAAGATAAAATTTAAACTTGAAAAATTTTTATATTCAAATTGAAATCTAATTTTTTACCTACAAATTATCAGATTGGATTGTTTAGAAGACTTCAAAACTTTAAGCAAAAGGAGTTGGATGTAAAAGAATATATAGAAGATTTTTATAAATTGACCATAATATCTGGTCATATTGGATATGGTGAGAAGAAGGTGTTAAGATACATAAATGTACTAAGATTTTCCATGCAAGATGAAGTTGTTATGATGAATATGAGAATGATAGAAGAAGCCTACTAGTATGCTTTGCAGATAAATGATAAGTTGTCACGAAGGCAACATAATAATAAAATAGGAAGAGGATAATTCTCTAGATGAAGAGAATAATTAAATATTGTTAGAGGGAAGCATATGCAAAAAGAAGTTAATATTTATGAAAGTGATTTCAACCATGGTACCTAGAAAATGAGTGAATCGTCAAGAGGACAAGGTGGATTTGGTAGAGGAAAAGAATAATATTTTCAAATTTGTGCATTATCGTAGTTAGTTTCACCAAGTTTGAATTGTTAGCTTCATTCCTAAAATATAAATGCAACCACAAGAATTGTAATAATTAGTTTATATGAAACCACATTAATGTTATAAAATACAACAAATGTTACCAATGGCAAACATTAAAGTAAATCTCAATCATTATTTTATTTAGGTACATAACATTAATAATGCCTAAAAATCAAGTGAAGAATAATATGAATATATGCATAATATACAAATATTATTAAACTCAAAGAATAATATGCATAATTTTTTTTTATGTTAGAGAAAAAGGGTTTGTACTTGAGTCTCCCACCCTTGTCAAATCACAAATCTCTCCTTTAGATCTTGAGATTTTACAAAAAAAAATAATTCTCATCTCAATTGAGTTGCTATAACTAGAAATATACATATTTTTCATAAAAAGTGTGAATTCTTGATTTTCATTTTTGGGATCTTATTCATTTGGAGACTATCAGGGCTTGGGCAACGGGTAAATGGTGATCGATAGGCAGCTTGGAGTTGGTAGCTCTAACTCGAGGGTTATTCATTATCCGTTTTAACAATATGGAGGATGCTAACCACATTTTAACAGGAGGTCCTTGGTTTCTAGGCAAAATGAGCCTTTTTCTCAGACGATGGGGTGAAGATTTCGACCCTGAAAAGCAAAATATTAACATTGCCCCTATTTGGGTTCGTCTCTCGAGTCTACTTGCTAGGGTTATGCATAAGGGGTTGGACTCAAAATGTACTTGTAAAAAAATGGTGAATCCTAATAAAAATCAAGGTGAATCATGGAGAATCCTAAGAAAATCAAACCGAGCATCTTCACACCAAAATTTGGGGTATTTGAAGCTCTAAAATTTGGGGTATTTGGGCCACTTTTGACCTATTAAATCATCTTATAACTTCATAAAATTACCATCATTAGATCAGGATTAAAAAGAGCTTTCCAACGAGTACAAATATGCCTATGTTTGGATATATATTGTGGCGAATTGACCCTAATAAAAAATTAATCCTAAAAATTTTAGGCGAATGGGCCGACATCGAGGGTCCTCATATTCACCAATTTCCAATTTAAAAAATTTATGAATATTAGCCACTATGCATAACCCTGCTACATGCCCAATTCTTCAATGAATATTGGCTGCAAGGCATAGCCAGAACTATAGGGGACGTGATCTCCATTGACCATGCGACCTTGGCTAGGACAAGGATGACTCATGCACGAATCTGTGTAAATGCTAATTTGGATAATGAATTTCCAAGGTTTGTGGAGCTAGAGTATGAAGAATACTATCGAAAACAACCGATAGAATATGAGAACAGACCGATATTCTATGCATAATGCAAAAATCAAGGACAACTATGTAATCAGTGCCCTAACCTGGTAATGAATAGAGAAAAGCAGAAGCAGGGAATGCTAGACAGAGGAAATTTAAGGAGTTTCCCTGGCGTAGGCGATTTCAATCAAGCAAACTATGTCTACCAAAAAAGAAAAGAGAGGGTGCAGGGTCCTAACAAGACAGGAAAACAACAGGTTTTTGGAAACCGAAATACTCAAGTAAGTTCTAATCCTCTTGTTTCAAATAAATTTTCAATTCTATATAATATGGGAGTAGGAGGATTATCAGAAGACATGGAAGCCCAGAACATTCAGGCTAACCTTTCTGACTCTCTAGAATACCCATCCAATTCAGGATCCTCAAACCCTAATACTGAAATTATTGTAAGCCCCATGGGCATCACAAATCCAAACCCTAATGCTTGATCACTAGAATCCCCATCCAAGTCGAGATCCTTAAACCCCAATGCTGAAAATACTTCAAGCCCAGTGGGCATCCCAAATCCAAACCCTAATGCTGAAGAACTTAGGAAGAAAGTCGAGGCATTGGAAAATAAAAAATCTCATCTCCCTAACATCATCACTAGGATCCAGGTGAATCCTACTGAGGGGCTATCCCGCAGACCAAGGGAATACAGGAAAAAAGGAGAAGATTTGGATGTAGGGGTGGAGATATGTGAAACTCTTCAGAATGAGGAGTATGGCAGTCTGATTCTGCAACAAATTGCCTCCCCCCAGTTTTGTCCTAAACAAACCAGGAGCACTGTGAAGTCTCCTATAGATTTTGACAGTGAAAAAAGAAGATGGAGAATATCAAATGCTGAGCATCAAAAAATTAAAACTGATAATGACATTGCCAATGGAAAACAAAGAATCTTGTTTCAACAGGTTATTCCAGGTTTTGAAGACAACAAATTAGGAAACCCCCCCAAGGTAGGGAGAGAGGAAGAAATCCCAAAAAATCTAAATGAAGTTCCTCTCATGGAACATGAGAGGCCTCAATAGCCTGCCCAAACACAGGGAAGTCAGTGCAATAAGAAATCAAGTGAATCCAACTATTATCATGTTGCAAGAAATAAAAATTGATGAGATTCAATAAAAAAAAGTAGCAAAAAAATCTGGAATCAAGGGGATATGGTTTGAAAATCATCCAGAGGAGCATCTAGAGGCCTTATGACTTTGTGGAATCCTCGAATAGTAGAAGGCACCATTATTCAAAAATATGACAGAGTTCTTAGTATTTTATTTAAGGAAATAAACAACAACAGGTCGTGGATCCTTTCAAATATTTATGCCCTGACTTTAATTCAAGGGAGAGCTCTACTGTGGGAGTACTTAGGCAATCTGAATGAAATCTTCCATAATATCCCCTAGATTCTGGATGGGGATTTTAACACTCCTCTTTACCCTTCAGACAAAATGGGTGGAAATGGACCACCTATCAGGAGCATGGATGAGTTCAATGACTTTGTGAACTCTAACATGTTTATGGATGTAAAACTTAGAGGAGCGAATTATACCTGGAGCAATTGGTGGATAGGGTGTCATCTCATTCAAGAAATAATTGACAGGTTTTTTCTATCAAAGGAGGATACAAATCTGTTCGGTGATTCTACCCTCCAAGCCCTTCCTAAAATTTCCTTTGATCATAATACCATTTTGTTGGATATCCCTAACTCTCTGTCCTTCAAGAAAACTTTCATATTTCAATCTATGTGGATCAAACATTCCAATTTTAGAGATAACTTAATTCAGTGGTGGCAGTAGCCTGTCAAGGGTAGTGCAACTTTTAAACTTGTTGGCAAATTAAAGTTTGTTAAGGAAAAGCTTCAAACTTGGAACAAAGAGGTATTTGGGAACCTCTTTGAAAATAAAAAATAGGTTGTTGAAATTTTGAAGATAATTGATCAGAGGATTCAACATGGTGATGCTAATGAAACTACTAGGCAGGAGGAACGGACAAAACTAGCAAAGTTTCATAACATTTTGGCCTGTGAGGAAATCTATTGGAGGCAAAAATCAAGGGCTCTTTGGTTGAAATATGGAGATTCAAATTCCAAGTTTTTTCATGTCACCACACTTAGAAACATAAGCAATAACAAGATAAAAATTTAAAAAAATATATGGTTCTATTAATCAGGACTTAACAAAAATCAGAAAGGAGGTAGTAACTTATTTCAATTCTATCCTTGGTCAGGAATCATAGTGCAACGAGGAGGCCAAAGATATTATCTTGCAATACATTCCTAGCATAATAAATGAGGATATAAACCTTAATATTCTAGCTCTCTTTTCTGATGAGGAAATTAAGGAAGCCTTGTTTAGCATGGAGCCAGACAAAGCCCCGAGACCCGACGACTTTCCCCCTCATTTCTATCAAGCTTTTTGGGACATTGTAAGTGAGGATGTAATTTTTGCTATCAGAGAATTCCAAGCAAGCAATCATATCCTGAAAGGTCTCAAATATAATTTTATTTCTCTAATTCCTAAGAAGTAAACCCCTGAATCTATGGCTAACTTCAAGCCAATTAGTCTGTGCAATGTTTCTTACAAGATCCTAACTAAAGCCATTGTAAATAGAATGAGAGATGTTTTGCCCCACATCATAGATCCGTGTAAGGAAAGATCTGTCCAGGGTAGGTCAATCTTGGATGGAGTTATCACAGTTCATGAAGCTCTGCACTCTGCTCATAAGACTAACATGTCTATTTTTGCCCTCAAGCTTGATATGAACAAAGCATTTGATAGGCTAAATTGGGACTTTATGATTGTTGTCCTCCTTAAGTTTGGTTTGCACCACCAATGAGTTAATTTGATTAAAGAATACATTTCTAAAGCGTGGTTCTCAATTCTGGTTAATGGAAGAATTGTTGGTTACTTTCAAAGTCGCAGAGGAATTCAGTAGGGGTACCTTATCAACCCCATGTTATTCATCATTATGGCAGAAGCTTTAGGCAGAACCATAAAAAATACTTGCAGTTTAAGGCTAATATCAGGAATGAAGGCAACATCTCTCACTAGGGTTGTTTCTCACCAACAATTCATCGATGATACCCTTCTATTTACTAAGGTGTCGGTGGTTGAGGCCAAAAGAATTAAATACATCCTACAACTCTACGAGGACGCTGCTGATTAGAAAGTTAATTTCAGTAAAAGAAAGTTATATTTCTTGAACACCCCCATTCAGAGGCAAGGAAGGATTGCAAAAATTTTAGGGTGTGATATAGGAAACCTCCCCACTTCGTATCTTGGTCTCCCTCTTTTCATTGGTTCTTCGAGAGAGTCAATGTGGGACAGGGTTATTGAAAGAATTAAAAAAAAACTTGCTGGATGGAAAGGTCATCTTCTATCTCAAGTAGGAAAGTTGACCCTCACTAAGGCCTCTCTTTAGAGCATTCCAGTCTATTTCCTCTCTATTTTCAAAGCCCCTGTGAAGGTTTTCCATAAAATTGAGAAACTCCAAAAGAATTTTTAAGGACTGGATCAGAGGAGAAAAAAAGGATACACCTTGTAGGATGGACCAAAGTGTGCAGACCTAGGGAAAATGGGGGCTTAGGTC
This sequence comes from Wollemia nobilis, assembly GCA_028583015.1. Lineage (NCBI taxonomy): Eukaryota > Viridiplantae > Streptophyta > Pinopsida > Araucariales > Araucariaceae > Wollemia > Wollemia nobilis. The sequence continues at coordinate 1,332,387 of JAQPPZ010001113.1, read as the reverse complement.
TAAGGAGAATTGTTCATATGAATTTAGCTAAACTAGCTAAGCAGGCATGGTGTCTCATTTCTGGTGAAGAAAATGAATGGACAACTATCATCAAATGAAAGTATCTTCAAAATATAGAATTTCTAAGTGACTCAGTTCCAATCATAGGTTCTGCTTTTTGGAAAGCAATTCTCAATTGTAAGGAAATAATCAAAAAGGTTTAAGATGGGTTTTAGGCAATGGTGAGAGGATAAATTGCTGGAATGACAGGTGGGCTAAGGACGAACCACTAACGCAATATCCTAACTTATCCCGAATCAGAGATATCATAGAAGAACTCATTGGCAAAAAATTCTTCGATTATATGGTTGAGGACAGAGGCAGAATGAAGTGGAAAAAAATAAGGATTTAGGGATTTCAAGTGAAATCAAATGACCCTTGTAACATTCTCGGGCAACAGTTTATCCACATGAGACCCAAGGAAGATCAAGTGACCTGATCTCCTATGAAAAATGGGCAGTTCACTGTTAAATTAGCTTACAATCTTGTGCTTGATGACGAGGATTTTGTCCTCCAAAAGGACTTAGTTTGGATAAAAAATTTAATTCCAAAAATTGCAGTCTTTTCATGGCTGGTTATCCAAGGAAGAATTCTAACCATTGATAATATGATGCATAAAGGTATTTGTATCACTAATCACTGTTATCTATGCAAGGATAATTGGGAGACCATTTATCACATTTTCCTTGAGTGCCCTTTTTCCTTGACTGTTCTAAGTAGGGTTTTTCAGGCCTTCAATATTTCTTGGGTTAAACCAACCATCGTACTTGATTTGTTCATTCAATGGCCTTACCCCTTTTCAAGCCAACGACTTAGATACATGTGGAAAATTTGTCTCAATCACTATCTTTGGCAGGTGTGGTTATAAAGGAACCATAGTCTTTAATGAGTCTATTCATGATCATCAAACTATCATTGCCAGGATCCTATCCTTTGCCAATGCGAATGTGAACCTTATCCCTTTTGATAGTCGTAAACCTCATCTGCAGGAGACAATTGATTGCTCAATATTTAAGCTTAACCTTGTTAGATGAGTTTGTGCCTAGGGTAGTCAACCCCAGAGCCAATGTTAAGTGGTCCCCACCTCCTATGGGTTGGTTTAAGCTTAATTTTGATGGAGCGGCTAAGGATAATCCTGGAAAAGCAGGAACTGGCGGCATTGTGCGAGATCATAATGGGAATATGATGCTTGTGTTTTTTGAATATTTGGGAATAATAACAAACAACAAAGCTGAAGCTAGATCTATGTGGAGAGGCCTTCAAATGACTCAAGACTTAGAAGGCAATTTGATCGTAGAAGGAGACTCTATGCATGTTATAAATCTCCTCAATAATTGGAAAACACATCCTTGGAGGATTAAAACAATTGTTGAAGAGTCTAGGATCCTTTTCCAGGGAAGACAGGACAAAAAATCCCAACATGTCTTTCGGGAAGCTAACAAAATTGTTGATAAGCTAGCCAATTTGGGTGTCGATGGTGACAAAATTTTCAAATGGAAACACGGTGTCCCGAGCGAAGTAGAGGAGCTTATTCAACAAGAATGCCAAGAATGATAGTCAAATTTACCAATAGGTAAGACACTATAAGTTTGAAGGCAAGGAGTATTCATGTCTATTTTTGAAATGGACTCACAATAAAAATTATCCGAGCTATCAGTCTTCATGGATGCTGCTTGGAAATACCACAAAGACTAATGGGGATAGTCACATGTCAGATAACATGGCTCCTAGTCATCTTAGTAATTTGAGGTTGGTTGATAATCACAAGGTAGGAAAGAAACAACAATATAAGACTTCAAACCAGAGCCAAGTGGAACACCAGATATCCACCGCCATAAATCTAGCTAGCAGGTTCACTTCTCCAAGGCTGATTGGCCAAGACGGGATGTGGTCCCAAAGCATGTCATATATGGAAGAAAGAAATTACCAAAGAATTATTAAGAGTAACTATAAATAGAGCTTGTGGGAGTTTTTCTCAGTACTCTGCTATGTGTGTCTGCAGCTTTTTTTTTTCTCCACTATTTCAAGGAAGGGATTTGTGTCTGTTTCTTTTTTGTAATTATGATGCAGGTGTGTTTTCTCGAGGTATACCCAAAATGTTGTATGGGAAGTTTCTTTTTGATAACAGGCTATGTGCCTTATCGGATGTAATGGCTTTGGCGACATGTAGATTTTACATATATAGGATCCTTAGTAAGGACATGTTCATCAAAAACCCTCGGCTGATTTTTGTAAAAGGTTTTGGGTCAACTTGTAAAACCCGGTATTAATGCTATAGTATCTTATCTACCAAAAAAAAATTGCTTTTTGTAAATACAAATATTTTAGAATTCAACATCCTTCTTCTTGACATTTCTTGGAAAAATATTCACAATACCAAAACACCACCTCTATTATCTATGTACTACATCATAATAGAGTAATACTTTCAAAACTTTGTGTTATCATAGTTTGTTTTACCGATTGTATATAGATTGTTGGTTTCCTTTCTAAAGCATATGTGTAACCATAAGAACTATAATAAATAGTGTAACAGTCTCAAAAATTTAAAAGTTACAATCCATAATTTATCCCATAATCCAATCAACAACTCAAATAATCAATTCAATCAAGAAGTCCATCTGATGTCATATTCTTATACTTCAACATATAAAACTTATACTCACTTCACAAAATCATAGTCTTCTTTACCAAATCTAGACTATTAGTTTACTCTAATATATTTATCTATAAACATATCCCTTAAAATATTTTGTAGTCCTTTGGAACATTATTTGATGGCATAACTTAGATTATCATTCATTGAGGCAAGAGCGTATTTAATACATGCCTTGGTGTTACAAAAGCAATGAGGATAAGATTATTACAAATAAAGCAAGCTACTTTTCTAATATAATAACATTATCCTACTTTCTAATAATGTAATAAATCTTATCCTAACATTCCCCTTTATTACATTATTTGGGATAGGAAATATTAGGACCCCCTTAAGTTAGAGGAGTCTAAGCTCTAGCTCTTGGTTTTGGCTTTTGGCTTTGGATCCTAGCTCTATATCTAGCTCTAGGTTTGCTACCTCTATATTTACTACTTATGGCTATACCTTTAGGTTTACCACTAGGTCTATCTTTGAGTCTACCTTTGGGTCTACCTCTGGTATTGCCTATGGGTCTATGTTTGGGACTACCTTTGGGTCTACCTCTAGGTTTGAGCATGTTAAACACATTTAGAGAAGTTAAGCAATAGTGGGATTGACCTCGCTTTTCTTCTTCAACTATGAGTTTCATTATGGTAACCTTCTCATCCTACTGGATTGCATGGATAACCAGTCACTACAAATTCCAAGTGTAATAGAGTAGATCACTACTTATGAGGTTGAATATAGAATTTATATAATATTTTTTAAATATTTGTTTGTACCTTTTTTTAATGTGCCTTGAAAAAAATATTTTAAAGCAAACAAGAACTTGAGCACATGGAGTGCTATCCTCAATACTAGCCCCTAGACTGTCCTTATGGTTTATGCAAGTTTACATGTCACTCTAAATCCTTGGGTTTGTTTATAGGTGCAACATTCAGCCTCTACTCCTCGACACATCAGGCCTCCATTGCCTTGACTACAATACCCTTTCCTTATTTTCATAGGTGGATGATTCCACCATGGATCCCCCTTGTATGAGCCAAAGCCCATGAGAACCACATTGTCCTACCCATAGCACCATGTACTATGACCAATTTTAGTGCCAAGGTGTTAGCGCTATGTCATCACCGATATGCCCTCTAACCTCCCCTTGGCTAGTAGTCACATAATTTCTTCAAAGACCCTCTTATGGTTGTAATTAAAAAGCTCATAGTTAGATATTGGGTCATGATGGTCGGTCCACCTTGGTGTGCATAGAACCTCACGTCCCTTCTGTGAGTGATGTGTTCCTATCCTTAATTGGTTGGATTACATCTTTGATGTTGTTACTTTGAACAAATTAGAGTGCTCAAAGCAGGGTTATGAGTAAGGGGTCAGCCCAAAAATTTATTTATAAAAATTTGGCAAATCAGTTTCGAAATCCACGTGAATAGTGTCCAAACACATGTAGAAGGTTCACTATTATTAGGGGCAATGTTGGAAATTTAAACTTAAAATGGTCAGATTATTATAAAATTGGGGCAAATCGACCAATTTTTTTTTTTGCACCTAAACATTTTTGGCTAAAGGGTCCTTGTCAAGGGTCCCAAATATTAGCCAATTCCAAATTTTGAAAATCCAATTTTTAGCCAATTTGGCGATAAATAGCCACTATGCATAACCTTGGATCAAAGCAAACCTACACTCTAATACCAATTATAACAAAACTTAGTTTATCATTCATTGAGATAAGAGCCTATTTAATACATGTCTTGGCATTACAAAAACAATGAGGATAAATAAATCAAGCTATGTTTATATTATAATAAGCTTATCCTACTTTTTACTAATGTAATAAATCTTATCCTAACATTATTTTGAATTTTTGCTTTCATATTTTTCTTGTTAGCTTTAGCTAAACTTACTACTTCCTCTAATCATGGAAAAGAGAATTTAACTATACAATCCTCTATTAAAACCCCTCCATTGACTATCCTATTTACACATGTGTTCCCTTCCCTTAATGTATGTGTAAACATGATTTCTTCAAACTCTATATCAAGGTCTTATATTTTCACAATGATCTTTTGTTGTGTTCAATAAAGCCTTTGCTTTCCTCAAAATTGTATTTACTACTATTAGTGAATTACCTTCCATCTATACTTTGTTCCATTTCATTTTGTTGTATATTTTTAACCCTTCCAAAGTGCCCAAGCTTCAACTTTATTATTTGTCTTAAATCCACTACTAAAAGCGTAATGTGTCAAAATATCACCCTTATTATTTCTAATTTTTCCTCCTCCTCTTACTAGTCTTTGCTTTTCTTTTGATGCTCAATCAAAATTTAATTTTACCAACTTTGCTTCTGGTGGTTTTTGCTTTATATTTTTTTGTCTTCCTTTTGTTTTTTCTATACCCAATATCATAATTCCATTTGATGACTTGACTCTATCTATCAAGGATCCCTCCTTTAAAGATTTGATGAGTTTATGGGGTTGGTTTAGAATCCTCTATGGCTAAATAAATATTCCTTTTAATTACCTATAAACAACTTTTATTTCCTTTAAATATTCTTATGTTCCTTTCTAGCCATACAATCCAAAATATTGTATCTTTTAACGATCCTAGATTGTTTGTAATGCCTCACTTTTAAAAGTGCCTTTCCATTGCTTTAACCATTCTTCAATTTTACCATTAATCACCATGCATTTACCAAACATATTAAAATTCCAATGTCATAGTTCCTAAACTATATAGTGTCCCAATAGATGGTCTATACTCTCTTTCTTTTTACATAGAAGACATTGTGAGGGGCCATGAAAACCCCTTTCATTAGGTTATCCCAAGATAAAATTTTCCTATGACCTATTATCCATACAACCATTTTGAATTTTGGAATGCTTGAGCTACCGCAAAAATATTTCCATATTCTTGTGGTATTATTTTTTTTTTGGTTTTTTACATTATATCTACATCTTGCTATGTATTCTCCTAAACTATTAACTCTTAAATCAGTTTATCCTTGGCTCCTCTAAGAATAATCATTGTTGTTATCTTTTTGCTCAATTACCTCATAACAATAATATCTAGTGTACTTGTAAAATAATCTTCTTTCCATTTGTATCTTCCTTCCTAATCCTTTTACATAATGCTTGAAATTATATTATCATATTTATCTTGAAGTAATATCATCTATGGTTTCAAAATTGGATCTAGATCGAGTGGTTTTTTACCCAAGTATCCATCCAGATAGAAGTTTTTTTCTCTAGTTTCTACCACCCATATTAATCCTTTAATTATTAGATTAATTTATTCCATAGTGCAAATTTATCTAGTAGTGAGAATGTAGTAAATATTAAGCTTGGGTCATTGGGTTCAATGTAATTATGTAGAAGAATTCTTGCTCGTTATCATTGACTCTCTTTGTACAATCTCTAAATTATTTTTCCCCTTAGAGCTAAGTTTGCATCTGTAAGAAATATTAAAATAAGACCTCCCCTAGTTTATATCATCACACAATTTGCTCCATTTCATGAAAGGAAATTTCCTTTTATGATGTAATCCTAACCAAAAAAATGATCGCATAATATAGATTAAACTTTTTCTATCAATTTTGGCATGTTATACAAGGACATATAACATGTTAGAATGGTTGATTTAATCAACTACACCCTTCCAAAAAATTATACCATCTACCTTTCTATGCCTATATTTTATTAAGAAATTTACTTGTAACTATCTTCCACAATTTTATCATCATTATCCCCTCAAATAAAGGCATCCTTAGATATGTTGCTGGTAAATTTTCCTTCTCCAATTGAAGCAACTTGCATATCCCTACTGTGATTCTAGTTCGAGTGTTCAAGAAGTAAAATTTAGATATTGTCTTGTTAACTTTTTTGCATAAACACTCTTTCATATTCCTTTAATAAGTTATTCAAAGCTTTGGCCTCCTATTTTCTCTCCTCCCAAAAAAGGTAGTATCATCTACAAAATATTGATGGGTGATACTGTCGATGTTGTTACTAGCCTTAAGTTTACTTATTAACCCATATTTGTATGCCTTCTTCAAGTTTCTTCCCAATACCTCTACCATAATAATGAACATATATGGTGATAGAGGATAAAATATCTAATACCCCTCTTGGATTTGAATGATTATGTTACTAGTCATTTGACTAACCTTACATATGATACTATAGATACATAAGCTTTAATCCATTTGACCCATTTATTCCCAAATCCAAAATTTTCTAATAATTCAAAAATCAAATCCCATTTAACCCTATAATAGGCTCTATTTATATCAAATTTTAAGATAATTTCTCTCTTTTCTAGAAATTGCTAACTGCATTACTTCATAAGCTACTATTATCTCGTCTAGAACCTATTTTTGTTTTATAAATCCTCTTTGCTCTTCTAAAATAATTTTATCTAATAGTGGCCTTAACTGATTTGCCATCACTTTGAATATTATTTTATGTCTATACTATATAGTCTTATGGGTTTTAATGAATAAAACAATTCAACACCCTTATTTTTGGGAATCAGGGTAAGAAATGCTACATTTATTTTATAAGGTATGCAATGTTTTACCCTAGAGTGTTCCACTACCACCAATAAAGAATCCTTAGTTATTTCCTATTTATGCATATAGAATGCTACAAAAATTCCATTTGAATATGATTTATCCTTATCAAAAGAGAAGAGAGTTGAATGAAATTCTAGAGTAAGAGGCTCCATCAATTTGCTAATGTCTTTATCTATTATAACTGAAGATACTTCTTACAATAGTTTATCATTAAGAAATTCAATATCCTCTGATGCTAGAATATTTTGGTTAAAAATATTTACCCCCTTTTCTATTTTGCTTTGGTATTCAATCTAAACCCCTTATACTGATTTAATTCTACTAATTCTAGATGTCAATATTTATACTATTGTCATCCTATGAATACAATTTTATTTTTATTCCTTCTTTTATCCAAGTCTATCTAAAATTCATCTTCAAAATTTCTCTTCCTTACTTAAAATATTATGATATTCATTCAGCAACTAATTTCCTACGATATTGGATTAGTATGCTCACCTTTTTGGAATTTTGAATTTTTCTCTTATTTTTTCTTTCTTCTCAAAGATGTTTTTAAAAGTGATCTTGTTCCATTCTTTTAATCTATATTTCATTGATTTAATTTATTTTGGAAGTTTATAGAGACCATTGTTTCCTGAAGAATTCCATGTTTGTACTATCATATCAACAAATTGAGGATGGTCTTCCCACATCTACTCATATTTAAAATGTGATCATTTTTAAATGCACTTACCACCATTTTAACTCTTATTGGCCAGTGATTAGAACCAATCCATTTCAAAGTATTAATTTTAACATGTCCCTTCATCTAGTAAATTATTTGAGAGTATGCATCTATTTAATTTTTCTCTTATAAGGTTTTGGCCTATCCTATTGTTTGTCCATGTATAGTTGTCCTCTTCAAACTCAACCTCCCATAAATTATTATTTTGAATAAAAGTTGAGAAACCTCTCATACTTTAGGTTATTTTCCTAATTGTTCCATTTTTTTCATCCAAATTGGTTATAGCATTAAAATCTCCTATGATCATGAATAAATATTTGTGGTCTTTACTTCTCATATGGATTCAATCCCACTTCATACTTTTGATATGCCTAACTAAGTTGTAGGTCCATAGACATTGATAAGGATGAAATGAATATCTACAAAGTAGCATGTGACTAATGAGGCTATCCAATGCTTAGTTTTATGAATGGTTTCTTAGGAGGTTCTAACTATATTTCAACATGTTAGAATTTCCTATGCCACACCTTCTGAATCCACAACATCCCATTCACATACTACCCATATTGCTTTCATAGTTTTGGAAACTCTTCCTTTGTCATTATAGTTTCTTAGATACAAAGAATATCAAGTTTATTACTTAAACAAAGGTCTATGATACACCTCTTGTTTGAGGGGGTGTTAGAACCCTTTATATTCCATGATATGGTAATCATTTCTCATTAGGGGTTGTTGGCGCCTCCTACGAATTACCAATATCATTTTGTTGTTTGGTAAAGAGAAATTCAAACAACATAGATGGTGTTATTTTCTCTATGTTTGCTCTTGATTCCCTGACTCTCACTTGATAATTTGAAGGTTTTACTTTTTTTTTCCTTATTAGTACTGGGGCAGGTCTTATTATTATATTTCTCACAACTTTTATTTTCATTAAACTTATCTTCTCCTAGCTCTACTAAAGAAACTTTTGACTTATCTTGTTAAAGTTAGATGTATTATAATCTAACACTACATTTTCTCTACCATATTCCTTCAATTAAATGGTGCATGGTACTTTAAGTGAGTCCTTAAAATATGATGATGCTAGGTTTAGCAACAATGTTCATCCCTAAATTAGGTTCATATTGAGTAGATGTTTCCTTGTCAATATTTTTTTCCTATTGTACCATGTGTTTTAAGCTCTTATATGATTTTTCTTCATAGGCTAAATCCTCAAAATACTTTTTATTTCTTCCAATATCCTTACTTAATGGTATCCACTATTTAATTACTCTTATTAGTTTGGATCTATTTTGTAGAAGTCGAAAACCATCGTCATCCATATCCATTTGTAAGTTTCTCTTGTGAATTTATACATATGTTTATGCTACTATTCTTATGAAATGATCTCTCAATATTCCCCACCTCATGACATATTATATACATAAAAAAATTGTTTTCATAATCTATGGTTTGGATCCACAACTTACCCTATACTTAAGAATGATTGATTTTAGTAAATATTTAGTGATATCAATCATGACCAATATCTGGGCATAAATAGCTAAGACTCTATCTTATGTAGATTCTAAAATATCAAGGAATTCTTCAATAGTGTCACCTATTGCCTTGCAGATATCTATTTATCATAATTCAATGGGCAACCGATACATCCTGAACCAGATTGGTACTAGGGATAGATTTATATTTTTAGGTGTAAAGTCTTCAGACTAGTAGGTAAGAAAGATTTCTTCTCTTTGCATAAACCAAGGGCATTATTTTAGGATTCTATCTCTTTCCTCCCTATAATATAAAATTTCCAAGGGGAAACCTTTGGTAAGAAAGGATAGATTCACTCTTAGAGACTTCCATCTCCTATCAACACATTTTCTCAAAGTCAAAGCCCCTAACCAAGACCCATTAAACTTACCAATGATTTCTTTATCATTGAGGGATGAGGATCACTACTCTGTGGTATCCTCCCTAACCTCTACTACTAGGGATGATTTTAAGGATTTAGTTGTAAATCGATCAATGGAAAAAAACTATAACTTGATATCTATTGAAATTTACCAATATATATTAGAACAATTATATTATTTGAAATAAACCTACAATAATCTACATAGAAGAGGATTGATTGTTGATGCTATTATTGTCTATTTAAAGTTTTATATTAGTTTTTAAAAATTTTGGATTTGGTTTTATACAAATAGTTATTCTTGTTTAAAAAGTTATAGTTGAAGGAATTTTTTAAGGTCTCAATGTATTATGTATATCATAAGTGATTATATTATTTGAAATAAACCTACAATAATCTACATAGAAGAGGATTGATCGTTGATGCTATTATGTGTCTGCTTTTTAAGTTTTATATTAGTTTTTAAAAATTTTGGTTTTGGTTTTATACAAATAGTTATTCTTGTTTAAAAAGTTATAGTTGAAGGAATTTTTTAAGGTCTCAATGTATTATGTATATCATACGACATGTTTAGAGTGTGTCTAGATGTGGATGAAGGCGTTCATGTTCTATATATCTAAAGACTTATTCTTTCTCCCTCCCTCCTCTCTTTGAATTTGAATCTTAGTATTTTTGTTTGGAGTATCCAAATCTTCACAATTAGGCCTATTATTAGGTCCAGTTAGGCTATACGAGTGATGAATTATTTATTTTTATTTTTTAATAATAAAAAAATATGTGGTTTCTATTAGGGACCACCCCATTAAAAATATTGAAATATTACATTCATTTTTAGGCTAATCAAACCATATTTAACATGGATTTTTATCACAAGTTTTTTTTTTTTTGAATTTCATCGATATAACTTGGTTAATTATTTTTTAAAAACTGAATTTCACAAAGATGAATATCAACACTACAATTAGTTAAATTATCTACTATCTGATTTCCTTCTCTATAAATATGCTCACATTTCCAAGAGATTACCTCTAATAATTGATAATAAACATTAACAATAATATTATTTTTAATCCAATCCCCACATTTTATTTTTGTTGATATTTTAATGATAATTTTTTAATCTTAATTAAAATACATTTCTATATTTTTTATTGTAATTTTAATCATTCTAAGAAGTGCCATAGCCTGAGCCTTTCCATAGTTATTAGTTTAAGTTTCATATGATTCTGAGTAAGGAGAATTTCACCCTCATTATTTAAAAAAAAACCACCTCACACAAATTTTCCTAAATTCCCTTTAAAAGTACCATTAAAATTATTTTTAATAAACCCAATTTGTAAATTTTTTTTTAACCTTAGATCAAATTAAATCCTTTGTTTTAATGATAGTGTCACAAATGACACTTCCATGTATGTTCAAATATTGTAAATAATAATGTATGGGAGACTAAATATTGATAAATTATGCCATGACTTGAGAGAAAGATTGAGAACTCATTACTGAAGTATTCCCCCGCATTATCTGTATGGATTTGCTTGATTTTGCAAGTGGATTTATTTTCAACTAAGGCCTTGAATATTTTGAAGTGAGATAGAACATCACTTTTGTATTTTAGAAAGTAGACCCAAGTTCTTCTGGAAAAATCATCAATGAATGTTAAGGCATATTTTGCTCCTTTGAAAGAAGGCTCTGGGAAGACCATCAAGTCACTATGGATTAACTCTAGATGGGATGAGGCTCTTTGAGAACCACTTGGGTGGAAAGGATCTTGATGTTGCCTTCCAAGAGCACATATAGGACCTACTCCATCAATAGAAGAGACTTTTGGTAATATTGTTACCATTTCATGGGTGTTCAACTCCTTTGGATAGTTATAGCTAAGATGTCCAAATATTTCATGCCAAATTTCGCTTTCAAGATCTTCATGTGCAAAAAAACAGGAGGCTACTTATAAATTTATGAATCCCTTGAAGTGGAATAGGTGAGTGTTATGATCAATATCTTGTTTTGTTATGAGAGAGTTTGGTTCTTGAAAGTTTTTTATCTCAACTCATGTTGGTGAGAAAAGAACTATCTTGCCTTTTTCAGAAGTACAAATCTGATAGACAAAGAGGATATTTGTAGCTATGTTTGGGACATAGAGAACATTATTGATATAACCACCATCAATGGATATGTCCCATTTTACTTTGACTGGGATAAAGGATGAGTCACAAACTGCATATATGACTATTGTCCTTTCCATAAATAATTATTATTTTTATACACCTGTTTTGCATTTGTTCCTTATTTGCTTGCACAAACAATTATTCCACTTTTTGTATTTGATTAATTATTCTCTCAACTTGTGAGCATTATAATGGAATAAAAATTTGTTATTCTTATCTTTAAAAGTAATGTGATACATTTGATAACGTTCGTTGAGTTTTACATTGATAAATCAATGGCTTTCTTTGCTTGCATAAACCATTATTCCACATTACTCCTACTCCTTACAAGGACGAAGGACAATTGGCTGCTTCAAAGATCAATCTTAAAGAAGCTTTAAAAGAGGCACGAGTTGTAGAGAAGGTAGAATTCGTGAAAGAAGTTGTCAATGTTGTAAGCCATGACATTTTTTTCTAGAAAGAGAGTTGGCAGAACTCAAGAATGTTAAGACTACTCTCAAGAATACACAGTTGAAGGTTAAAAGTCTTGCTAATCGGCTTGAAGACCAAGAATCCTAGTTCAATAGGGAGAAGGATATTTTGCAGGAGGAGTTGAAAAAAAAGAAGAGGAAAATTTAAGAACTTGAACAGTGGTTTGGGGTTGTAGGGCTGATAAAGAAGGTTTATCTAGCTTACCGGGATAATATTAACAACACATTGTTTCAAATGGTTAAATTTATCGAAGTAGCCACCATTCAAAGCTATCAAATAAAGCTAGAGGTTTAGAAAGTCTTAGCTAAAATCTCCACGAAGTTTGTTGAAGCAAAAACATATAGAGTAAAATTAACCAACTCGTTAGATCAAAGGTTAGTGGTTGCAGGAATTCAGGACAGAGAAGAAATGGTGCAAAAAATAATGGGTCTTTTGAATAAAGAATGGGTTGGGCAGCAATGTAAGTTGCAAATAAATATTATGGTCTCTAACATTCAAAATTTGAAGAGTCATATTAATTTTTTGCTTTTAAAAGGCCTTCCCTCTCCGTGGACTTCAAATAAGAAGCGTATTTATGTGAATAATAATGATGATATAGTGATTTTAGAAGGTCTTCCTTCTTCATGGCCTTCTGTTAGAGAGCTTATTTCTGAGGAGGAGTATATGCAACTATTTGAGCAATGGAAAAAGTATCAAATAAATTTTGATACATGGTCAAAACCTTATATTTTGAATGATCTAGTTCAAGTCATCAGGCCACTAACAGAGTTTGATGAATTCGATGTGCAAATTCATGAACTCATGGATAGGGTGGAAGATATCTCTAGTGACAACCAGATAGAGCTTTAGATATGTTATCGACAGTTAAAAAAAATAGAGCTACCATCCGATGACGAGTGGAAAAAGATCAAGGCCTCCATGGATAAGTTGCCTTGATCTTTCATATTCAATTTTTTCCATGTTCTTCAATCTTTTGCTGACTAATGCGAGCTGAAAAACCCTTGTGAATTGTTAGAATTATTTTGCTGCCTCCAATAGAAGTTATGTTTTGGTTAGTTTTTACATCAATGGGAAGTAGATTCCCAGATTGGCGAGTTGAAGTTGAAGCAGAAGGAAAGTAAAAGTGAAGGATACATTAATATTGCCTGGTGAAGCACACTGTTATTTGAAGTATTTGTTTTAATATTCAACCGTTGAAGGTAGCAGATAAGTTTCTGCGACAGCGAACGTCATAGGAGAAATCTGCGATGTCGGGCAGTGTAGCCACAAGACTGCGTAGCTGAGAATCACTGCATAGTCAGGCATCACGATGATGTCGGTTGTCGCACATCGAAGGGTGCACACCCCCAAGGTTGTGCAGTCGAGCTACGCATGAGAAGGTTGCGCAGTCGGGATGTGCACGCGAAGAGTGCACAGTCAGGCTATGCATTCCCAACTAAACTTAGCCAAAAATGACTAAGGGAGATCCCGTCCAAAGGCGCACGCAATTGCGGTGACGCCTGGCTTCACACACCAAGTGTTGTGCTATAGGGAGTAGTGGTGTTGTCGACCAACGCACGATGAGAACTTAGGGTGTTTTTGAAATCGCTTCTTTGGAGAGCAATTTTGGGAATTTTCCACAAATAATATAGCGATAAAATGATGAAAGGGGGTGGTGTTAAACTAGAACTGAAAGCTAATATTAAGTGTAGAGGAGCGAAAAAGAGACACAGATAAAACTTAGACAAAACCTTCACCAAAATACCTGAAAAGCTAGTAAGAAATTTATTTATCTATACAGAGGGACTACAAGAATCCTCAACTGAGGGTATACTAGCTTCTGCAGATGAAACTACAAGAAAAACTAAGAAACTCATAAATACCGAGGCTGCTGCTCGGACCTAAAAAAAATGAGCTTCTTTGCTCATAAAACTAGTCTGAATCTGTTGCTTTGCGTCTAACTGCTTCAGCTCTGCATCTGCTCTCTAAGCTGCTACTCTTCGAGTGCTCTCTCTTCTCTCCAGAATTCCCCACACACTTACTCTGAAGACCCGATCTGCCTTATATAGCCACAGGAAGAAAAATATAGGGCTTATCCTCTAATAGGTTCTGACAGACTCTGAATTAGGTCTTCTGACCAATCATCGAACTGGTATTAATTGAGCATGCTTGGCAAAGTACGACGATCTGATTTGTGATGATCAGATCTGTCATGCATCACATCTGTCAGGTATCAAATCAATGGTATTGGCAGGACGTCCAAGTTCGTTGTTTTTCGCGAGCACAATCCGGAAGCACCCAGGTTTGGAGTGCAGTTGGTCAAAAAATTAGGGTTAATATTTCTAAGATTATTTCATCCAGCTTCTGCCGTTTCTCTTCTGGAACATGTGCATATGTAATGCACCCGAACACACGCAGATGAGCCACACTTGGCTTCACATCGCTCCAGGCATCTTGAGGGATTTTGTCCTTCACTCTTTTGGTGGGACATCTATTCAGCAGGTAGACTGCACAGGTTACAAAATTTACCCAGAACTCATGCAACAATCCCTTCGCCTTCATCATGCTATGCACCATCTCCATGATGGTTTGGTTCTTCCTCTCAGCTACACCGTTCTGTTGCGGTGTGTATCTGGTAGTGAGCTACATTTGAATTTTGTGCTATTTGTAGAAGTAAAATTCTTTGGAGATATATTCACCTCCACCATCCGTTCTAAGGGTTTTGATATGATATTCACTTTATTTCTCCACTAGAGCCTTAAACTCCTTGAATTTGGCAAATGCTTTCGACTTCAACTTGATGGGACAAATCCATGTCTTATGGCTGAAGTCGTCAATGAAATTTCAGAAGTATTTATTGCAGAAAAACGTGTTGGTCTGCATCGAACCACAAATATCTGAGTGCACTAGCTCTAATGGCTATGATGCTCTCCAAGACTAACCGAAAGGAAATGAATCTTTGTGTTGTTTGTCGACTACGCAACCCTCGCAAATCTGATTTTGCTGCTCAATAAGGGGTAAACCCTTCGCCATATACTTCTTGTGCAACAGATCCAGACCACTAAAACTCAGGTGACCAAACATGAGATGCCACAACCAGGTAGCATCCTTCACAACTGCACTCAAAGACATTAGAGACTCATTCTGAATCTACAGCGAAAACATTTTGTTCTTCGTCATGGACACAGTTGCAATTTGCCCATGCGACTTGTCTCTGATGGTGCATACTGCATATTTGAATTGGACCGTATGTCCTTTCTGCATGAGTTGTCCAACACTCAATAGGTTATGCTTCAGACCAGGAACATAGTATACATCATATATTTGCTTTCGTTCGTCGTGCCTGGTGTAGATGAGGATCTTTCCTTTCTCCATAATGGGAACCTTGCTGTTGTTCCCCATCTTGACCTCAAACTTGACTGTTTCATCCAGTTGTGAGAACATCTCCTTGTTCCCCATCATGTGGTTGCTGCACCCACTGTCCAGATACTAGACGTTCTTCTAACACTCCTTAATATTGCAAGTCAGAAAAATATTTCCTCCTATCGTATTTTTGGCTTCATCCGTGTAATGGGCTTGCTGCTGGTTCTCCTTGGTCATCCGTTTTCTACACTGAGAGATGTAATGGCTGAATTTTTTGCAATAATAGCACTAGACCTTTGACATGTCCTTTTTCTGACTAGATTTATCTTGCTAGTTTTTCGCACCGCCTCTTCCTCCTTAATGATGAAAGTTACAGTTGGTATCTCCCTCACTAGGGTTTGACCATCCTCCTGACTTGTTTCCTTTCCCACGTCTACCTCTGCCTCTTCCTCCTTGAGAACTAGAGGCGCCTTGGTGGGAGTCTTGTCTGTCGTTGTCTCAGAATGAGACCTGAGTCTTGAATGCCTACTCCAGAGAGGTTTGAGATGAACGTCTCAGCCTCTGCTCATGTGTTTGTAGAGAACCCATAAGTTCATTTGTTGAGAGGGTCATCAGATCCCTCGGCTCTTTGATTGCTATCACAACTGAGTCAAACTTGGTAGACAGACTTCTGAGAATCTTCTCCATGATTCTCTAGCTCTGCGCGAGTTCTCCATTCAACTGCATCTGTTTGATGATATCTATCGTTTGGGTGAAGAAGTCGCTTATGGACTCGAACTCACTCATCTGCAAGTTCTCAAACTCTCTCCTGAGTATCTACAGTTTCACTAACTTCACCTTGTTGGTGCCTTGGTACGAGCTGGCTAGAATCTCCCACGCCTGTTTCACCTTGGTGGCCGATGCAATCTATGAGAAGATGGTATCTTCGATCGCTTGCATAATGTAGAATATGGCCTTCTGGTCCTTCTTCATGTTCTCCTTCAACAAGTCCTTGTCTGCTTGGGAGAGGGCGGCTAGTGTTGCTGCATCTACCGATTTTGGGTAGTCGTTCTCGATTAACTCCCACAGCTCTTGAGATATGAACAGTATCTTCATCTAGATGCTCCAGTAATCGTAGTTCTTGCCATTGAAGTGTGGGATCTGCAATTGCAGAGAATGGTTGTTTTTGAAAGCCATTTTTATCTCTTCGCGTCAATGGCACTAAGGCTCTGATACCAATTTGAAGTATTTGTTTTAATTTTCAATCGTTGAAGGTCGTAGATAAGTTTCTACGACAACAAACGTCATAGGAGAAATCTGCGACGTTGGGCGACGCAACCATAAGACTGCGCAACGAAGTCATTGCGTAGTCAGGCATCACGATGACGTTGGCTACCGCACGCCAAAGGGTGAGCGCGCATAAGGTTGCGCAGTCGAGCTACGCACGAGAAGAGGGTGTAGTTGGGTTGCGCACATGCAAGGTTGCGTAGTCGAGCTGCGCATGAGAAGAGTGCCCAGTCGGGTTGCACACGCGCAGTTGAGTTGCGCACGCGAAGAGTGCGTAGTCGGGCTGCACATGCCCAACTAGACTTAGCAAAAAATGGCTAAGGGAGATCCCGTCCAAAGGTGCATGCAATTGCGGTGATGCTTGGCTTCACATGCCAAGTGATGTGCTACAAGGAGTAGTGGTGTTGTAACTAGCGCACGATGAGAACTTAGGGCATTTTCGAAACCGCTTCTTTGGAGAGCGGATCTGGGAATTTTCCACATAATACAATGATAAAATGATGAAAGGGGGTGGTGTTAAACTAGCACTGAAAGCTAAGATTAAGTGCAGAGGAGAAAAAAAGAGACAGACAAAACTTAGATAAAACCTTCACAAAAATACTCGAACAGCTAGTAAGAAATTTATTTATCTATACGGAGGGACTACAAGCATCCTCAACTGAGGGTATACAAGCTTCTGTAGACGAAACTACAAGAAAAACTAAGAAACCAGCAAATGTCGAGGTTGTTGCTTGGACCTGAAACAAATGAGCTTCTCTGCTCACAAAACTAGTCTGAATCTGTTGCTTTGCGTCTAATTGCTTCAGCTTTGCATCTGCTCTCTAAGTTGTTGCTCTTCGAGTGCTCTCTCTTCTCTCTAGAATTCCCCACACACTTACTCTGAAGACCCAATTTGTCTTATATAGCCGCAGAGGGAAGAAGATAGAGCTTATCCTCTGACAGGTTTTGACAGACTCTGAATTAGAGTTTCTGACCAATCGTCGAACTGACATTAACTGGGCATGCTTGGAAAAGTGCGACGATCTGATTTGCGGCAATTAGATCTGTCAGACGTCACATTTGTCAGGTATCAAATCAATGGTATTGGCGGGACGTCTAAGTTCGCTATTTTTTGCGAGCGCAGTCCAACAGCCCCCAGGTTCAGAGCGGTTCAGAGCGCAGTTGGATGAAAAATCAGGGTTAATATTTTTAACATTATTTCCATATGGGTATTTGAAGTATCAAACAATTTAAATGCAGTAAAAAAAAGTTGTTTTCCTTATCTTATGAATAGTGTTTTACGTTTGATAATGTTTGTTAAGATTTTAGATTGATATATCAACCTTTTTCTTTTGAATGTTTATGTTCAATTAGTTTATAAATTTACATGACAATTTTTGTATTCATGTAATTTTTACATCGAAATGTTCTTATTATACACATGATGCAATTTTTGTTTTTAAAATACAATTATAAGAGTTAGAATAATAGTTTTTATAAAATAACGAGAAGAAACGACTAATGTTGTAAGTATCGGAGAAATTCTTAGAATTATATTTTTTTAGAACTTGTAGGTTTTTTTTTTTTTTGTATTATGAAAATTTAAAAAGGGATGTCTAAGGGATTAATTAACATCTTTTGATGTCTTAGGGCTTATGATCCTTTCTTTTATTAAATTAAATATCGATTCCTGGGTACCACTATATAGTAAACGCTCTTTAATAAGTTTTTTTTTGGTTTTTATGTACAGACTTAAGGATTGAAACTTGTTATAAAAATTTATCTAAATTTTTATTTTATTTTTTTAAATTTTTTTATTAAATTAATAATTAATATTATATGTATAAATATTATTAAATAATAATATTTTAATATTTTTTTATTTTTATTATAATAAATTAAAACTTATTATAAAAAATTTGTATAAACTTTATATTAAACACAACACAAGCACAATGATTAAAATTTTAATCTTTAAAGAGATCCAAAGCGCAACCAAAAGAAGCCATCGAGTAAGTATTGCCTTTGCTTCAGCAGTCATCTAATCTAATTACATGGTTAATATTAATAGCAAAGGCAGTCATCTAATCTAATTTAGATGGGCTCATCAATATTGATGGTTAATATTAATATCATCAGTTTAGAGATAGCGAAGTGGTTATCGAGTAAGTATTGCTTTTGCTTCGGCGGTCATCCAATCTAATTAGATGAGCTCATCAATAATATTAATATTATCATTAGTTTAGGAATAAGTGGTTAGGATTTCATTATTATTGATAGTTAATATTAATATCATCAGTTTAAAGATAACGAAGGTTAGAATTTTAATCTTTGAAAAGTTTAAAATACAAACGAGAATAAGCTATCGAGTAAGTATTGCCTTTGCTTGGGCGGTCATCTATTCTAATTAGATGGGCTCATCAATATTGATGGTTAATATTAATAGCATATTGCCTTTGCTTGGATGGTCATCTAATCTAATTAGAGGGCTTCATCAATTAATATTAATATTTTTAATTTGGAGACAAGGGAACGTTATATGTTTTGTTTTTTTAAAGGTTTAAACTTTATCATAGTTAAGATTTTGAGAGGTGAGTGTGTATAGTTGTGTATTAAATTCTCTTAAAAAATTTATTAAAAAAAATATTTAAAATTAATTGATCAACTACATCTTAAATTTCAATTTCTCGTTTTGAAGTAGTTGTAATAAAAGTAAGGAGGAGGTGTTCAATCTTGTCCAAATACCTCGTAATAAGAGCGAGGAGGAGGTGTTCAATTTTATTCAAATACCTATATAATTGTGGTTAAAACATAATACAACCCTTAAATAATTCATTTTTTTTTTTAAATTAGTGTACAATTATGATTAAAACATAATACAACCATTAAATAATTTAAATTATTCAAATTTTTTATAATCATAATACTGTCATCTTATATTTTCCTTTAAATGTTTGGTTTTGGAGTAATTGTAATAAGAGTGAGGAGGAGGTGTTCACTTTTATCCAAATACCTATATTTTCCTTTAAATTTTTGGTTTTGGAGTAATTGTAATAAGAATGAGGAGGAGGTGTTCAATTTTATCCAAATACATGTATAATTGTGGTTAAAACATAATACAACCCTTAAATAATTCAATTTTTTTTTTAATTAGTGTATAATTATGATTAAAACATAATACAACCATTAAATAATTTAAATTATTCAATTTTTTTATAATCATAATACTGTCATCTTATATTTTCCTTTAAATTTTTGGTTTTGGAGTAATTGTAATAAGAGTGAGGAGGAGATGTTCAATCTTGTCCAAATACATATATAATTGTGGTTAAAACAAAGTACAACCATTAAATAATTTAAATAATTCAATTTTTTTATAATTATAATATTGTTTTCTTATATTTTCCTTTGTGATTAATAAAATACATTAAAATGAGAGGTAATAAGAGAGGGGGATGTGTTACATTAAAATACGAGGTATTAAAATATAATAAAAGAGGAGGAGGTGTTCAATCTTGTCCAAATATGTGTATAATTGTGGTTAAAACATAAAACAACCTTTAAATAATTATATTTTTTATAAAAATGGGTATAATTATGATTAAAACATAATATAACCATTATATAATTTAAATATTTCAATTTTTTTATAATCATATTACTGTCATCTTATATTTTCCTTTAAATTTCTTATTTAGGAGTAGTGGTAATAAGAGTTATAAGGAGGTGTTCAATCGTGTCCAAATACATGTATAATTATGGTTAAAACATAGTACAACCATTAAATAATTTAAATGATTCAAATTTTTATAATTATAATATTATAATATTATATTTTCCTTTTTGATTAATAAAATACATTAAAAAAAGTGGATAAACATGTTGCCATCAATAAAAAAAAACATCTCAAATCATTTTTCTAGTTGATGGAGAGGTCATACCAGAGGGTTTGTACATTCTATCTCAGCCAAGGCTTAACACTTTCCTAAGCTTTCCAAATGCTCTTGATGATGAAGGATATTATCACTTTGATAGACACAAGAGGAATAAGGAGGGAAGGGAAGCCCATGCCCCTCCAACTCTTATGTCAAAAATTTTAACCTTCATAGATATAGTGATTGATGAGAATTTGTCACGCCTCATTACCCACAAGGAATTTGATGACCCACTTAACATAAAGGACCCAACCTTGATGTTGGATATTGAGAATGCCAAACCCACCATGGCTTTTGGGGAGACAACAATACTCTTGGAAAACATGGTGGAATATTGGGAAACATGGTGGAATCTCAAACCATTATTGGAAGAGGACCATAAAAAGTTCTACAAAAGCTTATCAATATTCTTATAGTAGTTTTTAGGTGAGACCCAACATGAATAATAATGAACATGGGTGGTTGCAAGGAATTTTGAGAAAATTTAGAATTTTCTAGCAAGGGAGAGCTTCTTGGTGGACTAGTATGTAAGTTTTTGTTCCACCCTGTTAATGACATATTTATACAACTCTAACCTTAAACTATTAAAGGCAAAATGAATGCCTAAAAAGTGAAATATTTCTCCCTCCTGGATGATCCTCCATTGATATTGATTAAGCTAGTGGGACATTGAGTTAGGATATTGTCTATAACATTGATTATTTCTTCATTGAATGGAGGATCTTAAAGTAAAAAAAAATGTGTCCAAGTAGGAAAACACCTATTTAATAACACCTTCATCCTCAATACGAGTGAGGAAGAAGCATCAACTTAATGATCATTGATCAACTAAGACTCATATTTGAGGAGAGAAATTCCTCAAATAGAACCTTGAGCGACATGGTGAGCTAGTAAATAGCCAAACCCCTCAACAGTGAGGAAATACGGGAATTGTTCCAATGAGAAGCCTTGTTGAATGGAGTGGAAGAGCTCAATGACCAGGTAAAAAGGTTTAAACTAGGTTAATTATTTTTTATTAAGTTTTTTTTTTTTCAAATTTGAAGTTCTTTAAAGTTTGATTTGGTTTCATATTTTGAGAAAATAAAAAATTAATTTTTTTTGAATATTTGTTGGGAGGTAAAAAGATTTCAACTTCAAATATTAGGAAAATTCATATTATTAGTTTCTAAAACTAAGGAGACAAGGTTTACTACTTCATAGGAGTTAATTTAGAAATTTTGATTTATTTAAATCTAGGAGTTATAATATTCTCTACTTCAAAAGATACAAAAATGGATAAGTTATCAAGAGGAACTTTTCAACATAGGAGGCATTATCAATACACAAAGCCATATTTCATAAAAGAAAAAGTTCAAAAACAAAATCTATTTAATGGGCAACATCATACTCTTCAAAATTCTTGTCAAATATGCAAGATAGTATCAAGTGAATCCAATCTATTTGGTATATAGATTTTGGATATAGACATCATATGACTCATAATTTACAATGGTTTGAGTGTCTATAAGTCAAGGATAATTTCTATTTAAATATTGTAGATGATAAGAGATATCTAGTTCATGGAAGTGGTAGTGTAACACCTAGTATACCATTTTCAAACTTTGTACTAGAGGATGTTATGTATGTTCTAGGATTATCAACCAATCTCCTTTCAGTTACTAAATTGGTTGAAAGTGGTTGATCAATTGAATTTATATATAAATGAGCATAATAAATGCATTATCAAGAATCAAAATATAATAGAAGCTATAGGATCAATGAAAAATAGAATATATGCTTTAGATTCAATTGGTTTTTCTCAAGAGCTTATTTTTCAAGATGAAATTATTGATAAATTACACAAGTGTTCTAAAAAAAAAATACAAGAAATTAGATTCAACAACCTTTCTACCAATGTAAGCATTGGATGAATCCAAAGTTCAAGATGATGAAACAAATACAAGAAAATTAGAAGATCGCATGCATTGCAAGGTCACTTGAAGATTGAATATAAAAATATAGACCATGATTGAAGACTAAAGTGGCATATTCCATGATTGGAATTCCGTTCAACGTTAATACCTATCTATCTTGTTAGTGTAGTTTGTGTGTGTGTTTGTGAATAATCCTACATTAACTATGTTGTGGGACTTGAGTGGTTTATAAACCCTAACACTTGCCATACTCTTTGCCAATGGGGTAGCAGGATTAAAGGTGCAAGTCCTTGGTCCCATTTTGTGGGATTTCTCACCCCTATTAACATCGAGTTTGGGCATGTGTGTTGGGGGGGCTAGCCCTCTTGCTTTCTAACCAGTTAATGTGATAATGCAAGTCTAGTGGCATATTCCATGATTGGAATTTTGTTCCATGTTAATACCTATCTATCTATCTATCAATAACCAAATAATGTAATACAAGGGGTTGTTGGAGTATATTACATTATTTGGTACATGCTAATGTACCTCCATGGTACCTTCATGGTACATATGTAAATAATAGATGAGGATTGAGTCATATTTTAGAGTGTGAATTATATTTCTCCTTTATATAAGTGTGAATGTGTAGGAAATGCACAAGTGTCATGTAAATTTGTAATGTGAAAAAATGCACAAGTGTCATGTGAGTTAGTGTGCAAGTGTAAGTTGAGTCTATGTGCATAAGTGTCTTATATATGATAACAAATATGTAAAGATATACACAAGTATCTTATATTAGAGTGTGCAAATTATAGAAGTGTAAGAGTCATGTATAGGTGTGCATACAATATAGAGTCAAGTGTTCATTAAATATGCAAGTGTCAAGTAGAAAAGCCAAGAGTCATGAGACTTGGCATATGAAAAGGAAAAGTCGAGTATCCAAAGAGTCATACTACTATGACTATATTATGGAGATAGTACTCCATACACGAAAGCAAAAAAAATAGTGAGAAAAGATATATATACAAAGAATACAATCACAAGCATTATCATTGTAAGAGAAAGTAAAGTAATAAAGATTGCATAAATTTTGAGCAATTAATATTGTAAGTTGTTCTACATGCTTAGTATATGTATGATTTAAGCTATTTACATTCATATTTTAACATATTATTGAATGTTATTTGATTTATTATAAGCCTTGATATACATATTCATTTGGTCTTATTATTCTAATCATATCATGATCTTGACCTTATTATATTGTGGCTATATTATATTCGGTCATGCAATAAATAACCTACGATATTTGTGGTAGTATTACGGCTCAAAAATCCATCATTAATTAAGTTAAAAGGCTTGTTGTTTTCATTCTTGGAAATAAAGACAAGTTTGAAAAATTAGTCAAATAAGGAATAGTGATGCATTCTTGAAATAAAGTATGTCTCTTATTGGCTTTTGAAATAATGAAATCAAGATTTGTTTTTTTATTGGTTGATAATATGTTAACAATTTGAAATAATAAATGATAGGATAGGGATAGGTAGTACAACCATATAGTTATTGCCAAAAGTGGGATGGAGAATAGGTAATAGTTTAGTTGGTATAGATGGTGGGATTGTTTGGTAGCTTATAAGTTGCTTTGGTAGTTTATTAGCATTAATGAGATTCTATTTTACAAAATAAATAAGTTATTTAAGGGAATAAGATCCTATACAATAAAATAAATAAGCTAGCATACAAACTTTAATTTGAAAATAAGGAGTGATGAGATAAGATTTAAACATATTAATTAATATAGTTGATACTTCCTTTGTTGAGAGAAGAAATTAATTATTTTTAAATGCTTTTAAAAAAATTCTTTTTATATTTAATGGTTTGGTTAAATATTGAAAAAGAATAAATGAAAACTAAACTTCAAAATTAAGTTACTACAGCTAAATTTTCTTGTGAGACGATATATTAGGTTTCGATATTAATGGGATAAATTTATATTAAAAAATTTCAGTTAAAAAATGATAATAGTATTTAAATATTATTACTTTTTAGTTAAAGGAAATAAGGGTTTAGAAAAAAAAAAGTGTTTATCTTTAAATTGTTGTATTTAAATTATTTAGATTTTGGTTTTATACACTTAATTTTTCTTGTTTAAAAAACTATAATATGAAGGAATTTTTTGAGGTCTAAGTCTATTGTGCATATTTTACAACATGCTTAGAGTATGACTCGATGTGGAGGGAGGCACTCATGTTTTACATAATGTGATATATATATATATATATATATATATATAACTCCATCACAATGCCAAAATATTACATTTGTTGTTAGATCAATCAAACCATATCTAATATATTTTTTTGTCATAATTTTCTTTTAATCAAATATATTTTACATCTTTCTCAAAATGATATGTTTTCACAATTATCTCCTTGATAAGTAATAGTGAATTATCTACTAATCAATTTTCTTCTCTATAGATATCCTTGCATTTCTTAGAGATCACCTCTAATAATTAATAGTGAACATTAACAGTATTATTATTTGTATTATTACCTATAATAGATATGCTCACATTTTAATTATTGTAATTTTAATCCTTCTAAGATGTTCTGAATCACTTGCCTCTCCATAGTTGTTAGTTGAAGTTCGACATGATTCTAATTAAGTGGGGAGAATTTTGCCCTTATTATTTTGAAAAACACTATTTTTTTTTGTATTTTCTTTAGAAGCACCATTGAAATTAATTTGGATAAGCCTAATTTCTAGACATTTTCATTTTACCTTAGATCGAAGTAAATATATTGTTTTAATGCCATTATCCAAAATAAATCTTCCATGTATGTTCAATTCTTGTAACCATGTTGTTACATTTCTTTTTTAACTTGAGACTTCTTATGATGAGCATCGTACCATGTGTGAGCATTTTGCAAGAGACATAATAATATTCTTTCAAATTTGGACATAATTTTGAAATAATTTCAATGGTGCTTCTAAAGAAAATACAAAAAAAAAAAGGTAGTGTTTTTCAAAATAATTTGGATAAGCCTAATTTCTAGACATTTTCCTTTTACCTTAGATCAAAGTAAATATATTGTTTTAATGCCATTGTCCAAAATAAATCTTCCATGTATGTTCAATTCTTGTAACCATGTTGTTACATTTTTTTTTCACTTGAGACTTCTTATGATGAGCATCGTACCATGTGTGAGCATTCTGCAAGAGACATAATAATATTCTTTCAAATTTGGACATAATTTTGAAATTTATTTTAAAAAATTCTTATTATTTTTTTCAGAGATAAATTCCAATAAATAATGGTAGGAACAATATTTATGGAATACATAATATTTTAGCTTTGGAATAATTAATCCAAAATTTAATCAACATTGGAGATACCTAATATATTCTTATATTTTTTAAAATGTAACCCCAAAATAGTATGACATTTTTATATTGTTCTCACATGAGGCACATTTGAAAGTTTCATAATATATACACTTTTTATTTGTAGATTATTTTATAATAATATTACTTTGAACTACTCAAAAGCAATGTTTAGGCCTCATGGAGAGAATATTGAGGCTTTAAGGCCTTAGGAAGAGCCTTTAGTGACCAAACATTCTTTGAAAAAAAAATGGAATTAGGAATTGTTTATTGATTTAAATTCTCAAATCCTAACTTGACTAAGTATCCACCATATTTTGATAGATTTTAAACCAACTCATCCTTTTGTGTAAAACTCTTACAGTTCATCTACGCTTTGTTTTTCTTTTCTTGAGCTAGTTTACTAATATAAATTCATGATTAGGAGTTGTTGCTTAAACCTTTACAAGCTAGGCATGCTCGAGCCAATGGTTTCCATATTGATTCATAGATAAGAAGATAAGACATCAACCAATTATCAAATAAAGTATTCGTGTAATTTACTTTCTTGACCAATTGCAGACTATTTAATATGAAGTTCCATGTTAAGGAACCTTGGGGTCAATTTCTTTTCCTTAGTTATTCATTGCATCAAGAGAACTTGTAATTTTTTAGGTAACATTTTTTTAATTCTATTCTTAATCTCTAAATAAACTCCTTCCAATATTTTCCCTTTAGATCAAACTCGTAAGTCTACAATGTTGGCTTTTAAGCCAGTTATTTCAATCCTAATATTCAAGATCTTTGAGTAGACTCAAATATAAGAGCAATCAAAATATAATATAGTCAATATAAATAATAATAACATTAAAAAATAATATCTAATATGAATGTAAAATGGCCAAAATAATTCATGCAAAATCATGGAGAACACTTATAGTATAATTGCTCAAAATATGAATACATCCTACAATACTATTAATGCTTGAATGTGGCCATACAATATCCAAATCCTTCTTCAATAATCTTAAATACAATACATGAAACTTCATCTCCATAATATAGCCATACAAGATGACTCTTCAAATACTTGACTATTTCTCTCCATATGACAACTCTCACATGTCCTTTGGCTTATCATATTTCCACTTGTGTACATGACTCTTCACTCTCTACTTACATGCATACTTAACTCTATGTCACTTGCACTCTTTTGCATCATACTTACATTTCTACATGCAAAAACCTAACACATGACACTTGTGCACATCCTCACATTACATATTTGCACACTTAATTACATGACACTTGTACACTTTCTCTTATTACACACTTGCACTCTTACTTACATGACACTTGTGTATATCTTGCACATAGACACTTACATAAAAGGGAAAATATAAATAACTCACCTAAACTATATACTCGTTCCCTAATCTATTACATATTTATATTTGTATCGTAAAGGTACCATGGGGGCACATTTTCTTTTATTTTGTGAAAGAAGGGATTTTGAAAGGGTCCCAAAACCTTTTACAAAGTGGACATTATATCTTCCAAAGAGACCATCCAACAAATATAGAAAATACTATCCCAATCAACGGGAAAAACACAATCCATAAACACACTCTCAACGATAGGTCTACGAGAAGAGCAAAGTAGGCTCAAGGTGAACTTGGAGAAGTTAGAGAACCACGAACCATAGGATCCTAAATTTAGAATAAATCAAAAGTCCCATAGGTCATAAATCTATTCCACCTTATGGAACATGCATCAAAACACGAAAAAACATCGACCAACATAAGACCTATAAACTAATTATGAGAAAGGATGAAGGAAGCATCAATCCTTTGGGGCCAAATCTCTAGGTGATTCCTTGACTAACTCTAAAAATTTCAGATCCCACTAACCTCAACCCATCATTATTTTGAATTTTTCAGCAAATGACATGGTGATATTTAGAATACTAATTAGCGATCTCATGGACTCCATCATCATAGTTTTGGAATATTTTGGGGTTTTAGGAGGTTCCTAAGAGCTGATATTTTTCACTTTCTTCCTTCTCACGGACTCAAATGAGGTCTTAGCCTTATTTCTAATAGGAGTTGAACCTTATAAATCCAATTCATCAATTTACAGGGGGTTTTCTTAGATTTGAACACTTTAGAGAAAGACACGTTGAATATTTATATTTATCCTCACTTCCATCTATTCCTTTAGGGTTCTCAAAAACTTTACCTTATCCCTTCTACGTCTCTAGCACCTTTTCCCCATGGGTGGAACTAGGGATGGTTGGATTAACCTTGGGGACTTAGGAATTGATATATTTAGTCTGAGAAGAGTTAGGGGATTCCTCAATGCTAGAGGTTCCACAAGATTTTTGATTAGATTCAACTTCACCTCCCTTTTACTACCCATTTTCTTGACCATATGGTCAAATATAATTTTCACAAGGCCCTAGTGAATCAGGTCTGAATTGTCTCCTCTTTTTACATATATCATTGACTTCTTTATAGACTTGAAGAGGAATGAGGTAATGTTTAACTTTCTCTTTCGATGAAGCTGGATCAGGAATATGAAATGGAAACTTTTGAGAATCTCCTAGTTGTTATTATGCATAAAATATTTCATAATGAAAAACACCACCTGGTTCCACGATGCCTTGAGGGAACATATCTATTATCCATTCTAAATTTTTTCTAACTCTTCATCTTCACCAAAGAAAATATTGATTTCCTTATCTAGGAAATGTTTCTCCTAATGGCTTGTAAAGCCTAAATGTTAATATGAAACTCACAGGATAAATTCATAGGATCAAATATATGAGACAACTAAAATATAGTAAGATCAATGTGATGAATTAAATAAGAATAATATGATCCAACTAATATGTAAATCAAAGCTTATAATACATCAACTAGCATTCATTAATATGCAAAAATATGAACGTAATAGTCTAAAGCATACATATAAATCATGTAGCACAACCTACAACACCAATTGCTTAAATATATGCAATATTTATTACTCCTCTTCCTCTTACAAATGTATCAAAGAACTCTGTTATAATAAGGACAACTCTCTATGATCACTATGTAGGCTATGGAGATAATGTAGGTGATATAGACTATGTCCTTTATGGAGTAATGTATAGCCATAATAGAATGACTCTTTGTATAATTGACTCTTCCTTTTCTTATTCCAAGTTGAATGACTTGACATCTCTATTTGACACTTGCATACACATGATTCTATCTTGTATGCACACATAGACATGACTCTTCACATAATACTTCCTAATCTAAGAACTCATGTGCACACATACATATGAGACACTTGTGCACATTTACACACATTACACTTGCACACTCATTTACATGACACTTGTGCATTTATTACACATTATTACATTAAATAAAATATTTACTTACACTCTAATCTAAGACTCAACCCTCGTCTAAGATTTACAATCTATACCAAGGATTTTTATTAGCATGTACCAAATACTGTAATATATTCCAACACCCCCTTTGTATTACATTATTTGGTTTTTGAAAACTTTAGTCTTCAATCATAGTCTTCTTTCTTCTAGTGATCTTGGAACTTGAGCTTGCTTTACCTTCTTCTACTCTTTCTATTTTTCCATTATGCTACCTTTTTGTATCCTGATCAAATGAACAATTAGTATCTTTCAAATTCTATGAGAGAAATTCATCTTCATTGATTATTAATTTTGATGAAAGAGCTTTAATTTCTTTTTCTTTAGTAGTTTCTTCTAACTCTTGGATTTCATGAATTTCTTGAGCTAGATGTCCTTTTTTATTTCCATATCTATATTGTAACTAAGGTTGACTATGCTGATATTGAGAAGGATACTAATGCTGAAATTATTGTTGTCATCATGGATTATATTGATTTTGATATTGTCTTTGCTCTACTAATTTATTTTGATAATTTTTTATTCATCTATTTTCCTTGAGACTTGTGACTATTTCACAACTTCCCCAAATTTGGGGACCCACCTTGATTTTTGAAATGTTTTGGAATGTTTTTTTTGGTGTGAATGATAATTTTAATAAGGTCATGTCCATAATTATTGCCATAAAAATCCTAAAATTGGAATATTGACTAATGGTTTATAATTCCTTTTCAAGAGTTATTTTTGATGTGTATTTTTGGGGTTTTGATTGTTTGTGTTTGTTAATGTAATGTTAGGTGTTATTTTTAATTTATTTAAATATCATTTTGTTTTACTATTTTTTTTGGCTATGTTCATTGTTTGTGCTTATGTTTGGTGATGTTATTTTATTTATGTATAAGTGTGGATGTTATTGTTATTAAAATATATCAAAATTCAAAAGATTTTTTATTTTTGTTTTAAAAATAAAGATGATTAAAATATTTTACATTTAAAATTTTCTTTAAAATAAAATAATAATTTTTTTTTTTTGATTGGTTGAAAGGGTGTTGAAAGGTCCCTGAACCTTGTACAAGAGGTTTTTACATGTTTTCCAAGCCGATCGAGGAGGCCCAAGAGCTAAAGATCAAAGAGAAAGCAAAACACCACACGAGGGAAGGTGTCGCGATATCGCGACCAGTTACGTTTTCACGGCCCACAACATAGGGAAAAAGCAAGGAGGAAAATATGTCGCGATATCGCGACATGTTGCACCGTTGCAGCCAAAAGAGGAAGAGATGTCGCAAAATCGCGATAAGAAGCAGCATCGCAGCCGAAGGAGAGAAAGTGTCGCGATATCGTGACATGTTGCAAGGTTGCTGCCCGAAGAGAAGAAGTGTCGCGATATCACGACATGTTGCAAGGTTGGTGTCAGAAGAGAAGAAGTGTCGCGATATCGCGACATGTTACAAAATCGCGGCCTAAGAGAAGAAATGTCACGATATCACGACATGTTGCAAAATCGCGATCGAGGAGAAAAAGTGTCGTGATATCGTGACATGTTGCAACAATGCGGCCGAAGAGAAAAAGTGTCGCGATATCGCGACATACTGCATCATCGAGGCCGAAGAGGAAAAGTGTCACAAAATCGTGACATGTTGCAAAATCTCGGTCGAAGGGAAAAAGTGTCGCGATATTGCGACATGTTGCAAAATCGCGATCGGAGAGAAAAAGTGTCGCGATATCGCGACATGTTGCAAAATCGCGACCGAAGAGAAAAAGTGTCGCGATATCGCGACATGATGCAGAATCGCGGTCGAAGAGAAAAAGTGTCGCGATATCGTGACATGTTGCAACATCGCGACCGAGGAGAAAAAGTGTCGTGATATCATGACATGTTGCAACATTGCGGCCGAAGAGAAAAAGTGTCGCGATATCGCGACATACTGCATCATCGAGGCCGAAGAGGAAAAGTGTCGCGATGTCGCGACATGTTGCAAAATCTTGATCGAAGGGAAAAAGTGTCGCGATATCGCGACATGTTGCAAAATCGCGGCTGGAGAGAAAAAGTGTCACGATATCGCGACATGTTCCAAAATCGCGGTCGAAGACAAAAAGTGTCGCGATATCGCGACATGATGCAGAATCACGGCCGAAGAGAAAAAGTGTCGCGATATCGTGACATGTTGCAACATCGCGACCGAAGAGAAAAAGTGTCGCGATATCACGACATGCTGCAAAATCGCGACCGAAGAGAAAATGTGTCGCGATATCGCGACATGCTGCAAAATCGTGGCTGGAGAGAAAAAGTGTCATGATATCGCAACATGTTGCAAAATTGTGGCCGAAGAGAAAAAGTGTCGTGATATCGTGACATGTTGCAAAATCGTGATCGAAGAGAAAAAGTGTCGTGATATCGTGACAAGTTGTAACGCCGCGATCAAAGGAGAAAGAAATGTCGCGATATCATGACAAGTTGCAACCTCACAGACAGAGGGGAAAGAAATGTCGCGATATCGTGACATGTTGAATTTTCGCGGCCAAAGGTGAAAAGTGTTGCGATATCGCGACATGTTGTAATTCTGCTGCCGAAGGAGGAGGAAGAAATGTCGCAAAAATGCGACCAGTTTCATGAGCATACTAGACCAATCCCCTGCCAACATCTCACATAAAATAATAAATTTGACATTAATAAAAGGTTTTGTTATTTTTGCAGGTGATCGGGTCAGTTCTTAGTATGGTCTACTGGGTAAAGTACCGGTGAAGTGGTGACCTGGCGGTCAAGTGAAAATGAACCAACACGATTCGTTGAAGAATTGAAGAGGTGCTTTGACATATGAACAACTCATCACATGTCTCTCGAAACCTTAGTGAAGATAAAGTATATTCTAATTTTACCCCGATTCATGTGGGATTTAAATCATAGTGAAAATATTTACCACGAATGATGATATGTTCATACGACATTGTGATAGCGAGAACATAACAGTCTAAAGAATTTTCGAACATTTTATCATGATTTCATCAATTATCCACTATCAACAATGCTAAATTGGAAAATATAGCCGAAGTTTCATAAATGGGATGTCGTGGACGAAATACCATTTCGATGGACCAGGCGACATCAGTGAATATAGTGGACGCCCTGTGCAGTAGAGATCGTGTGAATAAAGTGGACGCCCTGTGCAGTAGAGATTACATGAATAAAGAAGACAACGTTGTGTGTTGGGTAGCTAAAATAATGGAATATTAAAATGTTTACAAAAAAAAATAGGCAAGAATGAAAACAAGCATAGACGAGCGTATATCGCAAAGCTGTCATCGAGGTGTGGTGAAAATCGTAAGCACACCTGATGATGCACTCCGATAACAACAACATCACTATTTGGTTTGGTTAGTGTCGCGGTGATGTGTTGGGAACTGTATACAAAGGTGGTGTCATGGTCGAGAACCTCCATTTGAACCATAATTATAGTTAATTATGCAGACAAAATGAGGATCAGTAGAGACTACACGGGCGATATACATTGACTCGAGGGCATTCATTGTTTGTTGACGTAGATGGCATCAAGCGTAGGATTGGCATGTGAAGGGTGATGACATTGTACTGTAGTGATGTAGCAAAAGTGTGTATAGACTCTCAACCGAAATGGTGGACTATAAGAGTGATGTAAGTGAAAATTCTTGTGTGTTTAGACTTCTAAGCGACGACGAAGGTGTTTAAAATATGATTAAAAGTATAATAGGGGCGCCTCACCATAGATCAATACATACCAACTAAACATGATGGATCTAACGCGCAACACGACTTGATAATGGCTAGATTTTGGCAATACTGACACAATTTGGAAATTAAGTCTAACAAGGTGTACAATGTTGTTACTAAAGAATAGCAGGGATGATCGTATAATATTTTATGAAGGGGTTATTCATCATTAAATATTGATTGGGTATGTAATAATGTGCTTTCATATATAGCATAAGTTTACACATGAGTATTTCAAACAGTTTATTTAAGAATAGTTTTAAATTCAAAAGAAATTATAACATATTAAGAACAAGACATAAAATAGTTTTGAAACTGTTGCGGAGACAGTTTCATAAATAAAATGGAACAGGGTGAACCAACCAAAGATAATGAATCTTTCAAGTTATAAATAGTCCAAGAGAAATAATATAGATCTTGGAAGGATCATCAGGTCTAGTTTTAGCTAGAGCAAATTTATTTGTGTCATATAACCTTCGAAAAAGGGAAGCATATGACTCGGCTAAAGGGGTGTATTAATAATTTTGTTGGACAAACTATCATCGAGGATGGTTTTTGATAGTTGGCACTATGTATTGCATGGTTTGTGTTGTTGAGGGTACCGCATGATAAACAATTTGTTGAGGTGTTTGTTGCACGGATTGTTGTTGAGCCATTACCTGTTGTCTCATGACCACTTGATTAACTTGATTGGGTTGATTGGCTGGGATATCATGTGTTGATTTTGTTTGGCCATAATAGTTGCTTTTGTATTGGCCCTTATTTTACCATTATTTCTTTTTAGGCTTAAGAATACCTACTTGGATTTTGATCTCCTCAATGACACTAGCCTGAGATAAAGTTTCTTCAAATAAATTATAGGTTTGTAGTTGAAGCATCCAAGAGATAGGTTTTAAACAACTCTTGGTGAATAAATTAATTAGCTCATCCACTAGTAGGGTGAATGGAAATTTAGTTATAACAACCCTCCAATGGTTTCCAAAATCGTAGATATACTCATCATTATGTTGTCTCAAAGCATAGACATCAGACAATGAGATCTTCTTTTTAAAATTTAAGATGAAATGCTCAAAGAATTGGTCAATCAATTGCTCAAAAGTATAAATACTATGGCTTGGAAATTGATTATACCATTCTATAGCATCTCCTCCTAATGTTTGAGGAAAGGTTTAGAGCATGAGAGCATTGTTGTTTTGAATTCTAAAACATGCATGTACAAAAGTGCTCACATGTTCTTTGGGATCCTTAGTTCCCTTAATTTTTTCAAACTTAGGTACCATGAAATCTATCGGATGGTGGGGATGGTACCGAAGGATGAGTTGGTTAATTGATAAATTGGTGTAAGGTTGGTTTCTGATTTGAAAAACCAAGAGTATATTGAATCAATTGATCTATCTATTTTTGTATGGCCTTAATTCAAGGGTCTTCTTTAGGAATGTGAAAGCCCTGAATTACCTTATGATTTTATGGAGTGGAGAAATGTTTTGTAGTGACTAAATTATGATGAGATTGGTAATTATGGTTAGGTGAATTTGAATGTAATTGATGAATGAGAGACTAATGATGAAAATATGGGGAATTATGAAATAAGGTTGATGTATGAGTTATGGCTAGGTTGGCCAATAGGAATAGGATGGGTGGTGGTATGACTTGGTGGGGGAACATGGATATAAACCACATAAGACTATACTTCCCATGATGAACCCTAGTTAACAAGGACATTCTAAGTAGAGTTAGGTAAAGGCTTAGGGTTCACCTATACTTGTTGTTGAGCATTTTGATGTTGTCTAAGCAATTTTTTTAGGTGTTCCCATGCCTCACTAATTTCTCTATCAGAATCTAAGGTTATGGAGGTAGATGGTATGGAAGATGTGGCTTGGGGATAAGTTACACTAGGTATAGCAACTTGTGAGGCTAAAACTTGTGAAGCAGCATTTACATGTACTTCATACAAGGGGTTGGTGTATGTGGAGGCGTATGAAGTGCTAGGAGCACATGAGGGTTTGGGAATGAACATATGGGATGAAGGTGCAACTGATGCCTCAAAAAGAGGGTTGGTATACACCTAGGTAAAGGTGGATGGGGGCTGGGAATAAATAGGCTCCTGCTGTAAAGTAGAATTCTATATAGGTGAATTGTGAATGGACTCTAAGACATAACTAGAAGACTTCATGAGATCTTCTACTCTTGCCATGTCTATATGGGTAATGTGATGGTCTATGGTAGGGGAGGTTGACTTCTCTTGGGGTATGGCCATATGAAAGGTTATGGATGGTAAGGAATGTGAGGGACCTGTAGATAAATTTGTCTGTGTCACATTTAGGTACTCTACAACATAAGTGGGAAAGGTGGATGAAGGTTCCATTTGATTATCTTGATTTAATACTTGTTTTTTTTTTTCATGTTAGGACCATAAAGAAAATAAATCAAAATACAAATTATGTACTAAACTGAAACACCCAATTTAAATTTCTCAGTAAAAATAAAACAACCAATTCTAAGTTTGTTTAACACGTGTGTCTTACCTTATTTATTGGTTATATCATTTTAATGTGAGTTCATTTCCTTAGGTTTCAAACTTGTGTGTTTCAAATGTGCTAATATGAATTAATAAAATAAAGGTAAAAACTATGGCTAAGCTGGGGCAACGAGATTCTTACTAGTGATGAAATCTAACAAGTTTTCTTGGGGGTGACCTAGGGTTTC
This sequence comes from Wollemia nobilis, assembly GCA_028583015.1. Classification (NCBI taxonomy): domain Eukaryota; kingdom Viridiplantae; phylum Streptophyta; class Pinopsida; order Araucariales; family Araucariaceae; genus Wollemia; species Wollemia nobilis. The sequence continues at coordinate 1,296,225 of JAQPPZ010001113.1, read as the reverse complement.
TAAGGGCAAAAATTTGTGGATGGAGATGAAAGCCACCATCACCAAATGTCAAGTAATGGTTGGTGATGAAATCCAGCCACTACTATTGAATGTGAATCGTGTAGTGTGTGGTTCTTTTTAAAGTTTACAATTTTCTATTATGTTCAAACAATGTTAGAAAAATAACAACTTTCAATTGTCTAAATTGGAAGCCACTATTCACAATACCAATTTATCCAAAGGATATAGAGTACACCATTTAAGGCCCATTCTAAACAGCTAGGGGGTTCATCTATTCCTTCGCATGGAATCACCCAAGTACGGGGATACTCTTGGAATATGAACAACATTCCTACTTAGACCACCAAAAATAGATATCTATAACCCTAATAATGCAGTTTTGATTTACGTGCAATCAGAATGCAGTATTTTTTTCATATAGTAGAAACTCAAAAAGCTTCAAAATAGAATATGTGAATGAATACAAGTGACTAATTTAAATCCTAAAATGCATGCTAATATGAATGTTCTTTTTCAGATTAATTAATGAAATTCTTTTTATATCCAGAACCTGAAAAAGACACAAAACAACCAAAAAAGTAAACATAAAAACTGGGGTTTGGTTAGCAGACTTATAAATGGTCTACATATTTTTCCTAGCTCTATATAAAGCACCCCTAGGAATTTTTGGGATGCACCTAGGTGTTTCTATATGGCCTTCGAGAATTTTTGGGCATTTCATGCACCTTTTACAACTTTTAGAAACTTTTAGAAACCCTAGATCCAACAAAATCTACAAAATTTGTGCTCCTAAAATTCCTACAAGATAACAGAAAACAAGTAAATTAGTAAGGCAAATCATAAACAAAAACCCTTAGGGGGTCCCATTGTGATCTCCATTTGAGGATACAAAAATGCAACACCAAACAATGCTAAATAAATCGAACACAAGGTAACCAAAATTGCACAATAGATGATCTTATATTAATGGGGGGAGCCTAAAAAATGCCACTGTTACAATGTGGATCCTTGAATCATTTTTTTATACAGATTTACAAATGGCTAGGGTTCTCTAAAACCCTAGCAAACAAGGTTGGTGGTGTCTTCAGGTGCGTCCTTGCTCCCAACAAAATTGAGTGGGCTTCTTGATATCCGATGTTAGGCCACTCCAGCTTAAACAACTATCCAATGCTTACGTAGCACCTTCATATCTACACAAAATGACACAACAAACTAGTTAGTAATACGTGTGAGGGCTCCATAATGTGAGGCCCTCTATAAGCAATAATAAAACCCTAACTATCTACTGCAAATGAAGTGAACAAACATGAAAATGCGTAAATGAAATAATAACCAGTAGCTTTACCTTACTTGCTTGTTGTCTTCAGATTTGTGAGATTTTTTGTAGTGGATAGGCGTGATGATTCCCTAGCATCGCTCGAAGGCTAGGAGATCCTTAGAACACTTATGTAAAACTCTCGTGAGTGCCTAACAATTGCAAGAAATGCCCATGGACACTCGGGACTGGTAGGGAGGTGCACAAAGGTGCTTAGCGGATGACGAAAAATGCCCGGAGGTGCTCTACGATGAAATAAAATGCTTGAAGGTGTTTTGCAGATGAGGAAAGAGTCTACAAAAGTATATTTGATGAAGGGAAATGAATGGCAATGGTTGTGAGGGTTACGGTGAGCGAAGATGGAGGTGGAAGTACTCAAATACTCTAAGGAAACTCAGGGAATTTAAAAAAATAGGAATCAACACTCAGGCAATGAACACTCAAGGGTTGAGCCATCAAAATGAATTCTATTTATAATCAAACCTAGGGCATACTTAGGGTTTCAATGACACTAATCGTGTGGATGAGATAAAAGCACATCGAAGGGTGGATAGTAAATTTAGGTTGTGGCATGGATTGATGTGGATGGATGGATAGGATTAAATGAAATCGGATGGCTAGGATTAATTCACTTATATAAATATATATTTATTAAATATACATAAAATATAATATATAAAATATTATTCTTTAAATATATATGAATAATAGGCGAAAATGGCAGGAAAGTTAGGATGGATGACAAATGGCTAGGTTTTGATGGTGGAAATGGCGGGAAAGCATGGATGGAAGACAAGTAGCTAGGTTTTGGTATCTACACAAGGAATAGCCTCAAAAGCACCTTATTCTCTATGTTGCTTCAAAAACCCTATAGTACATGGATGATCCTTGATAGTTATTACTTTCTTATGTATTTAATATTATAACATTTATGACATTGAATTTCTATGTTTTCACAATCCACTTGTTGATATCCTTCTCATTATTGATATTTAATTTTAATGGACAACTATAAAGGTGGATTGTGGTAAAGGTTTTGAAATATCCATAGAAACACATTTGAGTGTATACAACATGCCTTATCTACTTAGTAGTTGGTCCCTTTTGGATGAGCTCTTCTAGCATATTGCCAATATTCTACAAAATTTTCTTATTGATGAGTTGATAAAGAAGTCCAAAAAGCTTAAACTACACCAAAAGCCTTTTAATATCTTTAACTCCACATTATGTTTTTTAATCCAAAGACTTAAATATATTTTCCCATAAACCAAGGGGATTCATGTAGTATATTACCCCTTATTTCTAAATTAGAGAAGATAATGAGAAAAAATCCTTTACAAAGAAAAGCTAGAGTAATTTGGATTCAATACCCACTTTCATTAGATCTAATAAGAAAAACCAAGTCAATATCCATTATATCATTCCGATCATCTCATGTTTGATAATCACTTTTGGTGTAGTATCTAATTCTTGGATAGGGTTTATCATATATTTGCTCTTCCTTTTATTGTTAACTAGGGCATCCATACTTCGAACTTGGGTATCCTTACTTCCATTAAGGACTTTTAAAAATGAATGTCTTGTCATTTTGCCTAGGTTTTCTTCATGTGAATATTTTAGTTTTTTAGTTTCCCTAATATTTTAATCAAGAAATAGTCGTGGTTGTTTCTTGCTTCCTGTTTGCTCCTTGCTTCTTATTTACACTTCCTACTCATATATCATCTTTGTGCGCTCTACCTCGCTTCCACCAACATAGCATTATCATCATTTGAATTTCTTACCTTAATAAAATGCAACCTAGATAATAGCATATGTTAAAGAATAGTTTGTTTTAAAATAAAAGTTTGGATTAATTTTTTTTATCTTTGCTTTTTAATTAACTCAAGCAATTTTACTATAAATAGGCTTTTAAAACTATTATAGATAATGAAGTTCATTTAATTGAGTATTTTGCTAGAAAAACCTTAGGATTTTTTCAACTTCTATTTAGGTTACTTACATCAAAATATCAATAGATTACATTTATCATTTAATCAATTATATCATGTAATTATATGCTATGATACTTCTTGATATTATTTTCAAGAGATAAAATCTCCCTTGGTTATTTATCTTTTAAAATTTAAATTTTATTAAAACAAATATCAATTACCTTAATGTTTTTATAAATATATTAGCATTTATTCATGATAATGTCTATCATTGATGAACATTGAATATATAAATATATAATTTAAATATATATCCATTTCTTTTAAGTGGTAATTTTGATCTTATAAAAGTGCTTTAGCATTTTTATGGTTGCTAATTGAAGCCTCATAGAGGAAAGTTTTATGAATATTATTAATAGTTTGTTTTGTAAAGCATCATTAAAATAAATTTGATAAGTTCAATTTTGTATATTTTTATTTTAGATTTATATTAAGAACCTTTGTGTTATTTATTTTCTCATAATGTATCTTGCTAAAGGTGTAACTTGACTTAAAAGTGTCTTTTTGAAATTGTAAACTTATGAAAAAATCTAATTTAAGTTAAACTTTTTTTATGCATGGTTCAATAGACTCAATCTTGTTTGAGAAAAATAATTGAGGTGCAACTTGACTAAAATCCTATGTGATAGTCACCATAGATAATTAATGAGGACAAGAGTTACTCTACAAAATTCTAATTGTTGTGATTGCAGATATAAATTTCTTTCCACTAAGTATCTCATCATTGAGCTCATGCTTGTATAATATTGTATTTGGTTAAACCAACTATTCAAAGGGGTAATATTGTATTTGGTTAAACCAACTATTCAAAGGGGTAATATTGTATTTGGTTAAACCAACTATTCAAAGGGGTGATATAATGACTAAACAAACTATTCAATATGTTGTACTTTGGTCAAGTAATTTTGAAATATGTTGTAAATCATCCTTAGCATTAATGCATTTGATTTAGAAATAACATTAAACTAGGGATAATATGTTTTAACCAAGGAAGTGAGTCTACTAGCTCTAAAAGAATGATTATAAACATGTGTTAAACTTAAGGCTAATAGTTATGTAATGTAGTAGCAAGTTTGTACCTTCTCTACAAAAGTATATTTAAGTCTTGAATAAAATTTAGATCTAAACAAGAGAATATAGTCGTTGTTTCATACGTCTATAAAAGGACATAGATATGAAGCAAGAGTCTTATTACTAGTTAAATATTGATACGGGAGGAGGAGGTAATAGAAAATAGATTCATGATCATAGCAGGATTTATTGAAACAAATGTTTGGTTTGATGAGTGAGATGGAAAAAGAACATACAAAAATAAGGCAGACGAGTTATTAAAACAAAACTTTGGTTTGATGAGTGAGATGGAAAAAGGACTTAGATATGAAGCAAGGGCCTTATTGCTAGTTAGATATTGACACGAGAGGAGGAGGTATTAGAAAAGGAATTCATGATCATAGGAGGAATTATTAAATCAAAACTTTGGTTTGATGAGTGAGATGGAAAAAGAACATACGAAAATAAGAAATATGAGTTATTAAAACAAAACTTTAATTTTATCAATAAAATTAAGAAGAATTCATTAACATAGGAAGGTTTTTAAAACAAAACTTGGTTGTATGAATGCTTTATCATAAATTTTATAAAAGTGTAGTATTCGTCTAAAATAATGATGTCCAATAAATACTTATTATTTATGTGAGAAGGTTGGGACCAACTACGGAGATCATGGATACGAGGAGGTTGTAGCCAGTTACAGAGATCACAAAGATGAGGAGGTTGTGGCTAGCTATGGATATCGTAAATGCGAGGAGGCTATGACCAGTTACAAAGATCGTAGAGGTTGCGACCAGTACAAGAATGGATATGGGTTGACGAGCTGAGGTGAATGCAAAGGCTAGGGTAAACACAATAATAGACATGGGTAACATACTATGAGCTATGATGAATGCAGAGGCTACAACAAGCACAATAATGGACATGGGTAGGAAACTACTCTATTGTATGCATGATCCATGTGAGTAAGACTCAAGCCCCACTTTGTTGGATAAGCATTATGATAGATTCAAAAAATCTACACAAGTGTATAGTTCATCACTTTGGTCTACCCATATAACTGAGGATGATATAAAATGGAAAAATTAAGAGAACCTCCTAAGAGTTTCCACAAATATTGTCAAAAGTGACCCATAAATTATGAATCATAATCTGAAATAATGCTAGTTGGAAGACTAAAGGATCATAAAAGTTGTGCTAATTTTGTCCCAAAACTTTTTTGTGGCATTGGAGAAACATAGCCATTTTGCTAAATCTATCCACAATTATAAATAGACAATCATTTTTCAAACTGCCATGGAAAATTCGCTAACCAAGTCCATGGAAATGCTTTTCCAATGACAAGAAGGAATAGGTAAAGATATTATTAAGCATGGATTTATATTAGTAGGCCTCAAATGAAAACAAACAAAACATTGTCATAATAATATCAAAATATTTCGTTGCATCTGTGGCCAATAGGAGAAGTGCTACAAGTGATGGTGTGTATTTTATATACCAAAATGACCACCATAGAGTATGGAATGTTTCTCTTTGAGAACTATGCACATGAGGTACACAAACATTATCCAACCTGTATAGTAACCCATACTTGATGTAGAAATCTTGGAAAGAATACAAATTGGAAGAGGTTGCATGGTGCAATTATTGGTATATTTTCTTGAAGCTAGGATCATGAGCATGTTGTGATGGGAAATATTGATACCCTGAGTGTGAAGTGGTCATGATAGCCAAAGCATAAGCAATAGGAGGTCGACTCAAATAATATACCACTAAATTTCTCCTCTTTTATACTTATGACTAAATGAAATTATTGCAAATATGAAGCCCACTTCATGTGTCTTGCCTCTTCGATTTTGTTTTTAACTGAATAAATTTGAGTGGCAAATGATTAGTATGTACAATTGTTTCTTTTCCAAAGAGGTAGTGTCTCTAGTATTTAATGGCTTGGACCAAAGCATACAACTCTTTGTTGTATGTAGAATAATTCTTTTTAGCAATAGAAAATAGCTTTGAATGGTAAGCCATAATATGACCATTTTTTTGGAGTATAACACTTAAAGCAAATTGAGGTACATCTATCTCGATCTTGAATGGCTTACAGAGATCAAGGAGAGCAAGCACAATTGTTGTACGAAAATTGTATTTCAAGATTTCAAAGGGAAATTTCCATATTTTCCCCATTGAAAGGGAGTCTTGGCTTTGGTTAAGTGGTGCAAAGGAGCTACAATAGTGGAATAGTGAGGAATAAACTTATGATAGAAATTTGCAATTCTATGAAAACTCCTTAACTCGGTGAGAGTAGTAGGAGAAGGCCATTTAAGTAGAACATATACTTTGGCTAGATCAACCTAGATTCCATGCTCACTAATGACAAAGCCAAGATATGAAATGGAATTTTGACCAAAAGAACACTTGGCAGTGTTAGAATACAAATTGTTATCTTGAAGAGTATGGAGAACTTGCTTGAGATGCTCAAGATTATCCTCCTAAGTGGAATAATATGCAAGGATATCATCTAGATAGATGATCACAAACTTGTCAAGAAATCCTCTAAAAACCTCATTTATCAATCTCATAAATGTCACAAGAGAATTAGTAAGACCAAAGGGCATGACAAGGGATTAAAAAAATCCATGATAACCACTCGAGATTAATCTTATAAAATAAATTGGGTCCTTGTAGCTGGTCCAAGAGATCATCAATATAGGGGAGTGGATATCGATTCTTAATTGTGATTTTGTTTAAAGCCTTGAAATAAATGCACAATTTCTAGGTTCCATATTTCTTAGGTACCAATAAAATTGGATATTCACATGAAGATGTACTTGGTTTTATGAACCCCTTAGACAATAAGTCTTCAATTTGTCTTTTTATTTCTTCATTCTGTAAAGTTGATTATGTATACATAGGAGCATTAGGAAGTGATGCAACAGGAATGATTTCAATGCTATGATTTATAATGTAATTTGGAGGAAGTGATTTTGTCTCTTAGAACATATGAGAATATATTTTCAACAACTTATCAAGTGAAGCATGCCGATGATTGTTGTGTTGATGGATGCTCTTATTGTGGTAAAATGAAAATGAGTGCTAGCTCATGTTCTTGTTTGATTACTTTCTTTACTTGCTTGCAACTTAATACCAAATTATTTGTATGCTTGGTGCATTTTATGATATATATCTTATCATTTTTTTGTAATGTATAAGTATTATTTTAAGTATCATATATTGTGTTCCTATCATACGGGTATGGTTTTCGAAGAAGTAGACCGCAAAAATCCATAGGTGTCATGTCAAAAGTGACCCTATCCACAAGCTTAATACCAAAAGCAAAGCTCAAGGTATACGTGTGTGTGATATTAGAGGTAGTATTACTATCCTTCCTCCCTAAAGAATAAGGGTGAGGATGTGGTTGCATCAATAAGTACAATTTTTTTATTTTGGATCTCACAATGAGATTCTTTTGTGAGCCATTATTGATTATATAATATGTAGAAAATTTATTACTGAGATGTGCTCTTGTGACAAATAAAGAGTCATTATCTCTCACTAATGAATATTTGTTCATAAAGGTGACATTATTTAGTTGAAATTTTAGTACATTATACTCCTTATCCTCTCTTATAGCCTCAATGGGACTTTGCCTTGTGTCCTCCTCTTGAGGCTTTACAATCAAGTTCTTCTTTTTCAATTTGAAGCATTCTAACTTTTCATGTCCTTTTATTTTACAATAAGTACACAACTTCTTATAAGAAAAAGAAGAATGCTTAGAAGAATTTCACCAAGATGACTTGGTGTTGTCTTTTAAAGTTTAAATTTCATAAAGATGAAGATCAACACTATAATTAGTTCGATTATATACTACCCAATTTCCTTCTCTATAGATATGCTCATATTTCCAAGAGATCACCTCTAATAATCGATAATAAACATTAGCAATAATATTTTTTTTAATCTAATCCCCATAGACTATTTTTGTTGATAACATTAGCATGCTTAATTAAAATATATTTTTCTCCTTTTGTTGTAATTTTAATCATTTTAAGAAGTGCCCTAGTCTTAGCCTCTCCATAGTTGTTACTTTAAGTTTCATATGATTCTAAGTAAGTGAGGAGATTTTTGCTCTTGTATTTTCAAAAAATAATATCTCCCTCGGTTTTTCCTAGTTTTCTTTTAGAAGCACCGTTAAAATTAATTTTAATAAACCAAATTTCTAGATTTTGTTTTTACCTTAGATCAAAATAATCCTTTGTTTTAATGATAGTGTTACAAATGACTCTTCCATGTATGTTCAAATCTTGTAACTAATTTGTTACATCTTTTTTCACACTTGAGACTTCCCATGATGAGCATTGTACCATATGTGTAAGCATTCTACAAGAGAGATGCTAATAGAGTTCTAAATTTGGACATAATTTTGAAATTTATTTCTAAAAATTCTTATTATTTCCTTCTAGCAATAAATTCCAACAAATAATGGTAGGACCAATCCTTTATAGAATACATAATGTTTTAATTTAAAAAAAATTAATCCAACATTTCATCAACATTTGAGCTACCTAGTATATTTTTAATTGTAACCCAAAAATAGTCTAATATTTTTAAATTCTTCTCCCATAAGGCAATTCAAACTTCCCATGATGAACACTATACCACATGTGTAAAATTTCTACAAGAGAGGCAATAATACGGTTCTAAAATTGGGCATAATTTTAAAATTTATTTCTAAAAATTCTATTATTTCTTTTCAATGATAAATATTTTATTTGGATGAAAAACACATTATATTAATAAAATAATGTCTAATAATACAAAAAATATACGGGTGGGATTAGCACCCCATAAACCAACACACTAACCACTGTGGTTAGGAGTACACAAGAGTGTTCGAAACAATCCATAAAAAGCTAGATAACAACCGCCAAAACAACGTCAAATATGCATTTAGAAAGAAAGAAGCCAATAAATCATTGCCAGGTGGAAGGCTTGAAGTTTTTATCCATAAGGTCATAAGTCCATCCAACAGTTGAAGAAGTCAGAGCCCCCAGCCATCACCAGTAGTACCACTAACAGTACATGTTTGTGCATTTGATACAATTTCACCCCAACCAAGGGCATCATATTGCTCAACAGGTTGAACATCCCAACTAGAGGCCATGCGAGACAAGCCTCCAACTCCAGATTCTCCACATTTGCGCTATGGGGGGGCTGGGACCAGTTTCTGGTAGCAAAGGACTGTGGTTGGTGATAGGTCCCCTGGTGAGTCGACAATCGAGATCTGAAAGGGGAAGTAAGAGGCACACGACTCATAGCACAAGGTGCATTCCCCCAATGATCCATAAGGGTGTGTAAGTACTACAGCTCCACATGTACTTGGTATCAATGATAAATATTTTATAGAATACATAATGTTTTAGCATTGAAATAATTAATCCCATATTTTTTTAGCTTTTGAACTATCTAATATATCCAAATACTTCTCACATAAGGCACATAAGAAAGGTCCACGGTATCCTTTTGTTTGTAGTCTCTCTTATTAGAATATTACTTTGAATTACTTTAAAGGAATGTTGAGGCCTTAGGAAGAGCTTCTAGTGACAAAACATTCTTTGAAGAAAAATCTTTAGAAGTAGGAAATTTTGATGCCTTAGATCCTCATGTCTTAATTTGACTATCCACCATCTTTCCATAGATTCAAAATCAACTCATTTATTCGTGTAAAACTTTTAAAGTGAAGTTCATCTACACTTATTAAACTTGGTCTTATGACAATTATTATGTTGTTATAGCCAAATATTATGAATTTCTAAAACTCATTAATAATTTTATTTTATGTTGTAACTTTTAGGTAGTCATTTATATTGGATTGGATTGTGTGAACATAGGTAGTTGGATACTATATTATGGTGATGGGTGAATTTAACACTATGGTGAATATGAAATTGATCATATAAGCTTGCACCTTCACAAGTAAACTTAACTTATTGAAAGCTCTCATTTAAATTAAACTTTTCTTTAAGAATGGTTCAATAGACTCAATTTTGTTTGGGAAAAATAATTGGCATCGTGCAACTTGGTTGAACTTCTATATGATAATCACCATAAATAACTTTTGAGCAGAAGAATTACTCTACTACATTTTAATCATTGTAATTGCATGTAAAAATTTCTTCCACTAAGTAAGTCATCATTGAGCTCATGCTTGTATAATATTCTATTTGGTTAAACCAAATGTTCAAAGGCATACATTTAATGACTAAACAAATTGTTCAGTATATTGTAGCTTGATCAGGTAAAATTGAAACATGTTATAAATCATCCTTAGAATACATTTTGACTAACCAATAACATTAAAATAACAATAATATATTTTGACAATGAAGTGAGTCTACTAGCTCTTCAGGAAATGAGTCTAAACCTTTGTTAAACCTTAAGGTAGATAGTTATATAATGTAGTAGCAGGATTATACCTTCTCTACAAAAGTATATTTAAGTCCTGAATAAACTTTAGACCTAAGCAAGAGAATAGAGTCGTTACTTCATAGGTCTATAAATGGACATAGGTACAAAGCAAGGGCCTTGATGTCAATATGGGAAAATAGAAAAGGAATTTAGGAACATAGGAGGAATTATTAAAACAAAATTTTGGTTTGATGAGTGAGATAGAAAAAAATATATATGAACATAAAATGAGCTATTAAAACAAAACTTTAGTTTGATGAATAATATACGAAGGAATTCATTAAGATGAGTTACTAAAACTAATCTTTGGTTCGATGAGTGAGATTATAATGAATTCATGAGCATATGAGTTATTAGACACAACTTTATTAATCAATTTTATATAAGTGTAGTATTCATCTAAAATAAGGAGATTTAATTTTCAAATTACCTTACGGTTGGGCTTAGGCTATAGGTCCAAGGTTCAAACCGTGGCGTGGGCGAGTGTGTGAGGGGGTGGGTGTGTGGTGGTTTTGTGTTAAATTCCCTATTGATAAGTATAGCTCTCGGTTTTACGAGAAGTCATGGTTGGGAGGAGACTCAGCCCTGTACGTAGGTCATAGGAATTTCTTACAATAACCAAACTAAAAAAAATAATAATATTAATCTATTTAATTTTGTTATTCAAAAAATTAAAAATATATTTTTACAACTTTTACAAATATCTTTCTTCAACAAAAAAAATTATAAATAATTTTAAAAATAAAAATTCAAAATTTTAAAAATAACACCAAATATAGAGGTCAGTGAAATTGAAGCTGCAATTTTGTGAATATTTGGAAGTGGTGTACTGGAAACTAAGATTTTATATTCAAATTCGTTTAGGAATTAATTTTTTGTACGTTTATCATATGTTTTCCTCTATCTGGGAAATTTTGCTACGCTGTAAAGGAGATAGGTATGCAGCGTAGCTGCTTTCGAAATTCTGTTTCTTTTGGTATGTTGTATGGTGTGTATATCATTGGGTGTCTAAATTTTTTGCACGTTTATCATATGTTTTCCTATTTCGGGGAAATTTTGCTACGCTGTAAAGGAAATAGGTATGGAATGTTAGCTGCTTTGGAAATAGGTATGGAGTGTAGTTGCAATATTTTTTTTTTTGTTAATAAGGTAGTAGGTTTAAAGGTGCAAGTCTTTGTGAGATTTTTCACTTCATTAACATTGAGTTTGGGTATGTGTGGGAGGCTGACCCTCTTACTTTCTATTAATCTTACTTTCTATTAATATGATGATACAAATTTAATTAAATTTTCGTGTAAGTGTATAGTTCATTCGGTATGTTGTATGTTTCATTAATAGTTAGCTCATCTTTAGTTACGTAATCCATATTCCGGAATAAGGTGCACTGTGTTTTTGCGGTGTGCAAGAAGGTGGTTGAAATTATAAATACTAAATTGGTGGTATAGATGGATGGGATGCACGGCGTGTGCGTGAACTCTTTGTCTTTACTTAGTTAAGACATGTAACTAATCCATATTGTAGGATGAAGTGTAAGTACTCAATTTGTGGATAACTATAGATGGATGGGGATGCACAGACTCAATTTGTGGATAACTATAGATGGATGGGGATGCACAGGGTACTGTTTTTAGTTATGTTGTTTCTGTGTTACTAATTGAAATAATGGCAACAATAAAAAGCAACGACAGTGGGGTTGCTGAGTTGATTTCCTTATTCATAGCATCGCTGTTACCAACATAAATTTGGTTAGATGTTAGGTGATAATTTAATTTTTGTGGTCTTCGAAATTCTCTTCGCAAATAAATATGTTGGTTTGGTGATAATTTAATTTTTGTGTTCTTTGAAATTCTCTCTTGGAAAATAAATATGTTGGGTAGGTGATAATTTTATTTTTGTGGTATAATGTTGGGTAGGTGATAATTTTATTTTTGTGGTCTTTTAATATCTCTTGGGAAACAAATGTTGGTTAGGTGATAATTTTATTTTTGTGGTATTTGAAATTCTTTTTTGGAAAACAAATATGTTTAGACGATATTTTGGTTGGGAAACAAATATGTTTAGACGATATTTTGGCTGTGAGGTAGGTTATTTTTAAAGATTGTTTTTGTTTTATTTATTTATTTTAATTGTTTACTTTAGAGTAGGTGGTTGTGCTCAATCACAATCTCTCTTAGATTTTAAGATTTCAATCGTTGGTGATTGTGAACCCCTCTCTCTTCATTTGTGAGGTTTCAAGTTCGGAAACGTGAGACTTTTGAAAATGTGAGACATGAAATAGAGCAGATATAAACAAAATCTTATGTGGCCTTTAGATAGTGGGTTATCTATGTTCAAATCCTGGGATCCTGCCTGTTTGCAAAGGTAGTAGTCTGACATGAATCAACTAAGTTCACGCTAGCCCTATGATGGCAGTAGTAGTACCAATCCCAGTGGTTCTCCCCGATGATGGTAGTAGCAATACCAATCCCAGTGGTCCTCCTCACACGGGTTTATCAACAACAAGGTGGAATAGGTAGTATTTATTTATTTTAATTGTTTACCTTATAGTAGGTCATTATGCTTAATCACAAGTTGTCTTAGATTTCAATCGTTGGTGATTGTGAACCTCTCCTTCCATTTGTGAGGTCTCAAGTTCGAATTCTTATACAAACGTGAGTTAAATCGAATCTCTCCTTCCATTTGTGAGGTCTCAAGTTTGGATTCCTATACAAACGTGAGATAGAGCAAATCTCTTCTTCCATTTGTGAGGTCTCAAGTGAGATAGAGCGAGACCGAGTGGATATGAGATAGAGCAAGATTGAGTGTATATGAGATAGAGTAGATATAAACAAAATCTCTTATGGCCTCTAGATAGTGGGTAACCTAGGTTCAAACCTTGGTGCAGGGAACATGAATACCTAGGGAAAAAGCACCATAAACACTAGAAAGGTCTCTACCCTCTATTAAGGATTAGCCGACCCAATAAGGCTATGAATACTTGGATCTCTTTAAAATAAAATCTTCCCTGGGGCATGCCTGTTTGTAAAAGCGGCCCGAATCATTATAAGGGCATGAATACTTGCACCCCGTTAGAATAAAATCTTTCTTAGGGCATGCTTTTTTATAAAATTAGTAGTCTGACCTGAATTCGTTGAGTGTTTGTTAGTATGATGATGGCAGTACCAATCATGGTGGTCCTCCTCATGCAGATTTATCAACAAGGTGGAATAGGTGATGTTGGGGGTAGCCCAAGGGTTTGAACCCTATTGGGTAGTAGAATAGGACTGTGGGTGACGATGGTACCAATACCGATGGTTCTCTTCATGTGATTTTATCAACAATGAGGTGGAATAGGTGATGTTGGGGTGACCTCAAGGTTTGAATCCTGCTTAGCAGTAGAATGGGATTGTGGATGTAACCATCCACTATCTTATGAAAGAAAAGAGAAAATAAATTAGATATTTTGAATGTTAAGGGGTTCCTATTTATGTTTTGTATTATATTTTATGTCTTGGAGGGTTTATCAACAATGAGGTGGAATAGGTGGTGTTAGGGGCAGCCCCAAGGTTTGAACCCTGCTTGGCAATATAATAAGATTAGATTGTGGATGTAACCAACTTCCCTATAGAAGAAAAAAAGTGGAATTAAAAATTTTGAATACTAAGCAACTTTTATTTATGTTTTGTACTATATATTATGCCTTATTTTATGTTTTGTACTTATATTGTTCCTTTAAATGCTAGGCAACTTATTTATATATATATATATATATATATATATATATATATATATATATATATATATATATAGAATGAAATTAAAAAATTTGAATGCTAAGCAACTTTTATTTATGTTTTGTACTATATATTATGCCTTAATTTATGTTTTGTACATGTTTATATGTTTTTCATCGTAACATTTCATTTTGGTATGGTGATATTTCTATTTTAGTATAACAATTCATTTTGGTATAATTTTTTTTGCATGCATACATGTTTTTCATATTAAAATACAATTTATTTTTATTTGACCAAATAAATTAAGTAATTAATATATATTTTGCATAATATAATACAATTTATAATTTTTTTAATCAAATAAATTAAAATTATTAATAAATGCTATTTTTATGAGGGCACTATTTACTATTAAAATCCCATCCCCATGATTTTAATATGGAGTCAAAGTTGTTAAAGCATAGTTTTAAATCGTTGGATTATAACAAAATGCAACTAATTTTTATTTAGAAAAATTGTTTCCAAAACCACTCTTTTTAAATGGATAATAACGTGTCCTCCAAATTGAAAGCTTCAATTTTGAACACTGTAAGGGAGGCTAGTTCCTCAAGTCTATCTGGTGTTCAATTTCAAAACTCCATAAACGGATAAACAAAGAAGCTAAATTATTAACCAAAGAGGAGGGAGCCTTTCACACCTCACATCCTCCCCTTATTAACACTCAAAAGCCCCAATTAAAAATATTCTTAGTCTTCTTTATGTAGTCTGTCTATGCTTCTCTTCCTTTTAAACATGGTAGAATTTCTCCTAATTAACAACAATTTCTCTTCACCGATCTATATTTTGTAGGCTAGATGCAGGCTAAATCTTTTGTAGGCTTTAGAGAATCTGTATTTTTCTCGAGGTAAACCAACACTTTGTCTTCCATAATCTACTTTGGATTTTTAAATCTCTGAAACCTCATTGGAATAATCTTTTGTTAGAAATTAAATTAGATTTCACATGGTAGATCTCTGACAGATCTTATCTTTCGGATTTGATTGTCGTAATTTAAAGTGTCTAAAGTTATTACTAGTGGTTGGAATTATTCGACCATTGGATAGACACCATATTTTTCAATTTAATGCATCTCAGAAGGTTGGTGAGACTTTTCCCTCCATTCCAACTATAAATATGATCTACTGGTATTATTTTCAGTAGGGGATAGAAGTTGAAAATCATAGTGGACGAAGAAGGTGAATGTCAAAGAGTCGAAGGTTGAAGCTGCAGTATTTAGAAACTTTTTGGTTTGATTTTTCCACAATCTTTCTAAGCTGCATATGTATGTGGATGTATTTCCATTTTGATTAATATATAATATTTTTAGCATTTTTGTTCTGCATGATATTTAATGTCAAGCAAATGAACTTTGCAAAGTTATGGTTTTATTCAATTTCGCCCGTGCAAATTCCCTTTGTTAAATTTTGAAAATGAATTTATGTGTAAAACTTAGCTCAACAAACCCTTAGTAATATTTCAAAAAAAACATTTCCCTTGTTAAAATACCATATGTGGATGTATTTCCATTTTGATTAATATATAATATTTTTAGCATTTTTGTTCTGCATGATATTTAATGTCAAGCAAATCAACTTTGCAAAGTTATGGTTTTATTCAATTTCGCCCGTGCAAATTCCCTTTGTTAAATTTTGAAAATGAATTTATGTGTAAAACTTAGCTCAACAAACCCTTAGTAATATTTCAAAAAAAACATTTCCCTTGTTAAAATACGTTCGCGAAAAAGATCTGCTTGAGCATTTGTGATTCCTATCATGAAATTAGGTTTAGGGAGGATTTTGCATCCTTTATTACATTATGTTGGGTAAATATTGTGTTAACTTCTATTCCTAATTTTTTTTATTAATTTTTGCTCTGCCCCTTTCTCAATTATAAATTTCTCTTGTAAATTCTCCGACAAGGTGCAAAATTTCAAATCATGGAATTTGAATTCCACCGCTGAGTAATTGCTTTGGAAATTTATGCTCCGCTCAAGTTAATTTTAAAATCTGCTCCTCAGTTTTCGTGAAGGCGTTTATGGAATTTTCAAATTACAGATTTTCATTCGACCGAATTTTTACAAATAAAACTTTATTGCTCCTTTGTGGTTGTGAAATCATTTCATTGCATCACATTTATTTCAAATTGGGCTTGCGTGTTTTGGTGAGTGTTGGATTTATTTTGCGTGCACCGTGACTTTCAAATTGGTATCAAATATCGTGCCATTATTGGAAGGTTGAATAAGCAATGGCTTTCGAAGGTAATTATTTGGATTTGTAGATCCTACGATTCAATGTCAAGAACTACGATTACTGGAGCATCCAAATGAATATATTGTTTGGATCTCAATAGCTATGGGGATCTGGTAGAGCATGGTTATGCAAGATGCAACAACATTGAGTGCTTTCTCCCAAGCACAGTCATACTTGTTGAAGGAGAATCAAAAGAAGGACCAGAAGGCACTATTTTACATAATGCAAGTAGTTGATGAGACTATTTTCTCGAGAATTGCAGCAGTAACCAAATCAAAGGATGCATGAGAGATTTTATCCATCTCCTTTAAAGGTACCAACAAAGTGAAGTTGGTGAGGTTGTAGATGCTGAGAAGGAAGTTTGAAAATTTGTAGATGAGTGAATCAGAGTCCATGAGTGACTTCTTTACCTGCAATATGGGTATCATCAACCAGATGAGTTTGAATGGCGAGAACATTGATAACCAGATAATAGTGGAGAAATTACTGAGAAGCCTACCAACAAGGTTTGACTCAGTGGTGATTGCAATTGAAGAGTTGAGGGATTTAACAACCTTCTTAGTAGATGGGCTCATGGGTTCTTTGCAAACACATGAGCAAAGGCTAAGTCAGTCATTACAATTTTCATTGGAGTAAGCATTTAAAATGTAGGTCTCATTTTGAGACAACAGGAGAAGAGAAAAATCCCACCAAGCCGCCTCCAATTATCAAGGAGGAAGAGGATAAAATAATAGAGGCAAGCGTGGAAGAGGTCATAAGAGAGGAGGAAGGTCAAACTCCAATGAAGGAGAGACCAGTTGCAACTTCCATCAAGTAGGAGGAAGAGGCAATGGTAGAAATCAACAAGGAGGATCAAATCAAAGGTATGATAAATCAAAGATCTAATGTTATTACTGTAATAAATTTGTCCATTACAGTAATGAGTGTAGAAAGAAGCTAACCAAGAAAAACAGGTAGCAAACCCACTATACAAATAAAAATGATAATCAAGAAAGTAGATATGTATGTGGGTCCATGATGCTAACATGCAACACTGATGAAGAAAGCCAGAAGAATTCCTGGTATCTTGATAGTGGTTGTAGTTACCACATGTTTGGGAATAGATAAATGTTCTCACAATTGGATGAAACTGATAAATTTGAGGTGAATATGAGAAACAACAGTAAGGTACCTATCATGGGAAAAGGAAATATTATAATCCACACCAAGCAAGGTGAAATAAGACACATCCCTGATGTGTATTATGTACTTGGGCTGAAACACAATTTGTTGAGTGTTGGACAACTTGTGTAGAAGGGGCACACTGTGCAATTTAAACATGGAGTCTATATCATCAAATATAAAGAAAATGGGCTCATATCAAATGTGTCCATGACAAAGAACAAAATGTTTCCCCTACATATTCAAAATGAATTGCTGCTCTCATTTAGTGCAGTTGTGAAAGATGTTATATGGTTGTGGCATCTTAGATACGATCACCTGAGTTTCAATGGCTTGAACCTACTGCACAAGAAACAAATGGTGAAGGGATTACCTATTATAGAGCAATCCAATCAAGCATGTGAAGGTTGACTACTCAAAAAATATCATAGGAATGCATTCCCTAGAGGATAGTCATGGAGAGATTCACAACCATTGGATTTGGTTCATTCTAATATTTGCGGGTCTATGCAAACAAGCTCATTTACCAATAATAAATACTTCTTGAATTTCATAGATGATTTTAGTTAGAGGACATGGGTATATCCCATTAGACAAAAGTAAGAAATTTTTGGTAAATTCAATGAGTTCAAAGCTTTGGTTGAGAAATAAAGTGACTATTATATGAAGACTCTCAAAACATATGGCAAAGGTGATTACATATTCAATGAATTCCATAATTTATGCAAAGAAAATGGAATTAAAAGGTAATTCATAGCCAGATACACACCACACTAGAATGGTGTCGTAGAGAGGAAGAACATAACCATAATGGAGATGGCAAGGAGCATGTTGAAAGCAAAGGGATTGCAACATGATTTTTAGGTAGAAGTTGTATGCTATGCAGTTTATCTGCTAAATAGGTGTCCTACAAAGAGTGTGAAGGTCAAGATTTCTCAAGAAGCTTGGAGTAACCAGAAGCCAAGCATTGCTCACTTAATAGTTTTTGGGTGCATTGCATATGCACATGTTCTAGATGAAAAGAGAAATAATTTGGATGACAAGGTAGAAAAATGCATCTTCATTGGGTATAGTGAAGAATCAAAAACTTATAGGTTGTATAACCCTATCACAAATAAATTGATTATAAGTCGAGATGTGAAGTTCCTGGAAGATGAAGCTTGGAATTAGAAATCCAAGACTAGTCTATAAGAGCCAACAATTATTGAGCCTGAGGACTTGGAAGGATATAGAGTGCATACGCTTGTAGCACTATCTCATCATCACAATCATCTCCATTTGCAAGAAGAATCTATAACTTGAAAACACCATCAAAGATAAGGAGCCTACAAGACATACATGAGGTAACTAGAAATAAAATAGAAGAAGAACATTCTGATTTTGCTTTCTTTTCTAAGTGTGATCCAATTTCATTTGAAGAAGAAATTCAAAATAGAACTTGGGTGAAAGCTATGGATGATGAGATAGAAGCCATAGAGAAAAATCAAACTTGGGAATTAATGGATCTTCTAGCAAGCAAGAAGACCATTGGATTAAAATGGGTATATAAAACTAAATTTAATGCCCAAGGTGAAGTTGAAAGGCATAAATCCATATTGATTATAAAATGTTACAAGCAGAAGTCAGGGATTGACTATCATGAGGTATATGCACATGTAGTGAGACTTGACACAATTAGATTGATTTTAGGATTGGCAGTCCAAAAGGGGTGGAATGTGTATTAGATGGATGTCAAGTTCACTTTTCTAAATAGAGTGTTGGAAGAGGAGGTCTACATAGACTAGCCACCCAACTATAAGTTGGAGGGGCAAGAAGGCAAGGTCCTAAAGTTGAAGAAAGCCTTGTATGGGTTGAATCAAGCACCCAAGACTTGGTATAGCCAAATTGATGCATATTTTTAGGATAATGGGTTCATCAAATGCCCATATGAGCACAATATCTACATGAAGACAAATGAATAGGGGGAGATGATGATAGTTTGTTTGTATGTAGACAATTTGATTTATACTGGGAATAACAATATGTTAATTGAGCAGTTTAGAAATGCTATGAAGGAGGATTTTGAGATGATAGATTTAGGCCTGATGAAATATTTTCTTGGTATTGAAGTTACCCAATTTTTGGATGGTATTTTCATCTCTCAAACATGTATTGAAGAGGTTTAAAATGGATTATAGCAAACTAACAATCACGCTAGTTGCAATAGGTCTGAAACTGAGCAAGAATGATTGTGATAGTAATTTTGATCCAACTTTCTACAAAATATTAGTTGGAAGCCTGATGTATTTGACTACAACTAGACCAGATTTAATGTTTATAGTGAGTTTTATTAGCAAATTTATGGAGTCATCAAAGAACACTCACTTGTAGGTAGGGAAAATAATTCTACGGTATGTCAATGGAACCAGAAACCATGGAATTTATTATGCAAGAAAAGACCAACTTGAACTTATTGGCTACACACATAGCGATTGGGCTGACAATATAGATGATAGGAAGAGCACTTCTGGTTATGATTTCCATCTTGGATCGAAAGCAATTTCATATTCATTAAAGAAGTAACAAATTGTTGCATTATCAACTGCTGAGGTAGAGTATATTGCTGCCACCTTAGTCGCATGCCAAATAGTTTGGCTCAGAAGACTTTTAGGTGAGTTGAATCATCAACCAGAAGAGGCAACAACCATATTTTGTAATAATAATTCTGTCATAGCATTGTCAAAGGATCTGGTGTTTCATGGGAGGACCAAGTATATTGATATCCGCTACCACTTCATTAGAGAATTGGAAAAAGCTAATAAAATTGAGTTATTATTTTATAGATCCAAAGACCAGGTAGCAAATATTTTTACAAAACCTTGGAAGGAGGAAGACTTTAAAAAGATGAGGGAAATGATTGGTTTCAAAGTTTTTGTGAAATGTGATTTAAAGGAGAACGTTATAAATTAAATTAAATTTCACATGGCAAAAATTTGATAGATTTTATCTTTCAGATTTGATTGTTGTACTTTAAAAAGTTTGAAGTTATTATTGGTGGTTGGAATTATTCGATGATTGGATAGAAGCCATATTTTTTAATTTAATGTATGTTAGAAGGTTGGTGAGCATTTTCCCTCCATCCCAACTATAAATATGATTCTTTGGTATCATTTTGAGTAGGGGATAGAAGTTGAAAATTATAGCAGACGAAGAAGGTGAATGCTAGAGAGTCAAAGGTTGAAGCTATAGTTTTCATAAATATTTTGGTTTGATTTATCCTGCAATCTTTCTAAGTTGTGGATGTATTTACATTTTGATCAATATATAATATCTTTTAGCATATTTTTTTCTGCATGATATTTAATTTTGAGCAAATCAACTTTGCAAAGTTAGGGTTTTATTCTATTCTTCTCGTGCAAATTGCCTTTGTTAAATTCTGATAGTGAACTTGTGTAAAACTCAACTCAACAAACCCTTAGTAATATTTCGAAAAAATCATTTCCTTTGTTAAAATCCACTTACAAAAAAGTTTCACTTGAGCATTTGTATTTTTTTTCGTAAAATTAGGTTTTGGGTGGATTTTGCATCCTTTTTCACATTTCACTGGGAAAATATCGTGTTAACTTCCACTCATAAATTTCTTTATTAATTTTTGCTCCGACCCTTTCTCAGTTATATTTTTTTCTAGTAATTTCAAATTGTAAAATTAGAATTCCACCACTGAGCAATTGCTTTGGAAATTTCTGCTCTGCTCAAGTTAGTTTCAAAATTTGCTCCTCGGTTTTTGGGAAGGCACTTTCAAAATTTTCAAATTGCAAATTTTTCATTCTGTTGTATTTTTATAATGAAAACTTTATTGCTCCTTTGCGGTTGTGGACTCATTCTATTGCATCGCATTTATTTCAAATTTGGCTCATGTGTTTTGGTGAGTGTCATATTTATTCTGCGTGCATCACGAAATTCATCTTTAATAGGGTGGAAATAATATTTTTCCTTTTAATGAACTAGAAAAATCTTTATTGTTATTTGCATTCGACAGAAACGAGTTCTTTTATTTTTAGAACTTTGTTTTTTAGATTTGGATTTTCCCTCGGTGTGTCCTTGGATGTCACTTCCCTTTAGATAATGGTATACTTAGATGAGAAGGCACTCGGATGGAAAGACACTATTGATCACCTAAGAGCTAGATTTTATTTTTACCCTAAAATATTTGTGAGGTTCAAGGTTCAAACTGCATGACAAATGTGAAGGGTGGGTGTATGTGATTGCGTGTTTGGTCCCTATTGATAAAATTAGATCTCACCTGAGGTTCAAGGTTCAAATTATGCGACGAATGTGTAAGGGTGATGAGGAAATTTAGACCTAGGGGCTAATTTCTTTTTTAGACCTAGGATATTTTAATTAGGCTTAGTCATAAGAATAATCAACGTGAGTTGTTGATAAGCTCCGTTGAATAGTCTAAGTCTAGGTGTTTTACTTTTCGTTCTTGTAGGGCTTATGTTTTAGCCTTTCCTTGATTTTTGTATGTAAATCCTTGGAGCGGTTGATGATTTCCAGGATTACGGTTTACATTTTGGACTTATTTAAGTCCTATGTTTTCAAATAATAGTTAGCTTCATATTGATATGAAGCTAACTATTATTTGAAAACATAGGACTTAAATAAGTCCAAAATGTAAACCGTAATCCTGGAAATCATCAACTGCTCCAAGGATTTACGTACAAAAATCAAGGAAAGGCTAAAACATAAGCCCTACAAGAACGAAAAGTAAAACACCTAGACTTAGACTATTCAACGGAGCTTATCAACAACTCACGTTGATTATTCTTATGACTAAGCCTAATTAAAATATTCTAGGTCTAAAAAATAAATTAGCCCCTAGGTCTAAATTTCCTCATCATTCGTCCCAACAAAAGAAGCATTGGCCTCCAATGCTTTTAACAAAGAGGGAAAATCCCAGGACAAAATGTGAGCAGAAATCCAACAAGCCTGATGTGGAAATTAGCCACGTCGGGCCACCAGATATGAAGTAGAAGTACCCTAGCGTGTGTGTCAGGTCTTTGTATCAAAGACTGTATTGGCGTCAAGTGGAAGCTGAGCATCAAGAACCACATCAACTGGATGTATGATGGTTGGAACTGTTTCTAGTGTCGAATCATAGTATGGTTTGAGAAGATCAAAATTGATGACATCGTGAATGCCAAGATGAGCTGGAAGGTCCAAGTGAAAATCATTCTCAGAGATTTGTTGAAGAATAGTATAAGGCCCATAACGAAGAGGCTTGATTTTGCTATGTTCCATATTTGCAAATCATCGTTTGTCAAGATGAAACCATACTTTGTCACCAACTTGAAAGGAATGAGGTGTGCGATGCTTGTCCATCTATTGTTTTTGCTTTTGCTGAGTCTTCTGAATAATTTGAACCACTTTGGCTTGAAGGCTCTGCAAATGCTGCACAAAAGAGTTGGCCTTGTCTTGTTCCTTCTGAATGTGCATAACGATGGAGAGTGCCCAGTAGAACTGTGGATGACCCTTTTGTAGGTATGATCAATGTGAGTGAGGCTTAAGTCCCACTTGGCTGGAGTGGAATGATGGTAAATCCTCAAACTATGTATTAGAGTACAATTAACTACCTCTGTCTGCCCATCGGATTGAGGATGATAAGCAGTAGAGAAGTTAAGAGATACTCCCAAAATCTTCCAAAGAGATCGCCAAAAGTGACCCACAAAGCGTGAGTCATAATTAGAGACAATGCTGGTAGGAAGATCAAAAGAGCGCCATACCACCTCAAAGAAGATTTGGGCAAGATCCTGCGTAGTACTTGTCTTGTGACAAGGAATGAATTTGGCCATTTTGCTGAATCTATCCACCACAACAAAGACACAATCATGCTTGCGTACTGTCATTGGAAAACCGCTCAAGAGATCCATGGAAATGCTTTCCCACGGATGAGAAGGAATGGGCAAAGGCATGCTCATTCCCAATGTCCTATTGGATGATTTGGAGCGATTACAGACTACACATTGTCACAAGAAGCGAAGAACATCTTTTTGCATGTGTGGCCAAAAGAAAAACCGTTGAAGATGATGACGAGTTTTTTGCCTACCAAAATGTCCCCCATAGAGTGTGGAATGAGCCTCCTTCAGAAGAGACTCCCTGTTCCCATGAGGAACACAAAGTTTGTCCAATTTGTACAAAATTCCATCCTAAATATGAAATTCCTGAAGAGCTCTCAAATTTGAAGAAGAAGGATTGGAAAGTTGGTGGAAAACTTTGCCAAAATTTGGATCCATAGGATACTGTGTAGGCCAAGTTTGGAAGCCAAGATGGGATGTAGTGACAACTGTCAAAACAAGAGTAGGAGGATGACTCAAACAATCAGCCACTGCATTGTTTCGTCCTTTCTTGTACTTGATTACCAAATGAAATTGTTGCAAGAACGATGCCCATTTAATGTACCTAGCTTCCTCAATTTTTGTTTGAGATTGAAGAAACTTAAGGGGCATGTGATCTGTATGAACAATTGTTTCTTTTCCCAAGAGATAATGCCTCCAATACTTTATTGCTTGAACCAAAGCATAGAACTCCTTATCATATGTAGAATAGTTCTTCTTGGCCTCTAAAAATGTTTCTGAATGATAGGCCACTAGATGGCCATTCTGCATGAGCACAGCTCCAAGTGCAACTTGTGAAGCATCAGTTTCTATCTCAAATGGTTGAGACAAATTAGGAAGAACAAGAACTGGAGCAGTACTCAATTTTTGTTTCAATGTGTCAAAGGCTTTTTGTTGATCCTTTGTCCACTGAAACTAAACTTTGATCTTTGTCAAATAGTGTAAAGGTGCAGCAATAGAAGAATATCCTCCAATGAACTTGCGATAGAAATTAGCAAGTCCAAGAAAACTCCTTAACTCCGTGACTGAAGTAGGAGTTGGCCAAGAGAAGATAACTTCAACTTTGGAAGGATCTACTTGCACACCTTTTGCACTAATTACAAATCCAAGATAGGCAATGAATGTTTGCCCAAAGGAACATTTAGGAATATTTGCATACAATTGGTTCTTTCGAAGAGTTTGAAGAACCATTTCCAAGTGTTCCAAATGATTCTCCCAAGTAGAAGAATATATAAGAATGTCATCCAAATAGATGATTACAAATTTATCCAAACAATCTCTGAATACTTCATTCATCAGCCGCATAAATGTAGTTGGAGCATTTGTAAGGCCAAAAGGCATGACAAGCCACTCAAAGAGTCCCATTTTGGTCTTAAATATTGTTTTCCAAGTGTCTTCTGCTTGAATTCTCACCTGATGATACCCACTTTTGAGATCAATCTTGGAGAAGAATTTTGCACCTTGCAATTGGTCCAAGAGATCATCAATGCGAGGAAGTGGATAACGATTCTTGATTGTAATCTTATTGAGTGCCCCGAAATCAATGCATAATCGCCATGTGCCATCCTTCTTCAACACAAGCAAGATAGGAGAAGCACAAGGGGAAGTAATGGGTTTGATGAACCCTTTAATCAACAATGCTTGAATTTGTTTTTTAATTTCTTCCATTTGCACTATTGATTGTCTATACATTGAAGAATTAGGAAGAGAAGATGCAGGAACAATCTCAATACTATGATTAATCTGTCTTTCAGGAGGAAGACTTGTGGGTTCTTGAAAAACATCAAAAAATGATTGAAGTATTGAATGAATTGAAGAACTCTTGTTATTAGTGTGCTTAGGTGCTTGCTTTTCTTCTTGAATTGGTCTGCTGAAGATGAGTGCTAATTCCTTTGCTTGATTTACAGCTTTGCGTGCTTGTCTACAACTCAACATCAAATTATGTGGAGTTTGTTGTGTACTTCTAATTATGAAATTTTTATTATCTTTGTGCAAAGTGTATGTGTTTTTGTACCCATCATGTATAGACCTCCTATCGTATTGATAGGGTCTTCCAAGAAACAAGCCACAACAATCCATTGGAGTTACATCGCACACAACCGAGTCCACAAAAGAAGGACTGAAAGCAAAATTCACAGTGCAAGTGTGTGTGATGTCGGATGTAATCCCATTTTCCTTCCATCCCAAAGGATAAGGGTGAGGATGGGGATTCATCGGTAACTTCAGTTTGTCAACAACGGACCTCGCAATTAGATTTTTCTACGAGTCGCTATCGATTATACAATCAACCATAAAGGTGTCACTGAGATGGACCGTAGTCACAAACAAATTCTCGTGATCACCTTGTGAAGTATTCATAAGGGTCAATTTGTTTAACCTTGCCAATTCCTTATAAGGCTTACGTTCCCCTATAGCCTCAATGGGATTTTCTTGTGAGTCCTCATTGGAAGGCTTTACAACTAGGGATTGTTTCTTCACATTTTGCAACTTAAAACACCTCTTTTGAGTATGTCCTGGATTTTTACAATAATTACAAATCAAATGTGATTTAGAAGAAGAAGATTTTTGTGAAGAAGAAGAAGGGGAAGATGAAGAAGAGGGAGGAGAAGAAGAAGATTTAGCTCCTTTGGAAGGTTGAGGAGAAACCTTCTGATTTCCTCCTGACGTAGAAGAGCGAGTCCCACGTGATTGCTCCCTCATTTCCTCCTCAGCAAGAAGGGCTTGATTGAAAGCCATGTCAATGTTAACAATCAACTTGTATTTCATCTTCCTGTAAATGGGTTCCTGCAAGCCACTTTTGAATTTGTTAACAAGTTGTGCCGCGTTATCCTAAACAGAATTCAAAATCTGCAACTTGTTAAATTGAAAAATATAGTCATGAACAGTCATATTGGAGGTTTGTCGAAGACGAAGCCACTTGATGTCAAGCTCAGTAGCATAGTTAGAAGGATAAAAATTATTCTTCAAAACTCTTTGCAATTCATCCCACGTGTCAACGGGATTTTGGGTCCATTGTCGATCAGTGACAAGGACCTTGGCAATGCCAGAAAGCTTTAACTTAGCAAAGTTAACTTGATGATCCTTTGCTATCTTGATATACCAACTGTCCATGTCCAAAATCCAGCTGTTGAGGACCTCTGGATCTCGTGAACCAGTGTAAATAGGAACCTCACATTGTTGTTGGACTTCATTAGAAGTAACCTTATCAGCCAAAATGTTGACAATTTGGGTTACTTGAGCCAATTTGTCGGCTAATTCAAAATCCATTTGACCCCGAGTGATCGCCAGCAAAAATTTTCACAAAAAGACAAAGTTACAAATGTGCAAAATAAAATGTGCCCAATTTAATTTGCAAAAATTGCAAATTTACAACATAGAAGGGCAAAAAGAAAATTTTGCACAATTTGGAAAAAGTCAAAATTGACTTGTGAAAAAGACAAAAAGGAATATATATATATATTTTGTTTTTTAATTGAATATTCCTTTTTTTTTTTAATTAAAATTAATGTTTTGCTTGGCTAATCAAAAGGGAAATTAAAACCACTGTTCGGTGGCTATTCCAACCGGTGAATCCTTGTCCACCGGAGCTGCACGCCTTGAAAACACCGCAGAAGGATCAATGCGAGAACAGGTGGCAGTTGACTGCCGAACGTCACGACGAGTCAGTCGGAAACCAAATCACATAACCGCCTTCGAACCTGGAGCGCTGCACCATGTCTTAGACCGCGCGACCTTGATCTCACCCCGCACGTTCATTTTGTGTACAACAATAGGAACAGTTCTGTGCAGGTACGTAGGCCGAGACAAAGCAAAATGTGCAAGCGAGTTGGCTGATCTGCAAGTTTCGATCGTGATCTACAGGGTCCGACCATGATCTATAGGTAGGTTGTAGATATCTAACAGCCGCCTGCCACGACCTGCAGTTTGTAGATTCCAAAACACAGGCGGCAAACTTCACAGACCCCAGACAACGATGGCATCGGAGGGCACTTGGAGTAGCAGAATTTGTCGCCAAGCATCGGGAAAAACACAGGGGTTTGTCCTGTGGTCCAAAATTGTCCACCTCAGGAAAAACGCAGGGGACCTCGATCTGACAGTGTCTGCGCTATGCTAGACCCACGAGTTGGCCGTCCTGCCCTGCAACGTTTTGCTGGCCACTCACGGACGCTGGCACCTTCTGGCAATTCTGGTAGATGTCAGAGTACCAGGAGATAGTTTAAATCAGAAGGCATCTCTCGGTAAATCTGATAGTGGTTAGTAAGCCCTGACAGTGTTGGCAGCCCTTGTCCCCAACAGCGTCAGAAAACGTAGACCGTATGTCCCGACGATCTGCGAAGAACATCGAATTTGAGGGTTTGGTCGTGGTTGTCTGTAGTGTCAGATCGACCTCCCTTTTCGTGGTCGCCTAGAGTGCATCGAAAATCGAACGAAACTGCAGCCGCTGCACGCTTCAGAATTTGTAGACGAACGCAACCCTTAGATAAAAAATCCGACGCAAATTTAAATTCTCAACAAATTTTTTTTTTTTTTGCTTCAAAAGTGGTCGACAGATTTTTATTGTAGCAAAATTGTTAGCAATTTTTGACAATAAATGAATTTTTCAACAATTTGTTGCAAAATGTGGCAGCAAAATTGCAACAATTCCTCCTGAGCTTCAAACAGGAACGCAGGTGGTGGAAAACTATCCAAACCACACTATGGAGATCGAAAATAACCCAAAACCTCCAAAACTACTATGCTCTGATACCAACTGATATGGAAAATATGAAGCTAACTATTATTTGAAAACATAGGACTTAAATAAGTCCAAAATGTAAACCGTAATCTTGGAAATCATCAACTGCTCCAAGGATTTACGTACAAAAATCAAGGAAAGGCTAAAACATAAGCCCTACAAGAACGAAAAGTAAAACACCTAGACTTAGACTATTCAACGGAGCTTATCAACAACTCACGTTGATTATTCTTATGACTAAGCCTAATTAAAATATCCTAGGTCTAAAAAAGAAATTAGCCCCTAGGTCTAAATTTCCTCATCAAAGGGATGGGTGTGTGTATGGTTGTGTGTTTGGTCCTGATCAACTCTCACATTAATCAGAATTCATGATTGGTATGGGGATGCCCAACCCTAAGCATCGGTCATAGAGGTTTTTCATAATAACTTCAATAAAAAAAAATATTTAAAATTAATTTATAAATTACATATTAAATTTTATTTTGGAGTAGTTAAATACTAGATGTTCAATATTGTGTCCAAATAAATGTATAATTTTTTGAATTTTTTTAATGTATGATCAAAACGTAATACAACTATTAAATAATTTAAAATTTACATGATCACATTGTTACCTTATATTCTTTACTTTTTAACCATTAAATAATTTAATTCCAATACTTGTCACTTCATATTTTGATTTCACTATTAACCTATATGTTTAATATTAATACTACTAAATCTAAAATAGAAAATAATAAACAAAATTTAACAAAAAAAAATAATGAAATTAATTTCATATTGGTCTCCGTATATTTATTATTTGAAAAGAAGACCAGTGATATTATAGAAATTAATCTTGTACTCTAAAGTCTTTATTCAATATCAGTTGGAAAATTAATTATATTATTAATAATATATATATATATATATATATATATATATATATATATATATATATATATATATATAAAAAATTGATCGTTGAATATTAATGTTTTTTATTAAACAACTATTATATGGGGTTTTGGATGATTAATTATATTATTTATAAAATGATACATATATAGATACAAGGTTAAATTAGTTATGGTTATAGTGTATAACTAACTAGTTATTAACTACTCTATAACCTTACTTTATTTTTGAAGTGAATAGTGATAAGTGCCCACTTATATGTTTATTTATTAAAATAATTAAGACACTGAGTTGTGAAAGGAAACATCATTTTTCTCTTGCTTAAAATATTTAAATTTGTAAAGTCTCCAAAAATACTCTATCAAACTTGTAAAAATATAATGAAACTTAACTTGAGGATCAACGATATATTATATTACATTGCATTGCACATGCAGATTGTCCTCACCTTATTACAAGGAAATAAAGCATAATTTTCTCCTTGTACAACATACTTAAATTTGTACCTTTTTCATATATCATAATTGTAAAAATATAATAATACCAAATTTAAAAAGTTGGTTTATCAATCAAGCAAGGTTCCATCTGTCTTATTTGAGTGTAAACCAAAACACTCTATCTCAAACAAAGTGGGATATTACTTTGATATTCCCTTCATTCTAAACTTGTAAGGTTGGTTGGGTAAGCACATATGTACATAAAATGTGAATGTCATGGCTAAAATAAAGTGCCATATGATGATGATAGCTCCAATGACTTCAACTAAGTTGTAGTGATTGGGCAAATGTATTAGTTAAATATTTCTCCATTTTAATCTTTCTAGTCTTCTAGTCCACTTGAATAACCATGCTTGTATGTAAAATGATAAATTAAATGCTCCAATTAAATGTGCATTGATAACATAAATCAAGTTAAAATAGTTGGTCATGTCAAAAGGTGAATGAAGACTATGAATATGTTTTAGGACTTTGTAGACTGTGTTGTACCTATGTTCAACAATCGTGTTGCATATGTTTACCTCTTATATTGTTTACTGAGTCATGTGTTGTGTGTGGAGGGAGTTGATTTTTTAAACACTCATTGAGAGTGGAGTGTGGAGTTAATTGTTGGAGTATATTGCATTATTTAGTACATGCTAATACACCCCCATGGTACACTTAGTTAATATGTAAATAATATATTAGGGTTGAGTCATGGTATAAAGTGTGAGTTATGTTTCTCCTTCTATGTAAGTGTGAATGTGCAAGAAATGCACAAGTGTCATGTGAGTTAGTGTCCAAGTGTAAGTTGAGTCTATGTGCACAAGTGTCTTATATGTATGAGCACATACAAATATGTAATGTAAAGATATGTACAAGTATCTTAGATTAGAGTGTGTTTTTTTATAGAAGTGTATGAGTCACGTATAGGTGTGCATATAATATAGAGTCAAGTGTTCATCAAGTATGTAAGTGTCAAGTAGAAAAGCCAAGAGTCATGAGAATTGGCATTTGGAAAGGATTAGTCAAGTATCATAAGAGATATACTAATGTGGCTATATTATGGAGATAGTACTCCATACTTGGAAGCAAGAAAAGTAGTGACAAATGATATAAATACGAAGAATACAATCATAAGCATTATTATTGTAAGAGAAAGTAGAGTAATAAATATTACATACATTTTGAGCAATTAATATTGTAAGTTGTTCTACATGCTTAGTACATGTATGATTCATACTATTTACATTCATATTTTAACATATTAATGAATTTTATTTGATTTATTATAAGCCTTGATATATATTAATTTTCTCAAATTATTATTTTCATATCATTATATTGACCTTATTATATTGTGGCTATATTATATTTGATCATGTGATATTTAACCTATGATATTTTTGGTAGTATTAAGGCCTAAAAATCGATTTGAATCCTTCGAAATTAATTTTTTTGCTCTCCCCAAGCAAACGGTTGTTGGAAGAACGGCTTGGTTTTGTGTCGTTGGCCCACCCCCTCATGCTCCTGACTCGAGGAGGGAGGTTCGATGGTCTCCACCATCCATTGGGTGGTTCAAAATTAACTTTGATGATACCTCTAAAGGCAACCCTAGCTTAGCTGGCACAGGTGGTGCAATAAGGGACAACAATGGTGATCTTATTCTGGCTTATGTAGACTGCCTTGGAGTCCAATCTTCCATGGTGGCTGAAGCTAGAGTGGCCTTCATTGGCTTGGAGCAACTTTAGAACCTTGGCATCAAAAACACAATTATTGAAGGGGATTCCCTAACCATCATCAACATGCTTTGTGGATTTTCCCATCTGGGATGGAAAATAGGTAATTTAATTGATGAAGCATCTTGGCTTGCTCATTCCTTTTCTAGCATGGGGTTCTTCCACATTTTTAGATAAGGCAATTCAGTGGCTGATCTCTTAGAAAACTTGGGAGTTCGCTCTCAAGGCTTATCTATCTGATAGTGGGATTTTCCCAATGATATTGTACTTTATATTAGGGAGGAATCTCCTTAACTCTTATCATATTTTGATTCCTTTCGGATATCTGGGCGATATGGTTGGTACCCACAAGTTTAAGTGTTTTATGGTGTGTACTTGCCTTTATTATGCTATCCCCTCAGTACATTATTGTCTTCCTTGATTAGCCCTTCTAGCCCCTTGGTGATGTCACCCCTTCTTATGCCCAGGCTTGTCAAACGTTGTAGCCTGTTGTGACTTTCAAATTTCAAATGATGCATTTATTTGGGTTGGTATTTTCTGCCCCCCCGCGTTGTCCTGCTATTCTTTAGGGACAAGTTGTTTGGATTTTTATCCTTGGATTGCCTTCGTGGGGATGGTGTGAACTCCCTCGGTTCCCCTTCCCCGGGGGTGCTTGCCTTAGTTTGTAATACCTTGATGTCCTTTTGGGTGGGCCTCCCTTATGGAGGTTGTCTTGTGATTTAATTGGCCTCCGAGCTTACTTGTTGTATAAGGTTGTGGGGTTCCTTTCAAAACCCTCTTTTAATATTAATACAAAAAAAAACCATTGGTGTTACAAGAGCTACCACTAGACTCTACCAAGGTTGATAGAATTATTTTAACAACTTATAAAAATCAATTTTATTTAGTTCGATAAAATTTATTTGGAATTTATCCACTTTGAAGATATTGAGACTCAGACTCTATTTGAAGGTCATATTGAGTAGATAGGCTAAGGTCTTTCCATGATTGAAGAATAACCAATGAATACTAGGACTCAACTATATAGATAGGTGAATCAACTTTAAGATAGTTGATTATTCGGGGATATTGCCAACCCTTGACATTAATAGTGGATTCAAGGTCATTGTAACCTTTGACATTGATTATTGCCAAATTAGAAGAAAATTGAAGATTTAAGGACATAGATATCACTTGACATTGAAAAAGAATACAGGTTCGTTCAACGTCACCTTGACATTGATAGAAGATACAATGACATTCAATGTCACCTTGACATTGATAGAAAATACAAAGATATTTAGAGTCATCTTGACATTGATTGAAGGATTCAAGTACATCTAAAGTCGCTTTGATATAATATAGAGAGAGTTGTAGCAAAAATAAATAACATTAGAGAATATAAAAAGAAAGAGAGCATAACAAAAATTCAAAATAAAGATTACAATCTATATTTGTTGAAGAGTTACAATATATTAAGAGATCCAGGTCATTCAGACCTTGATATTGGTTCAATAGATTATATAAAGAGAAAGAGATTATGATCACATAGACCTTGACATTGTTCTAAGAGGATATTATAGGAATAAAGTGCATAAGAAGAATATTTTTTTAGGTTACATAAGATATTGACCTTGATAAAAAAAAAAAAATTTAATGTCACATGAGATATTGACCTTGATAATAGAAGATGTTTCAGACCATATTGACCTTGACATTGGCCAAGAAGCCAATATAGAAGAAAAGAGTTAAAGAAAGTTTAAAATATAATAAAAGGGAAACTTTATAGTGTAGAAATTTTAAATGGAAGAATCTTATAAAAGTATAAGGTTCATAGAGAAATATTATTAGAAGTTCATTCAACCATCCAAGGAAGGAGCGAAGAGAAATAATTATTAAGCTATTATTAAAGTGCATAGAAGATAGAGCCATTCGGCTCACACAAAGAATATAGAGCCTCTCGACTCATACAGAGTAGTGGAATATGAGCCATTCGACCCACACCAATACAAAGTAGTGGAATGTGAGCCATATGGACCACACTAATACATCATAGCTAGAGGATTGAGTTTGTACAAAAAAAGAAAAAGAAATATAGAAATACAAAGATACAAAAAATTTATAAAATCAAAAGTTATCGCAAACATCATTTGAACATCGAGAGAAAGCTTAACAACATAAAAAAAAAGAACCCTTGAGCAACACAAGGGAATGAGTTAGTAGAAGTTTTTAGAAGCAATCAGTGTAGTAAGGACTATTGCATTTAGTGGAAAGTTGCACCATTGTAACAATAGGGTGCCAAGAACAACGTGTAGAATTTGAAGCACCAACACAACGTATAAGGGAGCATCAAAGTGAATCATGTAATCATCCAAGTCAAGCACCAATGTTATTTGAGCGTGTAACCAAAAAATATGGAAGACATTGGATAGTAATGTCTAAATATTACAACATTTTACGTGTCTTGTAATTTTTGAGTGGGAGTAGAATAGAAGCCAAGTGAAAGCTGAGTGAAAGCAACATAGAAGCCAAGTGGAATCAAAATGGAATCCAAGTAGAAGTAGAAGGTTTACAGAGTGGTTATACTTCACCTAAGCAATGTAATCAAGGGAATTCATAATGCCTTGGAAAGTTAAACATCTCACCATCCTCACCATGCACATTGCCACACCCCAGTTATCTAAATACAAGTATTTGCTGGAAATTATTCACAGAACATATTTGTGTGTAAGAACAAGGAGAATTCAAAGGTATTCTTAATTTTTAGGGTTTTATAAGCTGAATTTTTATGTTAAAGTTAATATTAGGAGCTATAAGGTTAAAGTAAAAAATTATTTGAATTATTATGAGAGTGGAGTGATAAGTAGAGTTAATTAAAATTCTTTAAGGTTAAATTAGAATTGTTGATTTATTTGATTAATAAGAGTGATAAGGTATTTAAGGTTATAATTTAGTTTTGGAAGATAGAAGAAATAAGGTTTAATTATGGTTATTTAATATATTTTATTTTAGGAGTGATAAGTTTATAAGTTAAGATTAAAGTTATTTATTTGGAGTAATAAGGATTATTTATGGTCATTTAATTTTAGGAGAGTTAAGATTAAAGTTAGTTATTTTTGAAAAATATTTTCATAAGGTTGGAGTAATAAGGTTTTCAACTAGGTTATTTATTTTTTATAAAGTTTTTTTTTTTCAAATTTGAAGTTCTTTAAAGTTTGATTTGGTTTCATATTTTGAGAAAATAAAAAATTAATTTTTTTTGAATATTTGTTGGGAGGTAAAAAGATTTCAACTTCAAATATTAGGAAAATTCATATTATTAGTTTCTAAAACTAAGGAGACAAGGTTTACTACTTCATAGGAGTTAATTTAGAAATTTTGATTTATTTAAATCTAGGAGTTATAATATTCTCTACTTCAAAAGATACAAAAATGGATAAGTTATCAAGAGGAACTTTTCAACATAGGAGGCATTATCAATACACAAAGCCATATTTCATAAAAGAAAAAGTTCAAAAACAAAATCTATTTAATGGGCAACATCATACTCTTCAAAATTCTTGTCAAATATGCAAGATAGTATCAAGTGAATCCAATCTATTTGGTATATAGATTTTGGATATAGACATCATATGACTCATAATTTACAATGGTTTGAGTGTCTATAAGTCAAGGATAATTTCTATTTAAATATTGTAGATGATAAGAGATATCTAGTTCATGGAAGTGGTAGTGTAACACCTAGTATACCATTTTCAAACTTTGTACTAGAGGATGTTATGTATGTTCTAGGATTATCAACCAATCTCATTTCGGTTACTAAATTGGTTGAAAGTGGTTGATCAATTGAATTTATATATAAATGAGCATAATAAATGGATTATCAAGAATCAAAATATAATAGAAGTTATAGAATCAATGAAAAATAGAAATATGCTTTAGATTCAATTGGTTTTTCTCAAGAGCTTATTTTTCAAGATGAAATTATTGATAAATTACACAAGTGTTCTAAAAAAAAAATACAAGAAATTAGATTCAACAACCTTTCTACCAATGTAAGCATTGGATGAATCCAAAGTTCAAGATGATGAAACAAATACAAGAAAATTAGAAGATCACATGCATTGCAAGGTCACTTGAAGATTGAATATAAAAATATAGACCATGATTGAAGACTAAAGTGGCATATTCCATGATTGGAATTTCGTTCAACGTTAATACCTATCTATCTTGTTAGTGTAGTTTGTGTGTGTGTTTGTGAATAATCCTACATTAACTATGTTGTGGGACTTGAGTGGTTTATAAACCCTAACACTTGCCATACTCTTTGCCAATGGGGTAGCAGGATTAAAGGTGCAAGTCCTTGGTCCCATTTTGTGGGATTTCTCACCCCTATTAACATCGAGTTTGGGCATGTGTGTTGGGGGGGCTAGCCCTCTTGCTTTCTAACCAGTTAATGTGATAATGCAAGTCTAGTGGCATATTCCATGATTGGAATTTTGTTCCATGTTAATACCTATCTATCTATCTATCAATAACCAAATAATGTAATACAAGGGGTTGTTGGAGTATATTACATTATTTGGTACATGCTAATGTACCTCCATGGTACCTTCATGGTACATATGTAAATAATAGATGAGGATTGAGTCATAGTTTAGAGTGTGAATTATATTTCTCCTTTATATAAGTGTGAATGTGTAGGAAATGCACAAGTGTCATGTAAAGTTGTAATGTGCAAAAAATGCACAAGTGTCATGTGAGTTAGTGTGCAAGTGTAAGTTGAGTCTATGTGCATAAGTGTCTTATATATGATAACAAATATGTAAAGATATACACAAGTATCTTATATTAGAGTGTGCAAATTATAGAAGTGTAAGAGTCATGTATAGGTGTGCATACAATATAGAGTCAAGTGTTCATTAAATATGCAAGTGTCAAGTAGAAAAGCCAAGAGTCATGAGACTTGGCATATGAAAAGGAAAAGTCGAGTATCCAAAGAGTCATACTACTATGACTATATTATGGAGATAGTACTCCATACATGAAATCAAGAAAAATAGTGAGAAAAGATATATATACAAAGAATACAATCACAAGCATTATCATTGTAAGAGAAAGTAAAGTAATAAAGATTGCATAAATTTTGAGCAATTAATATTGTAAGTTGTTCTACATGCTTAGTATATGTATGATTTAAGCTATTCACATTCATATTTTAACATATTATTGAATGTTATTTGATTTATTATAAGCCTCGATATACATATTCATTTGGTCTTATTATTCTAATCATATCATGATCTTGACCTTATTATATTGTGGCTATATTATATTTGGTCATGCAATAAATAACCTACGATATTTGTGGTAGTATTACGGCTCAAAAATCCATCATTAATTAAGTTAAAAGGCTTGTTGTTTTCATTCTTGGAAATAAAGACAAGTTTGAAAAATTAGTCAAATAAGGAATAGTGATGCATTCTTGAAATAAAGTATGTCTCTTATTGGCTTTTGAAATAATGAAATCAAGATTTGTTTTTTTATTGGTTGATAATATGTTAACAATTTGAAATAATAAATGATAGGATAGGGATAGGTAGTACAACCATATAGTTATTGCCAAAAGTGGGATGGAGAATAGGTAATAGTTTAGTTGGTATAGGTGGTGGGATTGTTTGGTAGCTTATAAGTTGCTTTGGTAGTTTATTAGCATTAATGAGATTCTATTTTACAAAATAAATAAGTTATTTAAGGGAATAAGATCCTATACAATAAAATAAATAAGCTAGCATACAAACTTTAATTTGAAAATAAGGAGTGATGAGATAAGATTTAAACATATTAATTAATATAGTTGATACTTCCTTTGTTGAGAGAAGAAATTAATTATTTTTAAATGCTTTTAAAAAATTTATTTTTATATTTAATGGTTTGGTTAAATATTGAAAAAGAATAAATGAAAACTAAACTTCAAAATTAAGTTACTACAGCTAAATTTTCTTGTGAGACGATATATTAGGTTTCGATATTAATGGGATAAATTTATATTAAAAAATTTCAGTTAAAAAATGATAATAGTATTTAAATATTATTACTTTTTAGTTAAAGGAAATAAGGGTTTAGAAAAAAAATGTGTTTATCTTTAAATTGTTGTATTTAAATTATTTAGATTTTTGTTTTATACACTTAATTTTTCTTGTTTAAAAAATTATAATATGAAGGAATTTTTTGAGGTCTAAGTCTATTGTGCATATTTTACAACATGCTTAGAGTATGACTCGATGTGGAGGGAGGCACTCATTTTTTACATAATGTGATATATATATATATACATATATATATATATATATATATATATATATATATAACTCCATCACAATGCCAAAATATTACATTTGTTGTTAGATCAATCAAACCATATCTAATATATTTTTTTGTCATAATTTTCTTTTAATCAAATATATTTTACATCTTTCTCAAAATGATATGTTTTCACAATTATCTCCTTGATAAGTAATAGTGAATTATCTACTAATCAATTTTCTTCTCTATAGATATCCTTGGATTTCTTAGAGATCACCTCTAATAATTAATAGTGAACATTAACAGTATTATTATTTGTATTATTACCTATAATAGATATGCTCACATTTTAATTATTGTAATTTTAATCCTTCTAAGATGTTCTGAATCACTTGCCTCTCCATAGTTGTTAGTTGAAGTTCGACATGATTCTAATTAGGTGGGGAGAATTTTGCCCTTATTATTTTGAAAAACACTACTTTTTTTTTTTTGTATTTTCTTTAGAAGCACCATTGAAATTAATTTGGATAAGCCTAATTTCTAGAAATTTTCATTTTACCTTAGATCGAAGTAAATATATTGTTTTAATGCCATTATCCAAAATAAATCTTCCATGTATGTTCAATTCTTGTAACCATGTTGTTACATTTTTTTTTAACTTGAGACTTCTTATGATGAGCATCGTACCATGTGTGAGCATTCTGCAAGAGACATAATAATATTCTTTCAAATTTGGACATAATTTTGAAATAATTTCAATGGTGCTTCTAAAGAAAATACAAAAAAAAAAGGTAGTGTTTTTCAAAATAATTTGGATAAGCCTAATTTCTAGACATTTTCCTTTTACCTTAGATCAAAGTAAATATATTGTTTTAATGCCATTATCCAAAATAAATCTTCCATGTATGTTCAATTCTTGTAACCATGTTGTTACATTTTTTTTTCACTTGAGACTTCTTATGATGAGCATCGTACCATGTGTGAGCATTCTGCAAGAGACATAATAATATTCTTTCAAATTTGGACATAATTTTGAAATTTATTTTAAAAAATTCTTATTATTTTTTTCAGAGATAAATTCCAATAAATAATGGTAGGAACAATATTTATGGAATACATAATATTTTAGCTTTGGAATAATTAATCCAACATTTAATCAACATTGGAGATACCTAATATATTCTTATATTTTTTAAAATGTAACCCCAAAATAGTATGACATTTTTATATTGTTCTCACATGAGGCACATTTGAAAGTTTCATAATATATACACTTTTTATTTGTAGATTATTTTATAATAATATTACTTTGAACTACTCAAAAGCAATTTTTAGGCCTCATGGAGAGAATATTGAGGCTTTAAGGCCTTAGGAAGAGCCTTTAGTGACCAAACATTCTTTGAAAAAAAAATGGAATTAGGAATTGTTTATTGATTTAAATTCTCAAATCCTAACTTGACTAAGTATCCACCATATTTTGATAGATTTTAAACCAACTCATCCTTTTGTGTAAAACTCTTACAGTTCATCTACGCTTTGTTTTTCTTTTCTTGAGCTAGTTTACTAATATAAATTCATGATTAGGAGTTGTTGCTTAAACCTTTACAAGCTAGGCATGCTCGAGCCAATGGTTTCCATATTGATTCATAGATAAGAGGATAAGACATCAACCAATTATCAAATAAAGTATTCGTGTAATTTACTTTCTTGACCAATTGCAGACTATTTAATATGAAATTCCATGTTGAGGAACCTTGGGGTCAAGTTCTTTCCCTTAGTTATTCATTGCATCAAGAGAAATTTTAATTTTTTAGGTAACATTTTTTTAATTCTATTCTTAATCTCTAAATAAACTCCTTCCAATATTTTCCCTTTAGATCAAACTCATAAGTCTACAATGTTGGCTTTTAAGCCAGTTATTTCAATCCTAATATTCAAGATCTTTGAGTAGACTCAAATATAAGAGCAATCAAAATATAATATAGTCAATATAAATAATAATAACATTAAAAAATAATATCTAATATGAATGTAAAATGGCCAAAATAATTCATGCAAAATCATGGAGAACACTTATAGTATAATTGCTCAAAATATGAATACATCCTACAATACTATTAATGCTTGAATGTGGCCATACAATATCCAAATCCTTCTTCAATAATCTTAAATACAATACATGAAACTTTATCTCCATAATATAGCCATACAAGATGACTCTTCAAGTACTTGACTATTTCTCTCCATATGACAACTCTCACATGTCCTTTGGCTTCTCATATTTCCACTTGTATACATGACTCTTCACTCTCTACTTACATGCATACTTAACTCTATGTCACTTGCACTCTTTTGCATCATACTTACATTTCTACATGCAAAAACCTAACACATGACACTTGTGCACATCCTCACATTACATATTTGCACACTTAATTACATGACACTTGTACACTTTCTCTTATTACACACTTGCACTCTTACTTACATGACACTTGTGTATATCTTGCACATAGACACTTACATAAAAGGGAAAATATAAATAACTCACCTAAACTATATACTCGTACCCTAATCTATTACATATTTATATTTGTATCGTAAAGGTACCATGGGGGCACATTTTCTTTTATTTTGTGAAAGAAGGGATTTTGAAAGGGTCCCAAAACCTTTTACAAAGTGGACATTATATCTTCCAAAGAGACCATCCAACAAATATAGAAAATACTATCCCAATCAACGGGAAAAACACAATCCATAAACACACTCTCAACGATAGGTCTATGAGAAGAGCAAAGTAGGCTCACGGTGAACTTGGAGAATTTAGAGAACCACGAACCATAGGATCCTAAATTGAGAATAAATCAAAAGTCCCATAGGTCATAAATCTATTCCACCTTATGGAACATGCATCAAAACATGAAAAAACATCGACCAACATAAGACCTATAAACTAATTAGGAGAAAGGATGAAGGAAGCATCAATCCTTTGGGGCCAAATCTCTAGGTGATTCCTTGACTAACTCTAAAAATTTCAGATCCCACTAACCTCAACCCATCATTATTTTGAATTTTTCAGCAAATGACATGGTGATATTTAGAATACTAATTAGCGATCTCATGGACTCCATCATCATAGTTTTGGAATATTTTGGGGTTTTAGGAAGTTCCTAAGAGCTGATATTTTTCACTTTCTTCCTTCTCACGGACTCAAATGAGGTCTTAGCCTTATTTCTAATAGGAGTTGAACCTTATAAATCCAATTCATCAATTTACAGGGGGTTTTCTTAGATTTGACCACTTTAGAGAAAGACATGTTGAATATTTATATTTATCCTCACTTCCATCTATTCTTTTAGGGGTCTCAAAAACTTTACCTTATCCCTTCTACGTCTCTAGCACCTTTTCCCCATGGGTGGAACTAGGGATGGTTGGATTAACCTTGGGGACTTAGGAATTGATATATTTAGTCTGAGAAGAGTTAGGGGATTCCTCAATGCTAGAGGTTCCACAAGATTTTTGATTAGATTCAACTTCACCTCCCTTTTACTACCCATTTTCTTGACCATATGGTCAAAGATAATTTTCACAAGGCCCTAGTGAATCAGGTCTGAATTGTCTCCTCTTTTTACATATATCATTGACTTCTTTATAGACTTGAAGAGGAATGAGGTAATGTTTAACTTTCTCTTTCGATGAAGCTAGATCAGGAATATGAAATGGAAACTTTTGAGAATCTCCTAGTTGTTATTATGCATAAAATATTTCATAATGAAAAACACCACCTGGTTCCACGATGCCTTGAGGGAACATATCTATTATCCATTCTAAATTTTTTCTAACTCTTCATCTTCACCGAAG
Source organism: Wollemia nobilis (assembly GCA_028583015.1). Taxonomy (NCBI): domain Eukaryota; kingdom Viridiplantae; phylum Streptophyta; class Pinopsida; order Araucariales; family Araucariaceae; genus Wollemia; species Wollemia nobilis. The sequence continues at coordinate 1,254,373 of JAQPPZ010001113.1, read as the reverse complement.
AAAATATTGATTTCCTTATCTAGGAAATGTTTCTCCTAATGGCTTGTAAAGCCTAAATGTTAATATGAAACTCACAGGATAAATTCATAGGATCAAATATATGAGACAACTAAAATATAGTAAGATCAATGTGATGAATTAAATAAGAATAATATGATCCAACTAATATGTAAATCAAAGCTTATAATACATCAACTAGCATTCATTAATATGCAAAAATATGAACGTAATAGTCTAAAGCATACATATAAATCATGTAGCACAACCTACAACACCAATTGCTTAAATATATGCAATATTTATTACTCCTCTTCCTCTTACAAATGTATCAAAGAACTCTGTTATAATAAGGACAACTCTCTATGATCACTATGTAGGCTATGGAGATAATGTAGGTGATATAGACTATGTCCTTTATGGAGTAATGTATAGCCATAATAGAATGACTCTTTGTATAATTGACTCTTCCTTTTCTTATTCCAAGTTGAATGACTCTTGACATCTCTATTTGACACTTGCATACACATGATTCTATCTTGTATGCACACATAGACATGACTCTTCACATAATACTTCCTAATCTAAGAACTCATGTGCACACATACATATGAGACACTTGTGCACATTTACACACATTACACTTGCACACTCATTTACATGACACTTGTGCATTTATTACACATTATTACATTAAATAAAATATTTACTTACACTCTAATCTAAGACTCAACCCTCGTCTAAGATTTACAATCTATACCAAGGATTTTTATTAGCATGTACCAAATACTGTAATATATTCCAACACCCCCTCTGTATTACATTATTTGGTTTTTGAAAACTTTAGTCTTCAATCATAGTCTTCTTTCTTCTAGTGATCTTGGAACTTGAGCTTGCTTTACCTTCTTCTACTCTTTCTATTTTTCCATTATGCTACCTTTTTGTATCCTGATCAAATGAACAATTAGTATCTTTCAAATTCTATGAGAGAAATTCATCTTCATTTATTATTAATTTTGATGAAAGAGCTTTAATTTATTTTTCTTTAGTAGTTTCTTCTAACTCTTGGATTTCATGAATTTCTTGAGCTAGATGTCCTTTTTGATTTCCATATCTATATTGTAACTAAGGTTGACTATGCTGATATTGAGAAGGATACTAATGCTGAAATTATTGTTGTCATCATGGATTATATTGATTTTGATATTGTCTTTGCTATACTAATTTATTTTGATAATTTTTTATTCATCTATTTTCCTTGAGACTTGTGACTATTTCACAACTTCCCCAAATTTGGGGACCCACCTTGATTTTTGAAATATTTTGGAATGTTTTTTTTGGTGTGAATGATAATTTTAATAAGGTCATGTCCATAATTATTGCCATAAAAATCCTAAAATTGGAATATTGACTAATGGTTTATAATTCCTTTTCAAGAGTTATTTTTGATGTGTATTTTTGGGGTTTTGATTGTTTGTGTTTGTTAATGTAATGTTAGGTGTTATTTTTAATTTATTTAAATATCATTTTGTTTTACTATTTTTTTTGGCTATGTTCATTGTTTGTGCTTATGTTTGGTGATGTTATTTTATTTATGTATAAGTGTGGATGTTATTGTTATTAAAATATATCAAAATTCAAAAGATTTTTTATTTTTGTTTTAAAAATAAAGATGATTAAAATATTTTACATTTAAAATTTTCTTTAAAATAAAATAATAATTTTTTTTTTTTGATTGGTTGAAAGGGTGTTGAAAGGTCCCTGAACCTTGTACAAGAGGTTTTTACATGTTTTCCAAGCCGACCGAGGAGGCCCAAGAGCTAAATATCAAAGAGAAAGCAAAACACCACACGAGGGAAGGTGTCGCGATATCGCGACCAGTTACGTTTTCACGGCCCACAGCATAGGGAAAAAGCAAGGAGGAAAAGATGTCGCGATATCGCGACATGTTGCACCGTTGCGGCCAAAATAGGAAGAGATGTTGCGAAATCGCGACAAGAAGCAGCATCGCGACCGAAGGAGAGAAAGTGTCACGATATCGCGACATGTTGCAAGGTTGCTGCCAAAAGAGAAGAAGTGTCGCGATATCATGACATGTTGCAAGGTTGGTGTCAGAAGAGAAGAAGTGTCGCGATATCGAGACATGTTGTAAAATTGCGGCCGAAGAGAAGAAATGTCACGATATCACGACATGTTGCAAAATCGCGATCGAGGAGAAAAAGTGTCGTGATATCGCGACATGTTGCAACAATGCGGCCGAAGAGAAAAAGTGTCGCGATATCGCGACATACTGCATCATCGAGGCCGAAGAGGAAAAGTGTCACAAAATCGTGACATGTTGCAAAATCTCGGTCGAAGGGAAAAAGTGTCGCGATATCGCGACATGTTGCAAAATCGCGGTCGAAGAGAAAAAGTGTCACGATATCGCGACATGTTGCAAAATCGCGATCGAAGAGAAAAAGTGTCGCGATATCGCGACATGATGCAGAATCACGGTTGAAGAGAAAAAGTGTCGCGATATCGTGACATGTTGCAACATCGCGACCGAGGAGAAAAAGTGTCGTGATATCGTGACATGTTGCAACATTGCGGCCGAAGAGAAAAAGTGTCGCGATATCGCGACATACTGCATCATCGAGGCCGAAGAGGAAAAGTGTCACGATGTCGTTGCAAAATCTTGATCGAAGGGAAAAAGTGTCGCGATATCGCGACATGTTGCAAAATCGCGATCGGAGAGAAAAAGTTTCGCGATATCACGACATGTTCCAAAATCGCGGCCGAAGACAAAAGTGTCGCGATATCGCGACATGATGCAGAATCACGGCCGAAGAGAAAAAGTGTCACGATATCGTGACATGTTGCAACATCGCAGCCGAAGAGAAAAAGTGTCGCGATATCGCGACATGCTGCAAAATCGCGGTCGAAGAGAAAAAGTGTCGCGATATCGCGACATGATGCAAAATCGCGGCTGGAGAGAAAAAGTTTGACGATATCGTGACATGTTGCAAAATTGTGGCCGAAGAGAAAAAGTGTCGCGATATCGCGACATGTTGCAAAATCGTGACCGGAGAGAAAAAGTGTCGTGATATCGTGACAAGTTGTAACACCGCGATCAAAGGAGAAAGAAATGTCGCGATATCGCGACAAGTTTCAACCTCATAGCCAGAGGGGAAAGAAATGTCGCGATATCGTGACATGTTGAATTTTCGCGACCAAAGGTGAAAAGTGTCGCGATATAGCGACATGTTGTAATTCTGCTACCGAAGGAGGAGGAAGAAATGTCGCGAAAATGCGACCAGTTTCATGAGCATACTAGACCAATCCCCTGCCAACATCTCACATAAAATAATAAATTTGACATTAATAAAAGGTTTTGTTATTTTTGCAGGTGATCGGGTCAGTTCTTCGTATGGTCTACTGGGTAAAGTACCGGTGAAGTGGTGACCTGGCGGTCAAGTGAAAATGAACCAACACGATTCGTTGAAGAATTCAAGAGGTGCTTTGACATATGAACAACTCATCACATGTCTCTCGAAACCTTAGTGAAGATAAAGTATATTCTAATTTTACCCCGATTCATGTGGCATTTAAATCATAGTGAAAATATTTACCACGGATGATGATATGTTCATATGACATTGTGATAGTGAGAACATAACAGTCTAAAGAATTTTTGAACATTTTATCATGATTTCATCAATTATCCACTGTCAACAATGCTAAATTGGAAAATATAGCCGAAGTTTCATAAATGGGATGTCGTGGACGAAATACCATTTTGATGGACCAGGCGACATCAAGAGTGGAAGATGTGAGTATATTGGGATGTCAGTGGAGATCGCGTGAATAAAGCGGACGCCCTGTGCAGTAGAGATTACATGAATAAAGAAGACAACGTTGTGTGTTGGGTAGCTAAAATAATGGAATATTAAAATGTTTACAAAAAAAAATAGGCAAGAATGAAAACAAGCATAGACGAGCGTATATCGCAAAGCTGTCATCGAGGTGTGGTGAAAATCGTAAGCACACCTGATGATGCACTCTGATAACCACAACATCACTATTTCGTTTGGTTAGTGTCACGGTGATGTGTTGGGCATTGTATACAAAGGTGGTGTCATGGCCGAGAACCTCCATTTGAACCATAATTATAGTTAATTATGCAGACAAAATGAGGATTAGTAGAGACTACACGGGCGATATACATTGACTCGAGGGCATTCATTGTTTGTTGACGTAGATGGCATCAAGCGTAGGATTGGCATGTGAAGGGTGATGACATTGTACTGTAGTGATGTAGCAAAAGTGTGTATAGACTCTCAACCAAAATGGTGGAGTATAAGAGTGATGTAAGTGAAAATTCTTGTGTGTTTAGACTTCTAAGCGACGACAAAGGTGTTTAAAATATGATTAAAAGTATAATAGGGGTGCCTCACCATAGATCAATACATACCAACTAAACATGATGGATCTAACGCGCAACACGACTTGATAATGGCTAGATTTTGGCAATACTGACATAATTTGGAAATGAAGTCTAACAAGGTGTACAATGTTGTTACTAAAGAATAACAGGGATAACTATATAATATTTTATGAAGGGGTTATTCATCATAAAATCTTGATTGGGTATGTAATAATGTACTATCATATATAGCATAAGTTTACACATGAGTATTTCAAACAGTTTATTTAAGAATAGTTTTAAATTCAAAAGAAATTATAACATATTAAGAACAAGACATAAAATAGTTTTGAAACTGTTGCAGAGACAGTTTCATAAATAAAAGGGAACAGGGTGAACCAACCAAAGATAATGAATATTTCAAGTTATAAATAGTCCAAGAGAAATAATATAGATCTTGGAAGGATCATCAGGTCTAGTTTCAGCTAGAGAAAATTTATTTGTGTCATATAACCTTCGAAAAATGGAAGCATATGACTCGGCTAAAGGTGTGTATTAATAATTTTGTTGGACAGACTATCATCGAGGATGGTTTTTGATAGTTGGCACTGTGTATTGCATGGTTTGTGTTGTTGAGGGTACCGCATGATAAACAATTTGTTGAGGTGTTTGTTGCACGGATTGTTGTTGAGCCATTACCTGTTGTCTCATGACCACTTGATTAACTTGATTGGGTTGATTTGCTGGGATATCATGTGTTGATTTTGTTTGGCCATAATAGTTGCTTTTGTATTGGCCCTTATTTTACCATTATTTCTTTTTAGGCTTAAGAATACCTACTTGGATTTTGATCTCCTCAATGACACTAGCCTGAGATAAAGTTTCTTCAAATAAATTATAGGTTTGTAGTTGAAGCATCCAAGAGATAGGTTTTAAACAACTCTTGGTGAATAAATTAATTAGCTCATCCACTAGTAGGGTGAATGGCAATTTAGTTATAACAACCCTCCAATGGTTTCCAAAATCGTAGATATACTCATCATTATGTTGTCTCAAAGCATAGACATCAGAAATGAGATCTTCTTTTTAAAATTTAAGATGAAATGCTCAAAGAATTGGTCAATCAATTGCTCAAAAGTATAAATACTATGGCTTGGAAATTGATTATACCATTCTATAGCATCTCCTCCTAATGTTTGAGGAAAGGTTTAGAGCATGAGAGCATTGTTGTTTTGAATTCTAAAACATGCATGTACAAAAGTGCTCACATGTTCTTTGGGATCCTTAGTTCCCTTAATTTTTTCAAACTTAGGTACCATGAAATCTATCGGATGGTGGGGATGGTACCGAAGGATGAGTTGGTTAATTGATAAATTGGTGTAAGGTTGGTTTCTGATTTGAAAAACCAAGAGTATATTGAATCAATTGATCTATCTATTTTTGTATGGCCTTAATTCGAGGGTCTTCTTTAGGAATGTGAAAGCCCTGAATTACCTTATGATTTTATGGAGTGGAGAAATGTTTTGTAGTGACTAAATTATGATGAGATTGGTAATTATGGTTAGGTGAATTTGAATGTAATTGATGAATGAGAGACTAATGATGAAAATATGGGGAATTATGAAATAAGGTTGATGTATGAGTTATGGCTAGGTTGGCCAATAGGAATAGGATGGGTGGTGGTATGACTTGGTGGGGGAACATGGATATAAACCACATAAGACTATACTTCCCATGATGAACCCTAGTTAACAAGGACATTCTAAGTAGAGTTAGGTAAAGGCTTAGGGTTCACCTATACTTGTTGTTGAGCATTTTGATGTTGTCTAAGCAATTTTTTTAGGTGTTCCCATGCCTCACTAATTTCTCTATCAGAATCTAAGGTTATGGAGGTAGATGGTATGGAAGATGTGGCTTGGGGATAAGTTACACTAGGTATAGCAACTTGTGAGGCTAAAACTTGTGAAGCAGCATTTACATGTACTTCATACAAGGGGTTGGTGTATGTGGAGGCGTATGAAGTGCTAGGAGCACATGAGGGTTTGGGAATGAACATATGGGATGAAGGTGCAACTGATGCCTCAAAAAGAGGGTTGGTATACACCTGGGTAAAGGTGGATGGGGGCTGGGAATAAACAGGCTCCTGCTGTAAAGTAGAATTCTATATAGGTGAATTGTGAATGGACTCTAAGACATAACTAGAAGACTTCATGAGATCTTCTACTCTTGCCATGTCTATATGGGTAATGTGATGGTCTATGGTAGGGGAGGTTGAATTCTCTTGGGGTATGGCCATATGAAAGGTTATGGATGGTAAGGAATGTGAGGGACCTGTAGATAAATTTGTCTGTGTCACATTTAGGTACTCTACAACATAAGTGGGAAAGGTGGATGAAGGTTCCATTTGATTATCTTGATTTAATACTTGTTTTTTTTTTTCATGTTAGGACCATAAAGAAAATAAATCAAAATACAAATTATGTACTAAACTGAAACACCCAATTTAAATTTCTCAGTAAAAATAAAACAACCAATTCTAAGTTTTTTTAACACGTGTGTCTTACCTTATTTATTGGTTATCTCATTTTAATGTGATTTCATTTCCTTAGGTTTCAAACTTGTGTGTTTCAAATGTGCTAATATGAATTAATAAAATAAAGGTAAAAACTATGGCTAAGCTGGGGCAACGAGATTCTTACTAGTGATGAAATCTAACAAGTTTTCTTGGGGGTGACCTAGGATTTCTAAGGGCAAAAATTTGTGGATGGAGATGAAAGCCACCATCACCAAATGTTAAGTAATGGTTGGTGATGAAATCCAGCCACTACTATTGAATGTGAATCGTGTAGTGTGTGGTTATTTTTAAAGTTTAAAATTTTCTATTATGTTCAAACAATGTTAGAAAAATAACAACTTTCAATTGTCTAAATTGGAAGCCACTATTCACAATACCAATTTATCCAAAGGATATAGAGTACACCATTTAAGGCCCATTCTAAACAGCTAGGGGGTTCATCTATTCCTTCGCATGGAATCACCCGAGTACGGGGATACTCTTGGAATATGAACAACATTCCTACTTAGACCACCAAAAATAGATATCTATAACCCTAATAATGCAGTTTTGATTTACGTGCAATCAGAATGCAGTATTTTTTTCATATAGTAGAAACTCAAAAAGCTTCAAAATAGAAGATGTGAATGAATACAAGTGACTAATTTAAATCCTAAAATGCATGCTAATATGAATGTTCTTTTTCAGATTAATTAATGAAATTCTTTTTATATCCAGAACCTGAAAAAGACACAAAACAACCAAAAAAGTAAACATAAAAACTGGGGTTTGGTTAGCAGACTTATAAATGGTCTACATATTTGTCCCATCTCTATATAAAGCACCCCTAGGCATTTTTGGAATGCACCTAGGTGTTTCTATATGGCCTTCGAGCATTTTTGGGCATTTCATGCACCTTTTACAACTTTTAGAAACTTTTAGAAACCCTAGATCCAACAAAATCTACAAAATTTGTGCTCCTAAAATTCCTACAAGATAACATAAAACAAGTAAATTAGTAAGGCAAATCATAAACAAAAACCCTTAGGGGGTCCCATTGTGATCTCCATTTGAGGATACAAAAATGCAACACCAAACAATGCTAAATAAATCGAACACAAGGTAACCAAAATTGCACAATAGATGATCTTATATTAATGGGGGGAGCCTGAAAAATGCCACTGTTACAATGTGGATCCTTGAATCATTTTTTTATACAGATTTACAAATGGCTAGGGTTCTCTAAAACCCTAGCAAACAAGGTTGGTGGTGTCTTCAGGTGCGTCCTTGCTCCCAACAAAATTGAGTGGGCTTCTTGATATCCGATGTTAGGCCACTCCAGCTTAAACAACTATCCAATGCTTACGTAGCACCTTCATATCTACACAAAATGACACAACAAACTAGTTAGTAATACATGTGAGGGCTCCATAATGTGAGGCCCTCTATAAGCAATAATAAAACCCTAACTATCTACTGCAAATGAAGTGAACAAACATGAAAATGCGTAAATGAAATAATAACCAGTAGTTTTACCTTACTTTCTTGTTGTCTTCCGATTTGTGAGATTTTTTGTAGTGGATAGGCATGATGATTCCCTAGCATCGCTCGAAGGCTAGGAGATCCTCAGAACACTTATGTAAAACTCTTGTGAGTGCCTAACGATTGCAAGAAATGCCCATGGACACTCGGGACTGGTAGGGAGGTGCACAAAGGTGCTTAGCGGATGACGAAAAATGCCCGGAGGTGCTCTACGATGAAATAAAATGCTTGAAGGTGTTTTGCAGATGAGGAAAGAGTCTACAAAAGTAGATTTGATGAAGGGAAATGAATGGCGATGGTTGTGAGGGTTACGACGAGCGAAGATGGAGGTGGAAGTACTCAAATACTCTAAGGAAACTCAGGGAATTTAAAAAAATAGGAATCAACACTCAGGCAATGAACACTCAGGGGTTGAGCCATCAAAATGAATTCTATTTATAATCAAACCTAGGGCATACTTAGGGTTTCAATGACACTAATCATGTGGATGAGATAAAAGCACATCGAAGGGTGGATAGTAAATTTAGGTTGTGGCATGGATTGATGTGGATGGATGGATAGGATTAAATGAAATCGGATGGCTAGGATTAATTCACTTATATAAATATATATTTATTAAATATACATAAAATATAATATATAAAATATTATTCTTTAAATATATATGAATAATAGGCGAAAATGGCAGGAAAGTTAGGATGGATGACAAATGGCTAGGTTTTGATGGTGGAAATGGCGGGAAAGCATGGATGGAAGACAAGTAGCTAGGTTTTGGTATCTACACAAGGAATAGCCTCAAAAGCACTTTATTCTCTATGTTGCTTCAAAAACCCTATAGTACATGGATGATCCTTGATAGTTATTACTTTCTTATGTATTTAATATTATAACATTTATGACATCGAATTTCTATGTTTTCACAATCCACTTGTTGATATCCTTCTCATTATTGATATTTAATTTTAATGGACAACTATAAAGGTGGATTGTGGTAAAGGTTTTGAAATATCCATAGAAACACATTTGAGTGTATACAACATGCCTTATCTACTTAGTAGTTGGTCCCTTTTGGATGAGCTCTTCTAGCATATTGCCAATATTCTACAAAATTTTCTTATTGATGAGTTGATAAAGAAGTCCAAAAAGCTTAAACTACACCAAAAGCCTTTTAATATCTTTAACTCCACATTATGTTTTTTAATCCAAAGACTTAAATATATTTTCCCATAAACCAAGGGGATTCGTGTAGTATATTACCCCTTATTTCTAAATTAGAGAAGATAATGAGAAAAAATCATTTACAAAGAAAAGCTAGAGTAATTTGGATTCAATACCCACTTTCATTAGATCTAATAAGAAAAACCAAGTCAATATCCATTATATCATTCCGATCATCTCATGTTTGATAATCACTTTTGGTGTAGTATCTAATGCTTGGATAGGGTTTATCATATATTTGCTCTTCCTTTTATTGTTAACTAGGGCATCCATACTTCGAACTTGGGTATCCTTACTTCCATTAAGGAATTTTAAAAATGAATGTCTTGTCATTTTGCCTAGGTTTTCTTCATGTGAATATTTTAGTTTTTTAGTTTCCCTAATATTTTAATCAAGAAATAGTCGTGGTTGTTTCTTGCTTCCTGTTTGCTCCTTGCTTCTTATTTACACTTCCTACTCATATATCATCTTTGTGCGCTCTACCTCGCTTCCACCAACATAGCATTATCATCATTTGAATTTCTTACCTTAATAAAATGCAACCTAGATAATAGCATATGTTAAAGAATAGTTTGTTTTAAAATAAAAGTTTGGATTAATTTTTTTTATCTTTGTTTTTTAATTAACTCAAGCAATTTTACTATAAATAGGCTTTTAAAACTATTATAGATAATGAAGTTCATTTAATTGAGTATTTTGCTAGAAAAACCTTAGGATTTTTTCAACTTCTATTTAGGTTACTTACATCGAAATATCAATAGATTACATTTATCATTTAATCAATTATATCATGTAATTATATGCTATGATACTTCTTGATATTATTTTCAAGAGATAAAATCTCCCTTGGTTATTTATCTTTTAAAATTTAAATTTTATTAAAACAAATATCAATTACCTTAATGTTTTTATAAATATATTAGCATTTATTCATGATAATGTCTATCATTGATGAACATTGAATATATAAATATATAATTTAAATATATATCCATTTCTTTTAAGTGGTAATTTTGATCTTATAAAAGTGCTTTAGCATTTTTATGGTTGCTAATTGAAACCTCATAGAGGAAAGTTTTATGAATATTATTAATAGTTTGTTTTGTAAAGCATCATTAAAATAAATTTGATAAGTTCAGTTTTGTATATTTTTATTTTAGATTTATATTAAGAACCTTTGTGTTATTTCTTTTCTCATAATGTATCTTGCTAAAGGTGTAACTTGACTTAAAAGTGTCTTTTTGAAATTGTAAACTTATGAAAAAATCTAATTTAAGTTAAACTTTTTTTATGCATGGTTCAATAGACTCAATCTTGTTTGAGAAAAATAATTGAGGTGCAACTTGACTAAAATCCTATGTGATAGTCACCATAGATAATTAATGAGGAGAAGAGTTACTCTACAAAATTCTAATCGTTGTGATTGCAGATAGAAATTTCTTTCCACTAAGTATCTCATCATTGAGCTCATGCTTGTATAATATTGTATTTGGTTAAACCAACTATTCAAAGGGGTAATATTGTATTTGGTTAAACCAACTATTCAAATGGGTAATATTGTATTTGGTTAAACCAACTATTCAAAGGGGTGATATAATGACTAAACAAACTATTCAATATGTTGTACTTTGGTCAAGTAAATTTGAAATATGTTGTAAATCATCCTTAGCATTAATGCATTTGATTTAGAAATAACATTAAACTAGGGATAATATGTTTTAACCAAGGAAGTGAGTCTACTAGCTCTTAAAGAATGATTATAAACATGTGTTAAACCTTAAGGCTAATAGTTATGTAATGTAGTAGCAAGTTTGTACCTTCTCTACAAAAGTATATTTAAGTCTTGAATAAAATTTAGATCTAAACAAGAGAATATAGTCGTTGTTTCATACGTCTATAAAAGGACATAGATATGAAGCAAGAGTCTTATTACTAGTTAAATATTGATACGGGAGGAGGAGGTAATAGAAAATGGATTCATGATCATAGCAGGATTTATTGAAACAAATGTTTGGTTTGATAAGTGAGATGGAAAAAGAACATACAAAAATAAGGCAGACGAGTTATTAAAACAAAACTTTGGTTTGATGAGTGAGATGGAAAAAGGACTTAGATATGAAGTAAGGGCCTTATTGCTAGTTAGATATTGACACGAGAGGAGGAGGTATTAGAAAAGGAATTCATGATCATAGGAGGAATTATTAAATCAAAACTTTGGTTTGATGAGTGAGATGGAAAAAGAACATACGAAAATAAGAAATATGAGTTATTAAAACAAAACTTTAATTTTATCAATAAAATTAAGAAGAATTCATTAACATAGGAAGGTTTTTAAAACAAAACTTGGTTGTATGAATGCTTTATCATCAATTTTATAAAAGTGTAGTATTCGTCTAAAATAATGATGTCCAATAAATACTTATTATTTATGTGAGAAGGTTGGGACCAACTACGGAGATCATGGATACGAGGAGGTTGTAGCCAGTTATAGAGATCACAAAGATGAGGAGGTTGTGGCTAGCTATGGATATCATAAATGCGAGGAGGCTATGACCAGTTACAAAGATCGTAGAGGTTGCGACCAGTACAAGAATGGATCTGGGTTGACGAGCTGAGGTGAATGCAAAGGCTAGGGTAAACACAATAATATACATGGGTAACATACTATGAGCTATGATGAATGCAGAGGCTACAACAAGCACAATAATGGACATGGGTAGGAAGGTTCCTACGAAGATGTAGAGGTAGGCGAGGGCAAAGTTCACGAGAAACCAGTGGATTATAAGAAGCACGAGAAATCATGAGGAAGGTTGGATGAACCATTTGTCATGTGTAAACCCTAGGTCTTCGATTAGAAGAAATATCTTTGAAGGATCTTTGGGTTCTTGGGTGGATGAAACTCTACCCTCTATCAAGATTTCAGAGGATGAATTTGGGTTGGATCTGATTGATTATGAAGCTCGAACATTTATCTACAAACTCAAAGTCAAAATACAAGACTTGGAGGAGCTTAAAGAATACATTAATTTTTGGAGTACAAAATTCCAAGTAACTTTCCTACCCAAAAATTTATTTTTTGTTCCTTTTCTAATTTAGTGGATAGATATGAGGTAATGGACTATAAATATAATTGGTTTTTTGGACAAAGGGGTGTCTATATAAGACCTTGGACTCCTAGTTTTAACCCCTTTATAGAAGAAGTTAATGGCTTCCCATTCTGGGTGAATCTTTACGCTCTCCCTGTGGAGTTTTAGGGAGAGAATATATTCACCAAAACTGGTAATGCCATTGGTGCATTCCAATATATGGATACCCAAATAGAGGAAAATTTATCCAATAAAATTAATATGAGTAAAGCAAGATTGGCTATTTGGATGGATGTTTTAATTCCTAGGCCTCAATCCATTACTATCTCCTCGAGCAAAGGGGAATGGATCTAAAATATTGAATATGAAAACTTCTCCCTAAGATATTATGGTTGTCAACAATATGACCACATGAAAAAGAGATGCCCAAACATCCGATCATGCTTTGATTCCTCCATGGTGGAGAAGGCCTTGCATGTGAATGATTCAAAATATTCAAATATCCCACTTCAAAAGAAAGAATCTCATCTTTCAGAGGTACCAATTGTCTAGCAAGAACCATGCGAACAACATAAGACTCAACTTCAAAAGGGGAATTTGAAGTAGATCATTGATGAAATCCAAACAGTTACTAAAGACCATCCAGATGGTTCCATGGAAAATATTAGCACCTTAAATAACATTTTTGAAGCTAATTATGAAAAAATCGATGACGGTAAGTTTTTTATAAATGAATATCCTACAAAATTTGTTACAACTAGATATTACCTTAGGAGCTTGAAGTGCAAAAATGCATTCTCATATCTTGCCACTCTACAGGAGGAAGAACCTATGTTGCAGAAGAAAAATAGTCAAAATGGATGATTGAAGGAAACTAACAATCTAAATTTAGTAAAGTGGACTATGATAGTGCGATGTTTTGGAAATATTATTCTACTAAGATGTAATGCATAGATAGTAGATGTGAAGTTTTGGTATTCATATAGAAAATTGAAAAGATCCAGAAAATGAAAATCAAGAATTCAAACAATTTATGCAAAATGATGTAGGTTTCTAGCCATAGCATCTCAATTGAGATGAGATGTGTGTCTATTTGTAAACTCTCAAGCTCTAAAGAAGAGAGTTGTAATTTTTCAAGGGTGGGGAACCCGAGTACAACCCTTTATTATCTAGCAAAAAAAAAAATATTCCATAAATCTATATACACTAGTAAATTTAATTTCGAAATTATCTTAAATCCATATTAAATAAAATATATCATTTTCTTATATAATTTAAAAACAATTTATTTAATTTCATTATTAAAATAAAATTTAACAATTTATATAAATATCTTCCTCCAATAAATAAATAAAATTAAAAATTATTGACCAATTATAAAAATTCAAAATTTACGATACCACACCAACTACTAAGAAATTATTGAAATTCAAATTTTAGAAAAATAACACCAAATATTAACAAATTATAGATGGAATTCTTTACATAGGAGAAGATCACACCAACTACTAAAAAATTATTGAAATTCAAATTTTAGAAAAATAACACCAAATATTAACAAATTATAGATGGAATCGATTATATAGGATTCCACCCATAAAATACATTTTATAAATTTATTAAGGAAAAAAATCTTAAATAACCTTGGTAAAGACAATATGAAACCGCTAGTATTGAAGAAAGTGCCCACACGCTTTTCCGATAGTATTGAAGAAAGTGCCCACACGCTTTTTTTGCATTGATTGCCGTACGCGCCATTTGATGAATACGTTTTCCTATCTTGCATGCCTTGTGCATTTTTTCTTATGCCAGGTGCCTGCCAGCTTTAACATCTACAACCGACCTTTCCAGGTTTGTGGACAGGTCAATTTAATCTCCGCTGGCTAATCTGAGCCGTCCATTTTGTCCTCAAGCTTCCATAAATTGTAGTGAGAGGGACATAAATAAGCTCATTCTTGTATTATCAATTGTCTTAACGTTGTGAAAGGGTTCGATTCTGGATTCTGGACTCCTCTTCTAATTGGGAGGTAAAATGATTTGTTTAAATTTATTTATTTTGTTCTATCGATTACATTTATTCACACGTTGAGGTTCATTCAGTCACTGTTCAGTTTCTATTCATTAAGTATACTAGGTATATATATATATATATATATATATATATATATATATATATATATATATTTGATATATACACGTTCAGTTGTGATATATTTGGTTGTCCTCGTTAGATTATTTTTCGCATGCATACGCTGAGCCGAGATATTTTTGATTGTCCGTTTTACATTGTTTTTTACATGGATTTACAAGCCGCAAAAGTATTTTTAATTTTGCATTAGAATGTTATAATATTGGATTTTGGGTATGCTTGTTTGCAAAGGTAGTATTATGATTTGAATATTTTTAGTTTGCAAAGGTAGTAGTCTGACCTAAATTTATTTACTAAGTTTGCATTTAGAAGGGGTGTCAATCTGTCCATTTTATTTAGGTTAAACAACAAAGAGGTGGAATAAGGATTATAAAGGGTAGCCATAAATTTTGAATAGGAAAAACTGTAAATATAACTTATTATCTATGTATCGAAAAAATTATAAGCACACCTAAAATGTTTAATTTCTAGTTATTTAAAATAACTAGTATGCATCATTTGTGATTTAAACTAGACATTTTATCTTGTCTATGGTTTATATGTCGTTACAGCTAGCTTACGTAATATGTATGTGTAGCATGGCTTAAACAGCCAAAGAGCTAGTTTTACATATGTGTAGCATGGCTTGAACAGCCAAAATGCCCATTTACTATAATACAACCCTTGCCTTCTAAAAGAAATATTTCCTTGGAAATAGCCATTTATCTATTTATCTTGTCTATAAAAGTCTGGTTCATCTGTCGTTACAACTAGCTTTACGAAATATGTATGGGTGGCAGGGCTTGAAAAGCCAAAAAAAAATCCATTTACTATAATAGAAATCGTGCCCTGCCCGTGAAATAAATATATCGTTGGAAATAGACGGTTTATCTTGGCTATGACAATCTATCTGTGGTTACAGCTGGCTTTATGTAATATATATATGGGTAGCGGGGCTTAAACAGCGAAAAAGCCCATTTACTATAATACAACTTGTGCCTGGGAAAGAAATATGTCCATGGATTTTTTTTTTTTGAAATCTTTTTCCAAGTAGCTTCGTGCTTTCTGAAATGCAAGGTCGACAATCTGCTGCAGTCCTGGTTTATCTTGTCTATGTCAGTCTGTACATTTGTCGTTACAACTAGCTTTATGTAGTGAAGCCGAATTATTATGATACAACCTGTCCCTGTGAAAGAAATATTTTCTTGACCTTAGCTATGGCAATCTGGTTTATCTGTCATTACAGCTAGCTATACGTAATGTGTATGTTTCGCATGGCCTGAACAGCTAAAGCCATGTACGTGTAGCAGAGCTTGAATAGCCAGAAAAAAACCCACTTTCTATAACACAAACTGTTTGTGGTATAGTTATTGTTAAAATTCCTCTCGAGTTGAGATGTCAAAAGGTTTTTTTGAAGATCCTTTTTCCAAGTAGCGTCGTGCTTTCTGACATGTATATGGCACAAGGTGGACTAATTTCTGCCGCAACTATATCTGGTATGGTTATTGTCAAAATTTCTCTCGAGGTGGGAGGACAAATGCATGTGAAGATAATATCCAGCATGAAGAGTATGTTTGGATCCCATGTGGTGCCTATGATCAAAGTAGTAATGACTCCATAACCAAGCAAGATGTAAGATATGGAGTAAATCAAATTATCAAGTCTCTGTTATGCTTATTGTATATAATGGTGGCATCTCATATAGAGGTCAGTGTACTTTAAGCTGCAAATTTGTGAATATTTGGAATTGGTGTACTGGAAGCTAAGATTTCATATCCAAATTCTTTTAGGAAATGCACAATTAATTTTATTTGCACATTTATCATATGTTTTCCTATTTCTGGGATATTTTGTGACGCTGTAAAGGAGATAAGTACGTAGTGTAGCTGCTTTGGAAGTTCTAATTCATTTGGTATTTTGTACGGTGTGAATGAAATACGGTGTGTATATCATTCGGTATGTTCTATGTCTATTTTTCATTTATAGTTAGGTTAAACAAAGTTGCGTAATCCATATTTCCGGAATAAAGTGCATTGTGTTTTTGCGGTGAGTGAGTGGTTGAAACTTGAAATTATAAATTCTCAATTGGTGGGTGAATATAGATGGATGGGGAATGTACAGTGTATGGGTAAACTCTGTCTTTAGATATGTAATCCATTTTGTAAAATGGAGCGCAAAGTACTCAAATTGTGGATAAAAATAGATGGAACTAATCCATATTGTAGAATGAAGTGCAAGTGCTCAATTTGTGGATAAACATAGATAGATGGGGATGCACATTGTACTGTCTTTAGTTATGTAATACATATTCTGGAATGAAGCGCATATAGAAACACTCAGCTTGTGGCTAAATATAGATGGATGGGCATGCACAGTGTGGGTATAAAGATAGATCCATAGGGGCATTCTAGAGTATGGAAATCAGTGACTCCTGTCCTCGTAAAGGAAAACGGTGGTTGTTTTATACAATTGAAGTTATATATATATATATCAGGAAAATCAACTATCCAAAGCATAACTGTTTTAACCAAATATATGTAGCTGGACTTTCAATTTGTGTATAATTTAGTCTAAGTTGTGACACTACCTAAGATTAGAGTCAATAGTATGATCTTCTGTGGAAGAAAAGGGAAGATGGGGGAAAATAAAGACTATGCATGCTTGTCTGGAAGATTCGGCCTATTTCAACGAAAATGTCCTATCCTTTGTTATCAGAATGATACAAGGGCTGATGAGGTTAGCCGTATCCCCCTTCTCTCTCTATCTGTCTGTCTGTTTTTGAAGGCACAATCATTTGAAAGCAAACCTTCTTCAAATAGGAGGAAACTACAGAGGAGGGAAAGATGAATTTTTGGTAAGGTCACTTTTAAATCCATTGTTTTTCCAGATCAGACAAATTCTATTTTTTAAGGTATTGATGTGGATTGATTATTCTGATCTTCTGAAAGATGCATCTAAAAGAGCACCTGTGAGGTTCCTTTGAAAACTTAGTGATTTTTAAATGTCGGTGGTCATTCCTTTTCTTTGAGGTATTGGCCTTATGGTGATATGGATTGATTATTCTGACCTTTTGAAAGATGCATCTGTGAGTTTCCTTGTATTCGATAATAATAGTATTGATTGTTCTTTAATCCAAAAAAATAGAATTTGGGCTATTGAATACATTTTCACACGTGATATTTTGAAGCTATAAGCTTTAACATTTAAATATTATGTTGTTTCTGCGTTACTGATTGAAATAATGCATTCTCAGCAGTCCACAACAAAAAGAGCAATGATAGGATTGTTGCTGAGTTTGAGTTGTCTATGCATACCGGTTACCAACATAAATTTGGTTACTTTGTCGTCTTTGAAATTGTTTTTTTTGGAAACAGATGTGTTTTAAGACAATATTTTGGTTAAGAAGCAAGCCATTTTTTAATAATTGTTTGTGTTTCTATTTATTTATTTATGTTACCTGTTTACCGTTTTCGTCACAAGCTTTTAGTTTTCAAATTGTTTAACATTTTTTTTTCAATTGTTCAACATTTTGAATGTTAGGCGGATTATATATATGTTAGGAAGAAATGAACCTTTTTGTGCTCGGCCTTCTATCCAGGTTTTGATCTGATCTAACTCGTTAAAGGCAGGTTGAAGCATTTCGTCCCTTTTTGCGGGCCCCAAGTCCGCAAAATAACCCTTAGCATCCATTTGAGGTGAGGTTGCACTATCCTGTTACTCATCAATAGAAACGTAAGGTAACCTGGATAATCTTTCCTTTGGAGCTTCAAAAGCGTCTTTCACAAACCCTGAGGAATCTTTGTTTTCCCGGACAGAAAAAAAAGATAACGTAACCGGCATAAACTTCCTTTAGAGCTTTAAGAGTATCCTTCACAGACCCTGAGGAATCTTTCTTTTTCCCGACAGAAACGAAATCTTTCTCTTCTGGAGCTTTCGTCTCTAAATCTGGATTGCTTAGAACAATAGAGACATTATCAGGTAGATCTGTTGTAGGCTCTAAAGAATCTGTTTTTTCATTTAGGGAAACCAACTCATGTATCTTTCACAGACCCTGAGGAATCTTTGTTGTCCCCGACAGAAACGAAATCTCTCTTTTCTGGAGCTTTCGTTTCTAAATCTGGATTCTTTAGGACAATAGTCATTATCAGATAGATCTTTTGTAGGGTGTAAAGAATCTGTATTTTCATGGAGGGAAACCAATTCACCCTTTGCATTTTGAAATCTCTGGAACTTCATTGGAATAATCTTTAACAGGTTCGAAACAATCTTTATTCTTTAGGATCCAGAAGAATTTTATTAGTCGTAGAAGAATCTATATCATTAATTGCAGCCGAGGGAAAGTGTTTCTTTCGCTTTTAGAACTTTGTTTTCCATATTTGGGTTTTCCCTCGGCGTGTCTTTGTGTTCATTTTCATTTTCAAAAGGCATGATTGCGTTTTCCCTCAATCATATGACAATTTATTTTAAAGTTCTTTAAATTTTGCATAAATTGATCTAATAATGATTTGAATTAAAAAAAATCTTTTCAAAATATAACTTTTGAAAGATAAGATGTTTTTCTTAAAAAAACCCTTCAAAACATAGAAGATGAATACTTGTTAATCCTATTATATGTCTATTTTTTAAGTGTTATATTTTTTTTTTTAATTTTTGGATTTAGTTTTATACAAATAATTATTCTTGTTTTAAAAGTTATAGTTGAAGAAATTTTGAGGAATACTTGTTAATCCTATTATATGTCTATTTTTTAAGTGTTATATTATTTTTTTTAATTTTTGGATTTAGTTTTATACAAATAATTATTCTTGTTTTAAAAGTTATAGTTGAAGAAATTTTGTAAGGTCTAAATGTGTTATGTATATCATACAACATGCTTAGAGTGTATTATGTTTTATATATCTAAATACTTATCCTTTCTTTGAATTTGAATTTAAGTCTTTTTGTTTGGAGTATCCAAACCTTCACCATTAGGCCTATTGTAAGGTCCAATTAGGCTATACTTGAAGTGATGAAATGTCTATGTTTATTTTTTAAATAAAATTTTAAGTTTTTTTAGTGTATGGCAGTGTTATGCATAAGGGGTTGGACTTGAAATGTACTTGTAAAAAAATGGTGAATCTTAATTGAAATCAAGGCAAATCAAGGTAAATCCTAAGCAAATGATATCAATCATCTTCGCACCAAAATTTGGGGCATTTGAAGGACTAAAAAATAAGGTCATATTTAGGGAAAATTTTTACCTTATAACTTCATAAAAAAACTACCACCATTATATCGGGCTCAAAAAGAGCTTTCCAATGAGTACAAATATGCCTATGTTTGGTTATATATTGTAGTAAATTGATCTTAAGAAAAAATTGGTCTTAAAAATTTCAAGTGAATGGGTCGACGTCTAGGGTCCTCATATTTGCTAATTTCCAATTTTGAAAATATTAAAATTAGTTCAATTTGCAAATATTCACCACTATATATTACCTTGGTGCATGGTTTTTACCTTCACCATTAGGCTTATTGTAATACTTATCCTTTCTCCCTCCTTTATTTGAATTTGAATCTAAGTATTTTTGTTTGGAGTATCCAAACCTTCACCATTAGGCCTATTGTAAGGTCCAATTAGGCTATACTTGAAGTGATGAAATGTCTATGTTTATTTTTTAAATAAATTTTTAAGTTTTTTTAGTGTATGGCAGTGTTATGCATAAGGGGTTGGACTTGAAATGTACTTGTAAAAAAATGTGAATCCTAATTGAAATCAAGGCAAATCAAGGTAAATCCTAAGCAAATCATATCAATCATCTTCGCACCAAAATTTGGGGTATTTGAAGGACTAAAAAATAAGGTCATATTTAGGGAAAATTTTGACCTATTAAATTACCTTATAACTTCATAAAAAAACCACCACCAATATATCAGGCTCAAAAAAGAGCTTTCCAACGAGTACAAATATGCCTAACGAGTACAAATATGCTTATGTTTGGTTATATATTGTAGTAAATTGACCTTAAGAAAAATTTGGTCTTAAAAATTTCAGTGAATGGGCCGACATTTAGGGTCCTCATATTTGCCAATTTCCAATTTTGAAAATTTTAAAGAGCTTTCCAACGAGTACAAATATGCCTAACGAGTACAAATATGCTTATGTTTGGTTATATATTGTAGTAAATTGACCTTAAGAAAAATTTGGTCTTAAAAATTTCAAGTGAATGGGCCGACATTTAGGGTCCTCATATTTGCCAATTTCCAATTTTGAAAATTTTAAAATTCGTTCAATTTGCAAATATTCACCACTATGCATAACCCTTCCAATTTTGAAAATTTTAAAATTCGTTCAATTTGCAAATATTCACCACTATGCATAACCCTGGTGCATGGTTTCTACCTTCACCATTAGGCCTATTGTAAGTTCCAATTAGGCTATACTTGAAGTGATGAAATTTCTATGTTTATCTTTAAGATAAAATTTTAAGTTTTTTTAGTGTAAATTTGCATAGGATAAAATTTCTATGCATAAGGCGTTGGACTTGAAATGTACTTGTAAACAAATGGTGAATCCTAATTGAAATCAAGGCAAATCAAGGTAAATCCTAAGAAAATCATATCAATCATCTTCACACCAAAATTTGGGGCATTTGAAGGACTAAAAAATAAGGTCATATTTAGGGAAAATTTTGACCTATTAAATTACCTTATACCTTCATAAAAAAACCACCACCATTAGGGTGGGCAGCAGTAACAACTGCTGCAGCTCATTATTTGAGGGTGGAGGGTGGGCAGCAGTAACAACTGCTGCCCACCCTCCACCCTCAAATAATGAGGGTGGAGGGTGAGCAGCAATAACAACTGCAGCGAGGGTGGAGGGTGGGCAGCAGTAACAACTACTGGGTGGAGGGTGGGTAGCAGTAACAACTGCTGCAGCAGCAGTAATAATGAGGGTGGAGGGTGGGCGGCGGTAACAAGCTGCTGCTGCAGCAGTTGTTACTGCTGCCCACCCTCCACACTCATTTACTACTGCCCACCCTCCACCCTCATTATTTGAGGGTGGAGGGTGGGCAGCAGTAACAAGCTGTTGTAGTAGCGAGTTATTCGCTGCGCCCACCCTCCACCCTTAAATAATGAGGGTGGAGGGTGGGCAGTAGTAAATGAGGGTGGAGGGTGGGCAGCGATGACGGCGGCCGATTGTTACTCGCCCACCCTCCACCCTCATTATTTGAGGGGGCAACAGTAACAACTGCTGATGCAGCAGTTGTTACTGCTGCCCACCTTCGACCCTCATTTACTACTGTCCACCCTCCACCCTCATTATTTGAGGGTGGAGGGTGGGCAGCGAATAACTGCTTCGTAGCGAGCGGTTATTCTGCTGCCCACCCTCCACCCTCAAATAATGAGGGTGGAGGGTGGGCAGTAGTAAATGAGGGTCGAGGGTGGGCAGCAGTAACAATTGCTGGGTGGAGGGTGGGCAGCAGTAGTTGTTACTGCTGCCCACCCTCCACCCTCAAATATTTGAGGGTGGAGGGTGGGCAGCAATAACAATAATGAGGGTGGAGGGTGGGCGGCGGTAACAAGCTGCCGCTACTGCAGATAGTTGTTACTGCTGCCCACCCTCCACCCTCACCCTCCACCCTCAAATGAGGGTGGAGGGTGGGCAGCAATAACTAGCTGCTGCCCACCCTCCACCCTCATTATTGTTATTCTTGCCCACCCTCCACCCTCAAATAACAACTGCTGCCCACCCTCCACCCTCAAATAACAACTGCTGCCCACCCTCCACCCTCAAATAACAACTGCTACCCACCCTCCACCCTCATTATTGTTATTGCTGCCCACCCTCCACCCTCAAATATTTGAGGGTGGAGGGTGGGCAGCAATAACAATAATGAGGGTGGAGGAGTGGGCAGCAGTTTTTACTGCTGCCCACCCTCATTATTTGAGGGTGGAGGGTGAGGGTGGAGGGTGGGCAGCGATAACCAGCTACTGCTGCTGCAGCGAGTTGTTACTGCTGCCCACCCTCCACCCTCACCCTCCACCCTCAAATGAGGGTGGAGGGTGGGCAGTAGTAACAACTGCTGCCCACCTATTTGAGGGTGGAGGGTGGGCAGCAATAACAATAATGAGGGTGGAGGGTGGGCAGCAGTTGTTACTGCTGCCCACCCTCATTATTTGAGGGTGGAGGGTGAGGGTGGAGGGTGGGCAGCGATAACACGCTACTCTGCTGCAGATGGTTGTTACTGCTGCCCACCCTCCACCCTCACCCTCCACCCTCAAATAATGAGGGTGGAGGGTGGGCGATAGTAACAAGCTGCCGCCCACCCTCCACCCTCATTATTGTTATACTGCCCACCCTCCACCCTCAAATATTTAAGGGTGGAGGGTGGGCAGCAGTAACAACTACTGCAGTAGCAGTTGTTACTGTTGCCCACCCTCCACCCAATAGTTGTTACTATTGCCCACCCTCTTACTGCTGCCCACCCTCCACACTCATTATTTGAGGGTGGAGGGTGGGCAGCAGTAATAACTGTTGCAGTAGAAGTTGTTACTACTGCCCACCCTCCATCCTCAAATATTTGAGGGTGGAGGGTTGGCAGCATTAAGAGGGTGGGCAGCAGTAACAACTACTGTTGTAGCAGTTGTTACTGTTTTCCACCCTCCACCCTCAAATAATGAGGGTGGAGGGTGGGCAACAGTAAGAGGGTGGGCAGCAGTAACAACTACTGCAGCAACAGTTGTTACTACTGCCCACCCTCACCATCCACCCTCAAATAATGAGGGTGCAGCAGCAGTTATTACTGCTGCCCACCCTCCACCCTCATCAGCAGTTGTTACTGTTGCTCACCCTCCACCCTCACCCTCCACCCTCAAATAATGAGGGTGGAGGGTGGGCGATAGTAACAAGCTGCTGCGAGCGGCGGTTATTGCTGTTGCCCACCCTCCACCCTCATTATTTGAGGGTGAAGGGTGAGGCTGGAGGGTGGGCAGCAGTAAAAACTACTGATGCAACAGTTGTTACTGCACCCTCACCCTCCACCCTCACCCTCCACCCTCAAATAATGAGGGTGGAGGGTGGGCAGCAGTAACAACTGCTGCTGCAGCAGTTGTTACTGCTGCCCACCCTCCACCCTCAATTTGAGGGTGGAGGGTGAGGGTGGAGGGTGGGCAGCAGTAACAAGCTGTTCTTGCAACGATTGTTACTTGTTGCCCACCCTCCACCCTCACCCTCCACCCTCAAATAATGAGGGTGGAGGGTGGGCAGCAGTAACAACTACTGCTGCAGCAGTTTTTACTGTTGCCCACCCTCCACCTTCAAATAACTGTTGCCCACCCTCCACCCTCATTATTTGAGGGTGGAGGGTGAGGGTAGAGGGTGGGCAACAGTAACAACTGCTGCAGAAGCAGTTGTTCTTGCTGCCCACCCTCCACCCTCAAATAATGAGGGTGGAGGGTGGGCAGTAGCAGTAGCTGCAATAGTTGTTACTGCTGCCCACCCTCCACCTGCAGTAGTTGTTACTGCTACCCACCCTCACCCTCCACCCTCAAATAATGAGGGTGGAGGGTGGGCAGTAGTAACAACTACTATAGCAGTAGTTGTTACTGCTGCCCACCCTCCACCCTCAGGGTAGCAGTAACAACTGCTGCAACAATAGTTGTTACTGCTGCACACCCTCCACCCTCATTATTTGAGGGTGGAGGGTGAGGATGGAGGGTGGGCAGCAGTAACAACTGTTGTTGCAGCAGTTGTTACTGCTGCCCACCCTCCACCCTCAAATAATGAGGGTGGAGGGTGGGCAACAGTAACAACTACTGCTCCACCCTTAAATAATGAGGGTGGAGGGTGGGCAGCAGTAACAACTACTGCAGCAAATAATGAGGGTGGAGGGTGGGCAACAGTAACAACTACTGCTCCACCCTTAAATAATGAGGGTGGAGGGTGGGCAGCAGTAACAACTACTGCAGCAGTAGTTGTTGTTGTTGCCCACCCTCCACCCTCAAATAATGAGGGTGGAGGGTGGGCAGCAGTTGTGCTGTAGCAGTTGTTACTGCTGCCCACCCTCCACACTCATTATTTGAGGGTGGAGGGTGGGCAGTAGTAACAACTACTGCAGTAGCAGTTGTTACTGCTGTCCACCCTCCACACTCATTATTTGAGGGTGGAGGGTGGGCAGCAGCACATAGCGCTACTGCGGCGATTGTTCTTGCTACCCACCCTCCACCCTCATTATTTGAGGGTGGAGGGTGGGCAGCAGTAACAAGCTGCTGCGGCAGCAGTTGTTACTGCTGCCCACCCTCCACCCTCATACTCCACCCTCACTCAAATAATGAGGGTGGAGGGTGGGCAGCAGTAACAATTGCTACGACGAGCGGTTATTACTGCTGCCCACCCTCCACCCTCATTATTCAGTAACAACTGCTACTACAAATAATGAGGGTGGAGGATGGGCAGCAGTAACAACTGCTACTACAAATAATGAGGGTGGAGGGTGGGCAGCAGTAACAACTATTACTGCAGTAGTTGTTATTGCTGCCCACCCTCCACCCTCGGCAGTAACAACTGCTGGAGCGAGCGGTTATTCGCTGCCCACCCTCCACCCTCATTATTTGAGGGTGGAGGGTGGGCAGCAGTAACAACTGTTGCTCCACCCTCATTATTTGAGGTTGGAGGGTGGGCAGCAGTAACAACTGCTGCTGTAGCGATTGTTACTGCTGCCCACCCTCCACCCTCATCATTATTTGAGGGTGGAGGGTGGGCAGCAGTAACAACTGCTGCACAATGCAACAATTGTTACTGCTGCCCACCCTCCACCCTCATAACAACTACTGCAGCAGTAGTTGTTACTGCTGCCCACCCTCCACCCTTAATGAGGGTGGGAAGGCTCAAAAAAGCTTTCCAACAAGTACAAATATGCCTATGTTTGGTTATATATTGTAGTAAATTGACCTTAAGAAAAAATTGGTCTTAAAAATTTCAAGTGAATGGGCCGACGTCTAGGGTCCTCATATTCGCCAATTTTCAATTTTGAAAATCTTAAAATTCGTTCAATTTGCAAATATTCGCCACTATGCATAACCCTGGTGCATAGTTTCTATTAGGGACCATCCCATTAAAAGTCTTGAAAAATTAAATTTGTTGTTAGGTCTATTAAACCATATCTAACATCATAATATTTTTCATTTTTTTAATAAGATATATTCTTTATCTTCTTTATCTTCCTTTAAATGTTATGTTTTCACAATTATCTCCTCCACAAAAAAAATATTTGGTTAGTTGTCTTCTAAAACTTGAATTTCATTAAGATGACTTGGTTAGTTGTCGTTTAAAATTTGAATTTCACCAAGATGAAGATCAATGTTGTAATTACTTAAATTATCTACTACTCAATTTCCTTCTCTATAGATATACTCTCATTTTCTTTCTCTATAGATATACTCTCATTTTCAGGAGATTGCTTCCAATAATCAATGATTAACATTAGAAATAATATTATTTTTTATCCAATCCTCATAGTCTATTTTTATTGATAGCACTAATTATAATTTTAAAATCTTGATTAATTAAAATATATATTTTTTCTTTTATTGTAATCCTAATCATTCTAGGAAGTGTTATAGCCTTAGCCTCTCCAAAAGTTGTTAGTTGAAGTTCCAGATGATGATCCTAAGTGAGGAGAATTTTGCCCTTCTTTTTTTTTTTTTTCAAAAAATACTACCTCCCTTAGTTTTTCCTAGATTTCCTTTAGAAGCACCATTAAAATTAATTTTAATAAACCCAATTTATAGACTTTTTTTTACCTTAGATCGAATGAAATCCTTTGTTTTCCTAGATTTCCTTTAGAAGCGCCATTAAAATTAATTTTAATAAACCCAATTTATAGACTTTTTTTTAACCTTAGATCGAAGTAAATCCTTTGTTTTAATGCCATTATCGCAAATAACTCTTCCATGTATGTTCAAATCCTATAACCAAGTTGTATATTTTCTCACACTTGAGATTGCCTATGATGAGCATTGTACCATATGTATAAACATTCTACAAGAGACAATAATATGTTTTTTTCAAAAATACTACTCCCTCAGTTTTTCCTAGATTTCCTTTAGAAGCACCATTAAAATTAATTTTAATAAACCCAATTTATAGACTTTTTCCAACCTTAGATCGAAGTAAATCCTTTGTTTTAATTTCATTATCGCAAATAACTCTTCCATGTATGTTCAAATCCATAACCAAGTTGTATATTTTCTCACTCTTCCATGTATGTTCAAATCCATAACCAAGTTGTATATTTTCTCACACTTGAGATTGCCTATGATCCATAACCAAGTTGTATATTTTCTCACACTTGAGATTGCCTATGATGAGCATCGTACCATATGTATAAACATTCTACAAGAGACAATAATATGGTTATCGTACCATATGTATAAACATTCTACAAGAGACAATAATATGGTTCCAAATTGGACATAACTTTAAAAGTTATTTCTAAAAATTCTTATTATTTCTTTCTAACAATAAATTTCAACAAATAATGGTAGGACCAATCCTTTATAGAATATATGTTTGAAATAATTAATCCAAAATATTTTTATATAAAAAATAATGGAGCCACCCAATATATTTTTATATATATTTAAAGTAACCTCAAAATAGTCTTGTGTTTTTAAATACTTCTTACATAAAACATTCTACAAGAGACAATAATATGGTTCCAAATTGGACATAACTTTAAAAGTTATTTCTAAAATTTCTTATTATTTCTTTCTAACAATAAATTTCAACAAATAATGGTAGGACCAATCCTTTATAGAATACATGTTGTTTGAATTAATTAATCCAAAATATTTTTATATATTTTTATATAAAAAACAATGGAGCCACCCAATATATTTTTATATATATTTAAAGTAACCTCAAAATAGTCTTATGTTTTTAAATACTTCTTACATAAAGCACTTGAGACTTCCTATGATGAACACCATACCATCTATATAAATATTTTGTAAGAGAGGTGATAATATAGTTCCACATAATTAAAAATTTTATTTTTAAAAATTCTATTATTCATCATACCATCTATATAAATATTTTGAAGAGAGGTGATAATACAGTTCCAAATTTGGGCATAATTTAAAATTTTATTTTTAAAAATTCTAATATTTCTTTTTAGCAATAAATCCTTTACATAATACATAATTTTTTAGCTTTGAAATGATTAATCCAACATTTCATCAACATTTGAGCTATACAATATATTTTTATATTTTTAAAATGTAACCCCAAAATGGTTGGATATCTCTAAATCATTATTGCATAAGGAACATATTTGGATATCTCTAAATCATTATTGCATAAGGAACATATAAAAGGTCCATGATATCTTTTTGTTTCTATACTCTCTTATAAGAATCTTAATTTGAATTTCTCCAAAAGAATGTTGAGCCCTTAGGGAGAGCTTCTAGTGACCAACCATTCTTCGAATAAAATCTTAGGAAGTGGCACATTTTGATGCCTTAGATCCTCCTATCTCAATCCACCATATTTTGATAGATTAAAAATCAACTCAGTGGTTTATGTAAATTCTTTAAGTGAAGGGGTTGGATATCTCTAAATCATTCTTGCATAAGGAACATATGAAAGGTCCATGATATCCTTTTGTTTTTATACTCTCTTATAAGAATCTTACTTTGAATTTCTCCAAAGGGATGTTGAGCCCTTAGGGAGAGCTTTTAGTGACCAACCATTCTTCGATAAAAATATTAGGAAGTGGGACATTTTGATGCCTTAGATCCTCCTATCTCAACTTGACTAAGTATCGACCATCTTTCGATAAATTAAAATCAACTCAATGGTTCAAGTAAATTATTTAAGTGAAGTTCATTTACACTCCTTAATGTGATTGGTTAGTCCTTTAAATATTGTTCATTTACACTAATATAGCTAAATATTATGAATTTCTAAAGCTCACTACTGATTTTTTTTTATGCTATTAACTTTTAGATAGTCACTTATATTGGATTGGATTGTATGAACATAGGTAGTTGGATAGTATATTATGGTGATGGGTGAATTTTGACTCTATGGTAAATTATCATTATTACATTATAAATATGAAATTTATTGTATAGGCTTGCACCTTCACGAGTAAAGTTAGCATATGGAAAACTCTCATTTAAGTTAAACTTTTCTTTATGCATGATTCAATAGACCCAATATTGTTTAGGAAATATAATTGACACCGTGCAACTTGATTGAAATCATGCTTGTATAATATTGTGATTGAATAGTTTGTTTAGTCATTAAATGTATCCCTTTGAAGAGTTGGTTTAACCAAATACAATATTATACAAGCATGAGCTCGATGACAATTTATTTGCTAGAAAGTACTTTTTATTTGCAATCACAATAGAGTTGGTTTAACCAAATACAATATTATACAAGCATGAGATCAATGACAAGTTATTTGGTGGAAAGTACTTTCTATCTACAATCACAATGATTAGAATGTCATAAAAGTTACTCTACTGCCTTCTAATCATTATTAAACCAAACCAAATACAATATTATACAAGCATGAGATCAATGACAAGTTATTTGGTGGAAAGTACTTTCTATCTACAATCACAATGATTAGAATGTCATAAAAGTTACTCTACTGCCTTCTAATCATTATTAAACCAAACCAAATACAATATTATACAAGCATGATATCAATGACAAGTTATTTGGTGGAAAGTACTTTCTATCTACAATCACAATGATTAGAATGTCATAAAAGTTACTCTACTGCCTTCTAATCATTATTAAACCAAACGTTGAGTTCACTCACCATACATAATTATAGAGGAATTACTCTACTCTACAAATTCTACTACAATGTAGTAGAGTAACTTGACTGAATTGGCATTGTGATTGTAGATGAAAAGTTCTTTCCACTAAGTAACTCATCATTGATGACAATTTATTTGCTGGAAAGTACTTTTTATTTGCAATCACAATAGAGTTGGTTTAACCAAATACAATATTATACAAGCATGAGATCAATGACAAGTTATTTGGTGGAAAGTACTTTTTATCTACAATCACAATGATTAGAATGTCATAAAAGTTATTCTACTGCCTTCTAATCATTATTAAACCAAACCAAATACAATATTATACAAGCATGAGATCAATGACAAGTTATTTGGTGGAAAGTATTTTCTATCTACAATCACAATGATTAGAATGTCTTAAAAGTTACTCTACTGCCTTCTAATCATTATTAAACCAAACGTTGAGTTCAGTCACCATACATAATTATAGAGGAATTACTCTACTCTACAAATTCTACTACAATGTAGTAGAGTAACTTGACAAATTCTACTACAATGTAGTAGAGTAACTTGACTGAATTGGCATTGTGATTGTAGATGAAAAGTTCTTTCCACTAAGTAACTCATCATTGAGCTCACTAAGTAACTCATCATCGAGCTCATGTGTTTTATAATATTGTATTTGGTTAAACCAACTATTCAAAGGGATACATATAATGATTAAACAAACTATTCAATATGGAAAGTTCTTTCCATCAAGTAACTCATCATTGAGCTCATGTGTTTTATAATATTGTATTTGGTTAAACCAACTATTCAAATGGATACATTTAATGACTAAACAAACTATTCAATATGTGTAGTTTAATCAAGTAATTTTGAAAAATATTCTAAATCATACTTAGAATGCATATGATTGAACAATAACATTAAAATAAGGATAATATGTTTTAACCGAGGAAGTGAGTCTAATAGATCTTAAATAAATTTTTAAACCTTCCTTAAACCTTAAGTAAAATGGTTATGTAATGTGGTAATAATATTGTACTTTATCTATAGAAGTATATTTAAGTATTGAATAAAATTTAGACCTAAAAAATAGAATAGAGTTACTGCTTCATATGTCCATCGATAGACATAGGCATGAATCAAGGGCTTTACTACAAGATTGATTTTGACATGGAAGGAGGTAATGAAAAATGAATTCATGACCATAGGAGGAATTATTAAAATAAAACTTTGGTTTGATGAGTGAGACTGAAAAGGATTATACGAACACAAGATGAGTTACTAAAACAAAACTTTAGTAAGGAATTCACTAAGGAATTCACTAAAATAAGAGTAGTTATTAAAATAAAACTATGGTTTGATAAATGAGATTATAATGAATTCATGAACATAGGATTTATTAAAAAAAAATTACACTTCAACAAATGCTTTATCATCAATTTTAGTAAGGAATTCACTAAAATAAGAGCAGTTATTAAAATAAAACTTTGGTTTGATAAATGAGATTATAATGAGTTCATGAACATAGGATTTATTAAAAAAAAATTACACTTCAACGAATGCTTTATCATCAATTTTATAAATGTGTAGTATTCATCTAAAATAAGGATGTCAAATAAAGCATTCGTTGAAACAAAATTTTGTTTAATTTCAATTTAAGATAGTTTAGAAATTAAATCTAGTAGTATATATAGGCCACACCTTCTTGAATACCTCCCATATCCCTATTCGCAGGGAAGATGCCACAGCAGGACCCAATGCTGGAGGATCTGGACTTCATTGGTGAATTGCAGAGTGCGGATGACCAGCATTTGGTAGCAAAGGCTGCAGGACATTTTGCCTCCTTTCTCAAGGGTGTGAAACTGAGAAGAGATGAAGAGATATCTGCCTCGATAAAGCGCACCAAGTTCGACTCAGACAGGAGAGTGATCACGACAGAAAAATTGATACCGAAAGTAAAGAAGCCTCTCCGAGAAATGACCAAGGCGGACTACAAGCATCAAAGAAAGGAGAAAAGCTTTAATGACATCAACATGGAATACGAAATTCATGGTATTCATCGTCACGCAAAAAATCTTCTTGTCAAGGATAGGGAGACCCAGGAGGTGCTATTTCAGTTGCAGAACAACACGAGGCAGCTTGAGGAGGACCTGGCTAGGGCCATCGCGCAACTGGGGTCTGCACAATAGGAGATAGATGAGCTTAAGGCCCAGCTAGCCTCCTCTCAGCAGGAGGCCATAGTGTAGAAACAGACAGCCGAGCAACTGTCAGAGGAGAAGAGGGCAGCACTGGAGCAGGTTTCTCAGCTCCAAGATTCGTTGAAGTAGACGCAGTCGCAACTTGCAGAGAAAACATCACAGGCAGCGGACTTTTCAAATAAATCTATATATACTAGTAGATTTAATTTCTAAACTATCTTAAATTGAAATTAAACAAAATTTTGTTTCAACAAATGCTTTATCATCAATTTTATAAATGTGTAGTATTCATCTAAAAAAAATATGTCAAATAAATCTATATATACTGGTAGATTTAATTTTTACACTGTAGTAACTCCTAAGGATGTCATTATTTTCCTATATAATCAAAATGATTAGAATGTAGTAGAGTAACTCCTATGATAATTGTTGATTATAATAGTCACTCTAATACATTCTTTATTGTGATTACAAATAGAAAGTTATTTCTACTAAGTAACTCGTCTTTGAGATCATGCTTGTATAATATTTTTTTGGTATAAGGTAGAGGTGGTTATAAGGTCCACAAACCTTTTACAAAGTAAAAATGGGCTGGTTCTAGCATCAAGCCCGTATAATCAAAATACAAAATGGATCTTTCTAAGACTCACATTAAGCCATACTTAGAGTCCACGAGTCCTATACTTGTCGCTTGACTATTCGGGATAAAACAAAAACCAAACAACACCTAGCACTTACTAACACTAGGTTGTCGTATCTGTACACTTGTCACCTCCCGGGCCCCGACAAATGGGATGCCTTTTCTGCCTAATTCCATCCGTCGGATTACTCATCATTAGCCCCTCCGATCTCCCGATGCTCTAACGAGTTTGATCTTAGCTCTTCTCTAGCAGCCAATGCCAATAGTTCTTGAGGGAAGTTATCCTTCCAAATTTGCATCTCCCCAACAAAAACTGCAATATTTGCCATTAGATCCGCCGCTTTGGTTCCCTTCTCTGAAGGTGTGTTGGATTCGGGCATTAACCAAATGAGATTTATGAATCTTTGCTTCTAGGATAAGCTCTAATATGGTCCAGCTGGGGTCTTTATCCTCCTTAATTGCCTTGATTATATTAAGCGAATCCCCTTCAAAGATAACTTCCTTATAACCCTCAATTACGGCAATTCTCATTGCTCGCATGCAAGCTCGGGCTTCTGCAAAATGATTTGTTTGAGTTCCCAAAGGCTCTGCAAAGGCAAGGACCACTTTTCCTTCCTCATTTCTCAAAACTCCTCCTGCTCCTGCAACCCCCGGATTTCCTTTAGCTGCCCCGTCAAAATTAAACTTAACCCACTTTTGTGTGGGGGGTATCCACTTGACACCATCCCGTGGGTTGTTTGTAATGTCTAGGTCTGGAAGTTCCTCTCCCCGAGTTCCGCAAAATCCTCCTTTCCCTTAGAGACATGGTCTCATTTTTGAAGAAGAAAGTTTTCCAGTTTTCTTTCAAAGCTCTGATTATTTTATTACCACATAACCTGGGATCTTTCTTACGTCCTTTAAATACTCTCTTATTTCTCTCATTCCATATCCCCCATAAAAAATGGGGTAAGCTGAGCTTCCAGAGCCAAGTCAAAAGCTTTGCCCGAAAGGGGGAAGCCCACTGTATGCAGAAGTCAGACATGCTATTTGGACAGACCCAATCTATATGAAATTTGGACAGGATCATTTGGAATATTGTACAAGAAAAATCACAAGTTAGAAATATATGACTTACAGATTCTATTGCTTTCTCACACAAGATACATCGATTGATGAATTGGAAACCTCTCCTTTGCAGATTATCTGTTGTCAGGATCTTATTTTGAACTTCCAACCAAAAGAAGAAAGCTATTTTTGGGGTTAAATTATTTAACCAAATAACAGAAGTTGGAGTCCGACCATTGAATCCCGAGTGGATTAACTTATAGGCGGTTTTCTTGAATAGATCCCACTTGTAGTTTTGCCCCAAATCGCCTTGTCTCTTCCTCCCCGAGGAATGATCGGGAACACCCTTAAAGCATCATTGAGTTTGGTTAGGGCCACCTTCTCTTGCTCGACAGATTATGAACCGTGATTTTCTTCCAAGAAGAAGTTCCTGTGCTACGACAATAAAATCCCCTACTTTTCCTCCCATTTCCTTCGAAAGTTTATGTTGGAGGACCTGAAGGTCTAAGTTATCTTTCAAAGGGGCCTCTTCCAACCACGGGTCTTTCCAAAAGTCCACTTGTCTTCCATTACCAATTCTCCATCTGATGCCTTTCCTGACTACCTCCCAAAATTCGAGCAAACAATTCCAAAAATAGGATCCTCTAGGAAGATTATCAGCTTTCAGGAAGTCCTGATTATTTCGATATATTTTGCCTTAAGAAGTTTTACCCATCCCAATTGATCATTATTGATAAATCTCCATACCTGTTTGCCAATCAGAGCTTGATTCATTTCTTTCATTCTCTTTAACCCCAGGCCCCCCTGATCCTTGCTTGCACACACCTGATTCCATGCTACCAACGAAATTCTCTTTCTCTCCTCTGAACCTGACCACAAAAAGTTGCGTTGAATTAGCTCCAATGTAGCTCGGACCTTTGCAGGAATTCTAAATAGAGACATGCGATGAAATTGGAATGCTCTGTAAAGTAGTTTGAACTAATAAGGCTTTTCCTGCAGAGCTGAGAAGGCTGCCCTTCCACCCTGCTAAATTTTTGGAGATCCTGTCAATGACTGAGTTCCACAAAGTAGCCTTCATTCTTCCTTCGAACATAGGCATGCCTAG
This sequence comes from Wollemia nobilis, assembly GCA_028583015.1. NCBI lineage: Eukaryota > Viridiplantae > Streptophyta > Pinopsida > Araucariales > Araucariaceae > Wollemia > Wollemia nobilis. The sequence continues at coordinate 1,219,645 of JAQPPZ010001113.1, read as the reverse complement.
ATAATTTGCTGGTAGAATCTCCTTTCCACAACCGAAGAGGTTAGCTATTCTTTCCTTCGTCCCACTAGGCGTGTTAAAGAAATAGATGCTACTCTTCTTATAGTTTATGTACTGTCCTGCTTCTGTCTCATACTTGGTTAGAATTCTCTTCAACTTCCTAGCTTGAGGCACCGAGGCTTTGGACACAATGATTGTATCATCCACAAATTGTTGGTGAGACACCGCTCTGCTTGTTGAGGCTAGTTTAAAACCTTCCAATTGACCATCTGCCACCGCCGCTGAAATGTTCCTACCCAATGCTTCCGCTAAAATAATAAACAAGTATGGAGACAAAGGATCTCCTTGTCGCAACCCCCTTTCACTCTTAAAGTAACCGGAGGGTGACCCATTCACCATGAGAGAAAATCTTGTAGTAGAGATACAACTAAAAATCAACTTAATCCACTGGGACAAGAAACCAAACTTACCCAAAATCTTGGTGAGGAACCGCCATGAGACCCGGTCGTAGGCTTTATTCATATCAAGCTTTAGTAACATACCCGCTTCCTTACTAGTCACCATTGAATGAATAACCTCATGAATTGTGATGATACCATCCAATATTTGTCGCCCTTTCACAAAGCCACCTTGGTTCATATCAATGATGAAAGGAAGGATAACCTTCAGCCTATTGGCGATTGTTTTTGTGAGAATCTTCATCAGAGTGTTACATAAACTGATAGGGCGAAAACTGGAAAATTCCATTGCTCCCACTAGTTTAGGGATGAGGACTAAAAAAGTAGCATTAACTCCTTCTGGGATTTCCATGTCCTTTTGAGCCTCAATTATAGCTTCCACTACATCATTGCCTAGGATATCCCAAAACTTCTGGAAGAAAGCTGCAGGGAAGCCATCCGGTCCTGGGGAGCTGTTACCATCCATGTCAAAAATGACCTTCTTGATTTCCTCCTTTGTGAAAGGACTAAGTAAGAATCCATTAAGATTATCAGTTACGAGGGGTGGAATGGCTGCCAACAGAGAGTCCTCTTCTTCAATAGTCGGATTTACATCTTCTAGCAACGATTTAAAGTACTCAACCGCTTCCCTCCTTATGTCTTCCATATCTTTGGTGTTAGACCCATCGGCCATCTTGATCTCCTTAATTTTGTTAGTACTCTTGTGGCGAAGAGTAGAGACATGGAAGAACTTTGTATTTCTGTCACCCTCCTTTAACCAACGCAATCTCGTATTTCTGCCTCCAAAAGGTTTCTTCAAATCCTAGCATCATGTGGTATTCGGCTAATGACTCCCTCTCCCGGTTTCTCGGATCCTCTCGTAAGTCGCTCTGACTTCAACTTCTCCTGTAGTTCATTGATCTTGTCTTTTAGTTCTGCCTTTTTAACAAAAATATTGCCAAAGGAATTTTTGTTCCACTCTCTAATGTTAGCCTTCACATTCCTTAGTTTACATGCCACTTGGGCCAGTTTCGAACCATTATACTTTTTGTCCCACCATTGGGCAACCAGATCCTTGGGATCCTGATGTTGGAACCACATAAGTTCGAATCGAAAGGGTCTGATGTATCTTTTCTTAGAGTCCTCCCCTGTTTCCCACGGAATTGGGTTGTGATCAGACTCGATTCTTGGGAGTGTCGTTAATGAAGAGTCCCCAAACCTCTCCAGGCATTCTTGAGAAAGAAGAAACCTATCTAATCTTATCTGAATTTGGTTTTCCTTCAATCTTTTGTTAGACCATGTATAGGAGAATCTACGCAGGTCCACATCCATAAGCTCATGTTACTCAACAAAATCTCTAAACTCGTAGATATCAGCAGTTATTCTTTGAGAGCCCCCCAATTTATCTACAGGATTAAGGTAGCAATTGAAATCCCCCGCCACAATCCAAGGGTAGATGGGGACCGTCTCCCTCAATTTAGCTAGCTGACTCCAAAGAACCCTTCTCAGTCCCTGTCTAACTGGAGCATATACATTCGTTAAGATCCACTCTTCCTGCGTGGTTTTATCCACACATAAGAGACAAATAAACCAACTAGACATCAGAATCACTCTACTATCAATCACATTTTTGTTCCACATAACCAGTAACCCTCCCTATCGTTCCGGTGGCCTCTTGGCCTACTACTTCAACTTCTCGCCAAGTCCTATTCTTAAAAGGAATAACTCTACTCTCCTCCATTTTAGTTTCTTACGGTAAAATCATATCCGGTTTGTGTTCTTGTCTAAGAGCATACAAAGCTCTTATTTTTGCAGGATTACTCCCATGAATATTCCATGAAAGAATCTTCATTTATGGGCTTTGGATCCTCGAGCCTTCGCCCCAAAGAGCAATATTGCTTGAGTGCCATCAACCACTCCTTGCTCTACTTCTTTCTGCCTTAAGGCGGCATTGCTAGGTTTCCCTCTTCCTACCGAACCATATCCCCATACATCCGCTCTAGGTTGAAGTTCCTTGGGATTCACTTGGCTTCTAGTAACCATCTTGGGTAGGTCAGTCTTGGTCTTTGGGGTAACAATCGGCTTTCCGAGTTAACTGGTCTTTTTGACGAGTGGAGATGATTTCGTGCTCTTAGCTTCTTGATTAGTAGATTCTTTTTTCCTCGCTTTGGAGTTACACCGATCTTGGAGGTTCACCTCTTCCTCCCGAGTATCCTTGCTCGTATTATTAGTTTCCTGCTCCTTCCTCTAATTTTTCTCCTCTAAATCCTTCTCTTGAGTCTCCTCTACCTCAGATTCCACTTCTTGGCTGTCCATCTGATCTTCCTTCAAATGATTTAATGCATCAAAACTGTTCTCCATTGGGATGTTGATCTCCTTGGAATTTCTTCCCATAAATTCCTCTGTAGTACATGGGACCACTTCCACCGAGCCTCCATAGGCCTCCCGTATCACCCAATCAAACTTACTTGCCCCAAGGCGTTGATCTATGGGGTTCTTTCCTTTGTGATTTGGCTCTGAGGCTTTCTGTATCATCTTAGGAGCAAGTTGAGCTTGAGGGTTCCCATCAAAGGGACCAGCTCCCCTGTGAGAGGGTTTCGGGGCATAGGAATTTTTGGGAGGAGGGTTAAAACGTTGCCTCTTGCTTACAATAGGGCGAACAGGGTCTCTGATATTCGGATTTCGAGCTCCACATCCTTGAGGCCCAGGTTGGGTAGGAATGGAGATCTACGGGGGAGGGATATTATTCTGGGTTTGAGGATCAGTATTTTGGAGTGGGGGCTGGTTCTTGGAAATGCAGTGGATACCCTGGTGCCCTACCTTCCCACAAACACTACACTTAAAAGACATATTTTCATATTCAAAGACCTGAGTATGAAGGCCAAACATAGACGACAAAATAATGGATTTAGGGAGCTCTTTACTCAAGTCCGCCAACACACACATGCGAGCAGACAGGAGTCTTGTTTTGCTCAAGGTTGCAGGATCAATAGCTATTAGTTCTCCAATCTCCGTAGCTATCCCGGCCAAGATTTGTTCGTTCCAAGAAAAGCGAGGTAATCCTGGCATCTTAACCCAAATAGGAGCCAAATCCAAGACTCGAGTGCCGGGGTTGAAATCGGGGGACCAACGCTTCAGATACAAGCCCCTTTTCCCAAAAAACCAAGGACCTCCTTGGAGAGTCCTTTCCATGTCCTGTTCACATTGAAATGTCACCAAAAAAAAACTCTTGGGTAAAGCCTTAATCATCATACCGGCCCTTGGCTGCCATTTTTGGATGGCCCATCTCCTTATGACTTCCATGTCTGGCCTCACCCCCATAAATTTAGCCACCGAGAGATGTTCCGCCCTCCATAGTCACATGCTGAGCTAAGGAATCCGGGACGTGCAACCTACCATTAACGATTTTAGATTAAAACAAGAGTCGGATAATTTTTGCTTACCGTGAAGAGCATTAAGATATGAAGGTCTCCGGTTGCCGAGTTTCTCTTTGTCTCCTTCTTGGGTCTTCCTTTGATCCCGACGCATAGAGTCCTGGTCCCCCTCAGAGAAATCTTCAACCGCATCCGCCCAACGCCCTTGGACCGGTTCCAATAGAACTTCCTTGTCCACATCCTCCGCCTCGGGGGCTCGCTATCTCGCCGAGCCCCCACCCGCCGCGTCTCGCTGATCTTCCCTCTGAAGTCCCACACCTAGGGTTTGATGCCCCTAGACCTCTCGCTCCTCCTCCCTTCATCGCTCCATCTGTCACAACTTGTTGCCTCCAAAATCTGCCATTTTTTTTTTTTTTTTTTTAGGGCCAAAATTTTGTGACCGCTACCGTGCACGGACTGCTAAAGTGGCAGCTGCTACAGTATGCAAGCTTCTACAGTGTCGGCTGCTACAGTGCCGAATTTGATGGGAGACTGCTGCTCCCCTCTCCGACTGATGGCGGCTGCTGCTTCTGCTGCACTATTGCTGCTGCAAATAAAATGATCTCTAGAAGCTCCAACACCAAGCATGAAAATTAAATTATCATTCCTCATGAAATATTGATGCATGAAGTTCATCTAATTTAGAGTCTTATCATGATGCCATAAGTGAATACTTAGAAGGTTATGTATAAAAAAAGACTTGTGATATGATGAACAAAGACAAAGAGAAAATATTTTTGCAAGAATCAAATGACAATGTGATATCACATGAGCATAAATACTGATGATCATGCTTGTATAATATTGTACTTGGTTAAGATACATTTAATGACTGGTTAAGATACATTTAATGACTAAAAAACTATTCAATATGTGTAGATTGACCAAGTAATTTTGAACCATGTTCTAAATCATCTTTAGAATGCATATGATTGAGTAATAACATTAAAATTAGGATAATATGTTTTGAGGAAGTGAGTCCACTAGTTATTAAAGAGATGAATCTAAACCTTTCTTAAACATTAAAGAAGACAGTTATGTAATGTAATGATTTACATTCTCTATAGAAGTATATTTAAGTCTTCAATATAAACTTTATACCTAAAGAAGAAGAGAATAGAGTTGTTGCTTCATACCTACATAAATGGAAATAGGTATAAGACAAAGGCGTTATTGCTAGATAGATTTTTATGGAAGGAGGCATTGAAAAAAAGAATTCACAATAAGAGGAATTATTAAAACAAAATTTTGGTTAGATGATTGAGATCCAAAAGAAATATACGAACACAAGATGAGTTATTAAAATAAAATTTTAGTTTGACTAATAAGATGAGTTATTAAAATAAAATTTTAGTTTGACTAATAAGATGGGAAGAAATTCACTAACATAAGAGGAGTTATTAAAACAAAACTTTAGTTTGATTAATAAGAGGGGAATAAATTCACTAACATAAGAGGATTTATTAAAAAAAAAACTTTAGTTTGATTAATAAGAGGGGATTTATTAAAAAAAAAAAATAGTTTGATTAATAAGAGGGAAAGAAATTCACTAACATAAGAGGAGTTATTAAAAACTAAAATAAGAGAAGTTATTAAAACAAAACTTTAGTTTGATTAATAATAAAGCTTTAGTTTGATTACTAAGAGGAGTTATTAAAACAAAAATAACATAAGAGGAGTTATTAAAACAAAATTAACATAAGACGAGTTATTAAAACAAAATTAACATAAGAGGAGTTATTAAAACAAAACTAACATAAGAAGAGTTATTAAAACTAAACTAAAATAAGAGGAGTTATTAAAAACTAAAATAAGAGGAGTTATTAAAACAAAACTTTAATTTGATTAATAAGAAAACTTTAGTTTGATTAATAAGAGGAGATATTAAAACAAGGTTTTATTAAAACAAAACTAAGAGGATTTATTAAAAACTAAAATAAGAGGAGTTATTAAAACAAAACTTTAGTTTGATTAATAAGAGGAGTTATTAAAACAAAACTAAACTTTTCTATGAGATTATAGTGAATTTATAAACATAAGAAGTACTAAACCTAAACCTTATAAGGGACAACCCCAAGTTTTAAACCTTATATAACCATTCTTTATGTATCAAAAAAAAATTATAGGCAAGCCTAAAATGTTTAATTTCTGGTTAGTTAAAATGTTTTATTTTATCTACAGCAGTCTGGTTTATATGTCGTTACAGCTAGCTTACGTAATATGTATGTATGTGTAGCATGGCTTGAACAGCCAAAGAACTAGCTTTACATAATATGGATGTGTAGCATGGCTTGAACAGCCAAAAAAGCCCATTTACTATAATACAACCCTTGCCTTGTAAAAGAAATGTTTCCTTGGAAATAGCCAGTTTATCTACTTATCTTGTCTATAAAAGTCTGGTTCATCTGTCGTTACAACTAGCTTTGTGAAATATGTATGGGTAGCAGGGCTTGAACAACCAAAAAAAAAAATCCATTTACTATAATACAAATCGTGCCCTGCCCGTAAATTAAACATATCGTTGGAAATAGCCGGTTTATCTTGGCTATGGCAATCTTTCTGTGGTTACAGCACGAAAAAGCTCATTTACTATAATACCACCCGTGCCTGGGAAAGAAATATGTTCATGGAATTTTTTTTTTTTTGAAAATCCTTTTACAAGGTCGACTATTTGCTGCAGTCATGGTTTATCTTGTCTATGGCAGTCTGTTATATTTGTAGTTACAACTAGCTTTATGTAATGTGTATGGGTAGATGGCTTTAACAGTCAAAGCCATATGTATGGTTTGCAGGAGTTGAACAGCCAAAAAGCCGAATTATTATGATATGTGTATGGGTAGATGACTTTAACAGTCAAAGCCGTATGTATGGTTTGCATGAGTTGAACAGCAAAAAAGCCGAATTATTATGATACAACCTGTCCCTATCAAAGAAATATTTTCTTGACCTTGGCTGTGGCAATCTGGTTTATCTATCATTACAGCTAGCCATACGTAATGTGTATGGTTCGCATGGTCTGAACAGCCAAAGCCATGTACGTGTAGCAGAGTTTGAATAGCAAAAAAAAACCCGTTTACTATAATACGACCTGTGCCTGTGAAAGATGTATTTCTATGGTAATTGTTAGACATATTATTCCTGTGGTTTCAATTGTATATATTATTGTTGCAACTATCAAACTTGCTGCTAGTGTAATTGTTGAGGTGGCTACTATTATATCTACTACAGCCTATGATATTGTTGTTGTGCTTGCGTTGGCTATGGTTGTGGATATGGGTGTTTTGTGGCTAAAACTTTTGTATCCATTGCGACAATTGTTGCATGGACTATAGTTGTAATTGTTGCAGAGATTATTGTTTTTTATGATTTGTATTTATGCCTCTTTGACCAATATTGAGAACATTCGTGATATAAATTTAGGTTTTAGAAAGTCTTCCTTTGATTTGAAATATGGTTTTGGTTACTATGATTGATTTTATATTTGTGTGCATCCACTTACCAAATCTATCATATATATATATATACCCTTTGAAGTAAAATCAATCATTTTTATTTCCATTGCCTCTGGACACATCCTAGTGAGGATGTCTTCCGTTTGCTCTCAAATCACACCCGTTTGCTCTCAAATCACACATTCAGGTTGTTTTCTTCATCGTATTCTTAGCTTTGTAAAATACATAATCTTCCTTTTTAAAAATAAAAAAATTTACTAAAAAAACCCAAAAAAAAAATTAAACTTACTTAAAAAAAACTATAATTTTTTTAAACTTGCTTAAAAATCCAATTTTTTTGAACTCAAATCCCTTGCTAAAAGACAAAAAAAAACCAAAAAAAAAAAATTAACTTATTAAAAAACCTAAAAAAATTAAACTCAAATCCTATGCAAAAAAAATAAAATTAAAAATCTCTTATACCACTTGCTACTTGTAATAGAAATGAATTATAATAATAAAAAAAATAAATTAAAAAAACATAGAATTTATCTCATAAAAAATGGAGGCACCAGTACATTGTACAAATGACACCTCAATTCGACTCAATGCTAAATGATGGAGTTTATTATATTATTTGCTAAATGATGGAGTTTATTATATTATTTGGTACCTTGCAAATACATTGTAAGAACTTTTATAAATATTATGTAAATATGTGGTGTGAAAAGAGTCTTCTAAACATTAGTAATTTAGAGTTTGTCATTTAGTAATCATTAAATGTTTGCCATTATTAGAGAGTCAATAAAATATTATAAGAAATATGAAGAATTATATTTAGTAATTTAGAATTTGTCATTGTCAGAGAGTCAATAAAATATTATAAGAAATATGAAGAGTCATATCTCCTAGATGAGGAGATGAATAGTTTGTTGAAGTTGAAATGTAAGTCTTTGTAAAGGTTATATAGGCTATATGTAGAGCAATCATAGAGATGTATGTAATGAGATTTCAATACTTCATTGGCACTAGAATATTGTGTTTATCATTTATATTTTATTTTACTAACAATGGTATCAAAGCCCAAGCCAATTGAGAGAAACCAAGTTAAAAAGTGCAGCTGAGTTCAAGTTTAGGTTGAAGAGATAGTCCAAGTTTAAGATTCAAGGGCTAAATAGTGCGCCCAAGTTTAAAGGACATCAGAAAAGCAAGTGAAAGAAAGAATCATCGAAAGATAGAAGCCATGAAAAGAAGTTAAAGGAAGGCTCGATGAGGGAGAAGACCCTGCCAAATTGATAGTTGTTGAAGGAAATTGCTGAGAGAAAAAAGGAGTTTATTAACATAGACAACTTCACCAGAAGAAATTGCAAGAAGGTCCGATAAGGGATATAGCCTTGCTAAATCAAAGAAAGTCATGAGAAGAGGAATCCATGGTGAGAAAGCAATGTTGGATATCTATAGTAAAACAATGAAGAAGACTAAAGATGTAGAATATTCGAAGCACTTGCAGAGTGCAACACTAGACATTAGGTTGAAATACTTGTATGTTGCAAAGAGAGAGATAAATTAAAAAATGGGATAGATCAAATAAAGGAGGTGAATGTTGGAAGAATAACCAAGTACGAATGAATTTAAAGAAAATAACACAATAGAGGAAGAGTTGGATATAGTAGAACAAGCCAAACAAAGCAAAAATTTGAGAAAAGCCAAAGCATGGAGTAGAATAGGAGAAGTGAAGTAGAATGAGTAGAGAAATTAGCAAATTTGAAAGGTTTAAGCACACATTAGACACATGAGAGAAATAAGATGAGTAGATATTAGAAAAGAACGAAAAAATGACAAAGTCAAAGTTGCAGACATGTAGAGAGATTTTAGCAATATTTTTACTAAGTCGAGGAAAGAAGGATAGAGGGATACTCAAAGACATTACTTTATTATTAGCAGGTTGACAAATATTAAAATGGCAGGTGAGAACACTTTTGTCAATATTAAAATGGTAGGTGAGAACACTTTTTAGAAGCTAATATTGGAGAATATTATATGATTTGGTAGATGTTAAAGTACTCTCATGATATATTTATATATTTCTAAATATTAGATTAGAGTATAAGTTATTAGATTAGGGTGTGATTTATATTTGTAAATATTAAATTAGGGTGCGAGTTATTAGACTAGGATGTGTAGGTTATTAGCTGCGGAATCTTGTGGTGTCTAGAAGTGTAAAACTTGGAGGAGAAGCTGTGGAATCTTGCAGTGTCTGGAAGTGCAACACCCAGAGGAGAAGCAGCATTGGACTGTGCTGGTTGGAAATCCATGGAATCTTGCAGTGTCTGGAAGTGCAACACCCAGAGGAGAAGCAGCATTGGACTGTGCTGGTTGGAAATCCATGGCAATATGTTCGTCAGGGGACTCCAAATCTGAAAACACAAAATATATTGTGGGTATTATCTTTATTTTTTATTATCTTTATGTTTTTAAAATGTGGGATGAATCATGACATTGTTCATGAGACTATTTCTCAGCCGTAGATGTTTATTTCTGTGTCTCTTAAGACGTCTAAAATGGTTAAATGTCCTTGCAATACCGAGAAACGAAGACATTATATCTCGCTCTCTTAAACTGTAGAGATATTGTTCTAATCTACCTATATATTACTGTAGAACTTTATGATATATTCTTCGAATGTGACCTTACTAGATTGTTTATTTATTTATTTATTATACGAGATTGATGTGGTTTCGTAATTAGCAGCATAGATGACTATTGTCGTCAGTGTAAATAAGTATTATTTCTAGACATGTTCTACATTTGTTCCTTATTGCTTGTGTACACCATTATTCCACTGGTATTTGAAGAATAATTATTCCCTGTAATTTGGGTGTTTGAATTAATAATTAATTATAATGCAATAAAAAAGTATCGAAAAAGATCAAATAAATTTTGATGCGTGGTCGAATCCTCTCACTTCGAATGATGTAATTCAAGTTATCAAGCCATTGGCGGAGCTTGAGGTGCAAATTCATGAAATCGTGGGCAGAGTGGAAGCTTTTGCTTGTGACGACCAGTTAGAGCCTCAGAGATGTTGTCGACAGTTCAGAAAAACAGAGCTACTGTCCGAAGACGAGTGGAAGGAGATCAAGGCCTTAATGGTTAAGCTACCATGATCCTTTATTCAGCCAAAGCCGGTTCTTTTACCTAAAAAATAGAATTTGTGCTACTGCATCTTAAATCTTTTGAAAACATCTCTACACATGATATTTTGAAGCTATAAGCTTTAGCATTTAAATATTATGTTGTTTCTGCGTTACTGATTGAAATAATGCATTCCCAACAGCCACAGCGGTTGATTTTCCAGTGCAGAGTGGTTACCAACATAAATTTGGTTAGGTGATAATTTTATTTTTGTGGTCCTTGAAATTCCCTCTTAGGAAGCAAACGTGTTTTTAGATAATATTTTGGTTGTGAGGTATGACATTTTTTTAATTGTTTGTGTTTTATTTCTTTATTTACTTTAGTCATTAGTTTTCAATTTATTCAACATATCAGTCGGAGGTTCTCTTAGTTTTCAAATTATTCAATATATTGAATGCTAGGTAGCTTTTATTTATGTTTTGTACAATATATGATGCTTTATGTTTTGCACGTGCCTTATATTGTTCTGGGAAAATCTTAATTTCAAATTATTGTGAATATCATGCAGCTTTAATAAATAATTTGAACAATACATCATGTATATATATATTTTATTATTGCATTGATAATATCTTAATTTTTAATTTCAAATTATTGTGAATTTCATGCAGCTTTTAAATAATCTAAACAATATATCATCTTTATATGTTTTATTATTGCGTTGGTAATATCTTGATTTTTAAATTATTTAACATTTTGAATTTAGGAACTTTTATATATTTTCTGAACAAAATATATCATATCTTTATATAATTATTAAAATTTAATATTTTAATAATAAAAATATGTTATATATAAAATATATCATTTTTGTTTATATGTTTAAATTTTCTTTAATAACATTTTAGCTTTCAAATTAACATTTTGAATTCAAGGCAACTTTTATATATGTTCTAGACAATATACCTACTATGTAAATATTCTGATTTCAAATTAATGAACAGGTAATATATATGTTTTGCAAAGTATAATACATTTTATATATTTTTAAAATAAATAAATCAACTCAGGTGTTGCAGGTGAGTTGGAGAGGAGAGGGCAAATCTCCAAGGGAGGTCCTAGGTTTGAATCTCTACCCTACCAAAAAGCTGAATTGGGTACCCAAAATCCAATTGATAATGTTGGTGCGGGCAGGGCTGGGTGCGACCCCCGGGTGACTTTGATGGTGTAGAACCCCTTATTCGTGGTATCTTAGACCAAGGCGGCTTCGCAAGGGGTTTTTTGCTTTAAAAATAATAATAATAAATAAATAAAAACAATTAATAAATATGTTTTTTTTTATATTATTAAATAAAGATAATTTTGAAAGGAATTTCACAACCTTTACAACAACTCTCAAAGGGAGAGAAATCCTGAGCACAACTCAATAAAATATCTCTAAAAGAGACTAACAACCAATAATTGACCACTCCAAAGGGGATAAACAACCAACAACACAACCCAAGAAAATTACATCAATCACATCTAGGGCACCGACGATACAATAAAACTGAGAGGAGGCAGAAATTAGAAAATACAAAAATTAAAAACCCGTACAGACTTCTCCTCCATGGCAAATGAAATAAAATTCAAATTTTAAAAAGCTCCCTCCTCCCACCAAGAAATAGGTGGACCCCAACAACAGAAGCTACGAAAGCATCACCCAAACAACTTGAACAATGAGCCTCAAATCCACCCAAACAACTTGAACAATGGGCCTCACATCCATCCAATGTATCAAAGAGAAATAAAACAATTAAAATCCACAAACAGAAATCAAGAAACATCTCGTCCAAAAGATTCAAACCTGAAAACAACTCCAGGATCCAAAATCGCCTATTGAATACCAAAAATTGGGAATGAATCTGGATCCTGTAACACCAGAGAGATCAGAGCAACACCAGAGACTAGGATCGTAGATCACTACCCACCACATCTCAAACATCCAAATAGAATCCCTGTAGAAGAAGTCAAACAGAGAAATCAGGACCCCTTCATCTCCTCTTAGGAAAAAAAATGCTCCCAATAAAATATGCATGAGTAAAACCACCACCACAGCAAGGAACAAGCAAGCCCCAACCAACAGTGACCACCCCAACCAAGATACCACCAATTAAAATGAAAATACGAAGCCCCAAGCATAGAAGAAAGAACCTCAAACAAGGACCCCTCCAAGAAAGCAATACCTCTACACGACAACAACCAACAAAAGCTCTAGAAGGAGCCAAACAGCCGCTAGAATAGCCAAAACCCTCAAACACCAAGGAAAAAAATAGCTACAGGTGGAAAGGAAAGAAACGAAACCAGGACCTCACCATGGTCCTGGAAGACAAGCAGTAGGGTAAAAGGACCCACCCTGGCAATGAAAATACCCAACCTAGCTGGGAACAATGGAGGCAACACTTCCACAAATCTGGAGAAATGAACTCTATAGTTAGAACCACCAACCAACCACCTACCAACCACCTGAGCAACAAAACCTTGATCTGGCATAAACCAAGAAAAATAGTCAAAATTTATTACATCAAAAACACCCCATATTCACCCCCACAGATTTGGTTCAGCCTTTAGTTTGATCACCTTTCCATAGGGATCTTGATCGAATGTTCAGTGACATACCGACGTTAAGATCCTCGGTAAACAACCAACCCAAAAAACCGATGCTCACCAAGTCAAGCAGGTCTAGAACCAAACAAGGGACCATACAAATTATGTGAACAATTAAATAATCACCATCATATGATCTCAACTAGATGGCACAATTTGTATGTGAGAGTTCTAGCACATCACCATCTTTACTATGTCAAGCCAATGCAATAGCTCAATCTTGCCAAGTTAATCGAGATTAGAAGTGTAGGTTGTCACAAAATTGTAGGGAGATGCATTTTTATTATGAAAGCAATCGTCATGGCTCATATTTTGACCTCGAAAGTCTTATATAATTTTTGAAAGAATATATGAAGAAAGAAGATAACATCAATAAAGTAACTCAATGTTTTTTTATGTGAACAAATTAAATAATTGCCATTATGTGAACAATTAAATAATGTGAACAATTAACAATCACCATCATATGATCTCAACTAGATGGCACAATTTGTATGTGAGATTTCTAGCACATCACCATCTTTACTATGTCAAGCCAATGCAATAGCTCAATCTTGCCAAGTTAATCGAGATTAGAAGTGTAGGTTGTCACAAAATTGTAGGGAGATGCATTTTTATTATGAAAGCAATCGTCATGGCTCATATTTTGACCTCGAAAGTCTTATATAATTTTTGAAAGAATATATGAAGAAAGAAGATAACATCAATAAAGTAACTCAATGTTTTTTTTTGAATTGTTGAATGTCTCAACAAATTCACAACTGATACCTCTTTCCATGTTGGACAATGCTTACTATCCACATAACATCTTCACCCTGGTAGCAACAAAGATGTTTCTTCAACATGCAAGACCTTTGAAATTACACCTTTCAATTGGTAATATTTTTCACACTCCATCTAGAATGCATGCACTTCACTCTAGCATTTAGTGACATGGAACAACATATGATAATATCATTTTATACGTCTCAAAGATAATATTTGTCTTCATAGATCTTGCCTATGCATTTAGATGATAACTTTGTGTATGTTTTAAAGTACCCTAGGATGGCCTTGCTACAATATGGCTAAGTCAACAAACACTTTAGATGACTTGATTTTTGTATTTCATATGGTATAATTATATGAAAACCCAGCTTAGATGTTTCTTTGCAAATGAGTTCTTCATAAGACTAACATTACATAATTTGTTCCTCCATCCAATGATCCTTATGTGGCTAGACATCTTGTGGCATCACTTTATATGAAACTTTGAAATATCATGAGAAGGTGCATTCTCTAACAAGTAACATAAAACACTTATTTTAAATATATGCATGAGATGACATAATATTTGGATAAATGCCCCATTAAATGACCTCTTCCTTTGCTCTCCTTTATGTTAACATCATCTCTTTCTTTATTTCTTGAAGACTTTATCAAGATATATTTGGTCTTTGACACCTCTAATACAATAAATAAATATTCAAAAAACACTTTTAGCACAACAATTTTGTGAACATAGTAGCTTCATGCTTTCTTGAGATAATGGCTTGTTATTATTTGAATTTAAAATGGTAAAACGAAGGAATTTTTGAACAAATTTGTAAGATTAACAATCAAATATCTTTTTTTAAGTCAAATACAAATGCACAATCTTCTCTACATATTCAATGTTTAAGTTTACTAACAAGAATATAGGACATCACAAGTTCTCAAATATTTTGACATGGAAGATTGACTCCCTTGTCCCACTTCAAAACATATGATCAATCATGATCCTATAAATGATCTATCATGATAAATCAAATGATTCCATCAAAAGAGCATCAAATAAGACTTGTAAAAGTACACATTCTTCTTAAATTTTATTTCAATCTATAAAATTAAGTTGGTTTAGATATTACCTTTTAATCTAGTACTAAGCTTATTTTCATAAACAAGAAATATTTTAAAATTTGTTAAAGCTTCTAGTAGTGTAAAGGTAATATTTTCTATTTGAAGAAGGTTCATGTAGTGTAAATATAACACCCCTTATTTAAAGAGGAGATAGAGGTTTGATATTTTTAATTTAAATATATTAATATAGTATTATTCAGTTTTGAAAAATATATCTGTAGTGATAAGTGTATATAAATTGATGTAATGCAGGACTATTGTTGTATTTTAGTTTTGACATAACTTTGAAATTGTTTTTAAATCTGATAAATAATGTATTTTTTTACAAAGTTTAGGATTTTCAATTATTTTGAAAATGTTGTTTGTTGAGAATTATTAGTATATGATATTCTTGGGCATGTATGAATGTCTTTTACACAAATGTATTCCTCTTATATGGTTTATTGAATCATGTGGAGAGTGTGGAGTGAGTTGAGTTTTGAAGACTCATTGAGAGTGGAGTGTGGAACTCCCTAAGTTAAAGATTTGTTGGTTGCATTCTTGAAAATAAATACAAGTTTGTTTTATTCTTGAAATAAGGAATAGTGTTGTATTCTTGAAATAAAGTATGCCTCTTATTTACTCTTGATATAATGAAATCAAGATTTAATTTTTTTATTGGTGGATAATACATTAACAATCTAAAAGAATGAATGCTAAGATAAGGAGAGGTAGTATAACCATATAGTTGTTTTCAAAAGTGGTATGGAGGGTACGTAGTAGTCGAGTAGTTGATGAAAGTGGTGGGATTATTTGGTAACTTATAAGTTGCTTTAATAGTTTATTGACTTCAATGGGATCCTATATTGTAAAATCATTAAGTTATTTAAGGGAATGAAATCTTATATAACATATGATCAATCATGATCGTCTAAATGATCTATCATAATAAATCAATTAAGTCCATCAAAAGAGCATCAAAGAAGACTTGTAAAAAAAATAAGCAATAGAAAATAGGAAAACTCCATTTTTTTAATTTTTTCCCACTTTCTCCAAAGTTGAATATGCTTGCATCTTCTCTCTTGAACATGGACTTGAATATGCATGGGGAATTCCCCTTCGCATCTTAATTCTTTCAAAAGTACATGTTCTTCTTAAAATTTATTTCAATCTATAAAATTAAGTTGGTTTAGATATTACCTTTTAATATACTATTTACGATTATTTTCATGGACAATAAATGTTTTAAAATTTACTAAAGCTTCTAGGTTCAAGTAGTGTAAAGATAACACCCCCTATTTAAAAATGAGATAGGGGTTTGATCTTCTTAATTTAAATATGTTAATATAGTATTATTCAGTTTTGAAAAATATATTTATAGTGATAAGTGTATATAAATTGATGTAATTTAGGACTATTGTTGTATTTTAGTTTTGATATAACTTTGAAATTATTTTTAAATCTGATAAATAATCTATTTTAATACAAATTTTAGAAGTTTTAATTTTTTTGAAAATGTTGTTTGTTGAGAATGATTAGTATATGATATTCTTGGGCATGTGTGAATGTCTTTTACACAAATGTATTCCTCATATATTGTTTATTGAATCGTATGGCGAGTGTGGAGTGAGTTGGGTTTTGAAGACTCATTGAGAGTGGAGTGTGGAGCTGCCTAAGTTAAATATTTGTTGTTTGCATTCTTGGAAATAAAGACAAGTTTGTTTTATTCTTGATATAAGGAATAGTGTTGTATTCTTGAAATAAAGTATGCCTCTTCTTGACTCTTGATATAATGAAATCAAGGTTTTATTTTTTATTGGTGGATAATACATTAACAGTCTAAAAGAATGAATGGTAGGATAAGGAGAGGTAGTACAACCATATAGTTGTTTTCAAAAGTGGTATGGAGGATAGGTAGTATTCGAGTAGTTGATGAAAGTGGTGGGATTATCTGGTAACTTATAAGTTGCTTTGGTAGTTTATTGACTTCAATTGGATCCTATATTGTAAAATCATTAAGTTGTTAAGGGGATGGCTAGTTGTCTTTTAAATTTGAGTTTTACCAATATGAAGATCAACACTCTAATTAGTTAAATTATCTATTGCTTGATTTCTTTCTCTATAGATATACTCACATTTCTAAGATATTGCCTCTAATAATAAAAAATGAACATTAGCAATAATGTAATTTTTATTATCACCTCCAATAGATATGCTTAAATTTCCAAGAGATTACCTCCAATAGTATTAATATTAATGATAATTTGTAAATCTTTTTTAATTAAAATATATTTCCATATTTATTTTGTAATTTTAGTCCTTCTAAGAAGTGCCCCAACCCTTGCCTCTCCATAGTTGTTAGTTGAAGTTCCATATGATTATAAATAAGTGGAGAATATTTTGCCCTCATTATTTTGAAAAACACCACCTAAATAGACTTTTCTTGGATTTTCTTTAAAAAAACCATTAAAAAATAATTTTAATAAACCTAATTTATAGACATTTTATTTTAATCTTAGATAAAATTAAATCCTTTGTTTAATGTCATTATTGCAAATGGATCTTTCATGTATGTTCAAATCATGTGACTAAGTTGTTACATATTTTTTTGCACTTGAGACTTCCCATGATGAGCGTTGCACCATATGTATAAATATTTTGTAATACTTACCATGATTAGCATCATACCATATGTGTAAACATTTTGCAAGAGAGGCAATAATACTATTTCAAATTTGGACATAAATTTGAAATTTATTTCTAAAAGTTCTATTATTTCTTTCTACTGATAAATTCCAACAAATAATGGTAAGACCAATACTTTATAGAATACATAATATTTTAGCTTTGAATAATTAATGTAACATTTCATCAACATTAGAGCTACATAATATATTTTTATGGTTTTAAAAATATAACTCCAACATGATCTAATGTTTCTAAATTGTTCTTACATAAGTCACATTTGAAAGGTCCATGTTATCCTTTTATTTGTAGACTCTCTTATAAAAATATTACTTTGAACTACTATAGGAATGTTAAGGACTTATGGAGAGAATATTGATAGGAAGAAACTCTAGTGACCAAACATCTTTAAAGAAAAATATTTGGAAGAAGAAAATTTTGACGACTTTAAATCCTCATATCCCAATTTGACTAAGTACCCACCATATTTGATAGATTCTAAATCAAATCATCATTTTGTGTGAAACTCTTGAAATATAGTTTATTTCAGTTTTTTTTATTCAACTAGGTTACTAATAGAAATGCCAGATTCGGAGTTGTTGCTCATATTAATAGTCTTCCACTATTGGACCTTTACAAGCCAGGCATGCTTGAGACAATGGTTTACATTGAGTCATAGATAAGAGGATAAGGCATCAACTAAGCATTAGACCAATAATTTGTATAATTTTATTTTGTGACCAATTGTAAAATATCTAATATGATGTTCCATGTTGACAACCTTTGGGGTATGGTTATTTTCCTTAATTATTTCATTGTATCAAAATACCTTGTATATTTTTTAAGTAATTTTTTTGTTAAATTCTTTTTTTAACCTCTAAATAATGTCGACCCAAGAATTTCCATTAAGACCAAACTCATAAGTCTGGAAGTTTACTCTTCCTCCTCCAATACTCTTTCCATTGAAAATCCTATTTCACTTACAAAGAGGAAATCTATTTTTTTTGCACATCATTCTAAAAAAAAACTCTTTAAAATTTATTAATTTCTAATACTATATCTATAGAAAATATTGAACGTGACATCATATAAGTAAGGATAGATTGCAATGATTAAGAACTTACCTTTCCAATCTACTAAATATTTTTTCATTTTATCTAAACAATAGACCTAAAGTTCCTTGTTATTTCATTTATGAGACAAGGGAATAACTAAGTAGGTTTTTAAACCATAAAATATCCAAAATAATTCATTGTAAATATAGGGTAATGTTAATGAAAAATAATGTATCTTGTAGTAATAATTAAATGTTTGGTAGCTTTCTCACTTAGCTTTGATCTTACTTATTGTAGTCTTTTTTTTTTGGTCTCTTAAAACACAATTAACATATCACTCTTCAATAAATCTCAAAAAAATTGAAAGAAAATTGTAGGAAATCCATTGTGACACCTTGAAAAGAGAATTTTTTCATGTAGCTTCTTTGTAGATATCTTCTTCATTAAGCTTTCATTTTATCCCTGTATGATAATTGATGGAATATTTTATGAAATCTTATCTTGTGCCTCCTCATTTTGTCTAGACTTAAATAAATTATTGCTTTCTTCCTTATATCTTTGTCTTTCTCAATATTTCTTTCATTTGGAGATCAAGTATTTTTTATGTGAGTCAAAAGAAAATATTATTTCTCTTGTAGCATGAATTTTATTGTATTTCTATCTTCTTCAATAATCCATTTTACCCTATATTTTTTAAACCAATATGTCTTCTCCTTTTTCAATGCATTATGATAATCGTTTCATAAAAATCGTATCCATTCCATTGATTTTTATAAATTTATGAGTTTAGATTCAATTTTTTTTATTTTCCATTGAAAGTATTCCCAAAAGATTTGGTATTCCAAATCTTCATTTTTTCCTTTAAATATTTCATCTTTTGGATAAACGTGTGCATATATGATCCTTCAAAATTTGCTTTATCCCACCAAAACATACCCATTCGAAAGAAATTAGGGGTTTGGAGCCACATAGACTCAATATGAAATGACTTT